>JARBWK010000016.1:32451230-32833730 GCA_030556195.1 Anolis apletophallus
TTAGGCTAGACCTTCCCCACACCGTGGCGCAAGGTGCACCCGGTGTTCCACGTTAGCCTGCTTAAAAGGCAGTAACCCACCGCAAGTGGTCTCCACAGGGGCGCCCCAGTCCCGATCATGATCGGGAACATACCCACTTTGAGCTTAAGGATATTTTAGACTCTAAAAGGCTTAGGGGCAGACTTCAATACTTTGTGCAGTGGCTTTCCAAAGACTTGCAGCAGTGGGTGTTAGCAGAAACATGTCAAGGCCCCCAGATTAGTCAAAAGGTTTCATAGGGCCTTCCCGGACAAGCCAGGGCCCTGAAAATACTTTGCTTCTTTTCCCCCAGGTCGGTGGACTCCTTCGGGAGAGGGCGCTATGTCAGCGGCGCCTTGTCCAATGCGGGATAGCGCAATGGACAAAGACGCGCTGCCATCTTGGAAGAGGATCGAGCGATCGGAGGCGCGGTCGCCATTTTGG
The DNA here is from genome assembly GCA_030556195.1 of Anolis apletophallus. Lineage (NCBI taxonomy): Eukaryota > Metazoa > Chordata > Lepidosauria > Squamata > Anolidae > Anolis > Anolis apletophallus. The sequence continues at coordinate 32,451,693 of JARBWK010000016.1, forward strand.
TTCTCCTTGTTCCATGTTGTTTCTGTAGCTCCATGTTACTCCCTGTTGTTTCTGAGCTGTTGGAGTTCCCGCGAAAAAGGACAAGAGGGTGGGGTTCCGGGTTATCTGTTCAAGGATTGGCTCTTCGCCAGAGGGGGAGGGGCTCGGGAGTTTGAGCAGGGATTTTGGAGGGAAGGCTTCAGTACGGTTTTTTACTGCCTTGGATTAAGGACTCATAAAGCATTTCCTCAATACCCGAGTGAGTGTGATTATTGAGCGGCCTACCAACGCTCACACCTATCTCTCCCACTGTGACCTGGTCACGGTGATCCAAGCCACGGTCATCTCGAGGCTCGATTACTGTAACGCGCTGTACATTGGCCTACCTTTGTCGGCAATCCAGAAACTCAAACTGGTGCAGAACGCGGCAGCCCGTCTGCTGCTGGGAGCCACTAGATCATCCCACATAACACCTCTCCTGCTGCGAGCTGCACTGGTTGCCAATTGAATTCGGGTCTCCTTCAAAGTGTTAGTCTTGGCTTTCAAGGCCTTATATGGTTTGGGGCCAGTGTATTTGAGGGAGCATCTTACCCCATACGTACCCAGAAGATCACTGCGTTCAGAGGGCCTTAACATGCTCGAGGTCCCAGGACTGAAAACCTGCAGGCTGTCTAGCACACGGCAGAGGGTGTTCTCGGTGGCTGCCCTGGTACTATGGAACTCACTGCCGGCCGAGACGCGAGCCCTGCAGGACCTGATGGCCTTCCGCAGGTCATGTAAGACCTGGCTGTTCAGGCAGGCATTTGGCCCGACCGGTGCTTGAACTGCCAATCCCCAGCCGTGCTGCTACTGCTACTTGAATCTGCTGTCCTGGCTAGTGTGTAACTGACCATGACTGTCATGGTATTTTAGAATGTTTTTAGGGTGTTTTTAGATGTTTGTCTCTGGATGTGTTTTTATCTTGATGCGTTTGTATATATGCCTGGAAAACGCCCTGAGCCTCAGGGAGAGCGGGTTAGCAAGTTGAAATAATAAATAAATAAATACATAAATAAATAAATAAACTTGAGCGGCACCTTTTGGTTCCTTTACTTCATTTCCTCACTATTATGCCATTTCCTCACTGGCATAAAGACCTACAGGCTAGCCAGTACGCGGCAGAGGGCATTCGCAGTGGCCGTGCCAACGCTATGGAACTCGTTGCCTGAAGAGATGCGAGCCCTGCAGGACTCGATGACATTTCGTAAGGCTGTTAAGAACTGGCTGTTTAGGCAGGCAATCGGCTCTGACCAGTGCCCGCCATAACCTGCCACCCGCCGCGTCACTGCCGCTACATCACTACTGTCCTGTTACAGTTTATTTGGGGGAGGGGGGGGGTGAATTGGTTTTAATGCTGTTTTAATGTTGTTATGTGTTTTTATTGGTATTTTATTGTTGTAAACCGCTCTGAGCTTCGGAGTGAGCGTTCTACCAAGCTGAAATAAATAATAATAATAATAATATTACCAAAAGATCAGTTTCTTTACGTATATACTAATACAATTTTTGTAGTCCTTGCCAATCCTTCACCAGACTTGGACTGAGCACATCTTCAAATGTGGAGAGAAATAGAAAAATCCCACAAAATCATTTTTGGCTAGACATTCAAACCACCGGATGTGCAGTTAGACTCAAGTTCCAAATTGGAGACAGCAGGCTGGAAAGCATCCGTTCGAAATGTAATGGCTTCACTTTGGGAGATGCAAAAATTATTGCTGAAAATCATCTTTTCAGCATTGCTATTAACCCCTCCCCAAGTTTCTAATCAGGCAACGAGGACAAGTCTGTAGGGGAATGGCATGGAGGGAAAAGGTCCACCCCATTTCCCCCTTACTCATACCCCTGAGGCAAGTTTTTCCTCTGCCTACAATAGCTGCTTTTCGTTTTTAAAGAAAGAATTGCCATAATCTAGATCAGTGGCTCCCAAACGTTTTTGGCCTACCGCCCCCTTTCCAGCAAAAAATTTACTCACCGCCCCGCTAGAAATTATTATTTTTTAATTTAATAGCAATTAAACAGAAAAATATATGTATTAATGCAGTGGTTCTCAACCTTTCTAATGCCGTGACCCCTAAATAAGGTTCCTTATGTTGTGGTGACCCTCAACCATATTTTCGTTGCTACTTCATAAACAATTTTGCTACTCTTACAAATTCTAATCCAAATATCTAATATGCAGATCAAAGCAAAGGGGGCGGGGCCAAAGAAGAGGGCCGCGTGACCCCTCCTAAATGGCCAATCGCTCACCGCCCCTTAAAGGGGTTCACCACCCTCCAAATTCCCCTGAACCTCCCACCGCCCCCTTGGATCGCCTCATCACCCATCAGGGGGTGGTACCACCCACTTTGAGAATCAGTCATCTAGATCATCATAGAATTCCAAGGTGTGAATAACTGACCCCTAGGATCTTAGGGGACAGAGATCCTTCTCCATTGTAGCCCCAATCTTGTGGAACTTCCTACCACCAGACCAAAGAGCCACTCCTGATTTACATACATTTTTAGCGGCACTTAAGACATGGCTTCTCAGAAGAGCCTATGATTGTTAGTAACAAGCGGTGACTATGTAACCGCTTGTTACTAACAATCATAGGCTCTTCTGAAAAGCCATGTCTTAAGTGCCGCTAAAAATGTATGTAAATCAGGAGATGGGACCAAGCCAAGGATCTTATTAAGCAACGGATCCTGGACATAGGGCGCCAATCCGACCTAGCCTGTTCCCCAGCCTTCATTGTTAGAGAAGCCACTAGATACCTCACTGTCCCCATGGCATACCTAACAGACCTGGAGGTGCACAAACACTGAAGGGCTTTTACCCTGGCAAGATGCCATGCCCTCCCATCGGCTGTATTGGAGGGAAGGTATCAGAAGACCCCCTTCAAGCAGAGACTATGCCCCTGTGGGTCTGGTGATGTGGAAACAACTGAGCACGTGCTTCTTCAATGCATGTTCTACAGAGATCTTAGATCCAATCTCATTGGGTCATGGCTTTTAAAGTACCCGGGGAGCAGTGAAAGGTGTTATTCCACCCTGCTGCTTTCGGACTCTAACACTGCAATGACTTACAGTGTTGCTAAGTTCTGTGCTGCTGCCCTTAATATCAGACAGGTGATGATTGACATCGTAAGGCAACAATATCCTGTCTTTTTAAAAATATTTTTATACTGATTTCTAGTCTGATTTTAAATAACTGTTTACTGGGAGTTGTCCTTCTCCTCTTAGGGCGCTTGTGCCCGCTTTGTGCTGGTCTGTGACCGTAATAAAGTTTTGATTGATTGACTATGTAACCTGTTTATTTTAATTGTGTAAGTCGCCTAGAGTACCCTTCACCCTTTCCTTCTCCTTCTCTCCTTCCTTCTTTCCTCCATTCTCCCTCCCTCCCTCTTCCTTCCTTCCTTCCTTCCTCTTCTATTCTTTCCCCAAGTCTTCCTTTCCTTCTCCTTCCTTTCTTTTCACTTCCCTCTCTCCCCTACTTTATTTTCTTTTCCCCCTTCATTATTTTACTTTTTTCCTCACTCCCTTTCCTAACATTTTTCCACCCTTTCCTTTCCTCTCTTCCCATTTCCTTCTTTCTTTTCTCCTCCTTGTCACTCTCCTGCTTTTCTTTTCTTCCTTTTCCGTAGTTCCGTAGTTCTTTTCTTTCTTCCCCTCCCCCTCCCTCCTTTATTTCCTCTATCTTTCTTTCTTTCTCCTTTCCTTCCATCTTCCCTTCCTTCCCAGAGTCCTGAGCATGCCTTTTGCAGAGGCAGGTCTGAAGTGTCTCGTCATTCTGCCGGGGGAATCCTTTTCTCATCGTATGTACGTATATACCCACATTTAGTTAAATTAAGTCTTAAAATATATTATACTAGCTTAGGGACCCGGTGGTACCCGGGTTATTTGAGAAACGTATTATTTGGTCTTTAGCAGTTATTTATGTGGATCGCAGTGGTGTCAGGAAGTTAGTGAAGGCACTGCGAGTCCCATCGTCAATTGTCCACCCTCCTCCAAACAGCACCAGGATGTAGAGTGGGTCAAGGAGGCTCTGTCTGCCAAGTTTGGCTGTGATCCATCATTATTGGGAGTTGCAGTGTTATCATGAAATTACTGAAGGTACTGCAAGCCCCACCATCTGTGGTCTGTCCTCTCAACTGCACCAGGATGTAGAGTGGGTCATGGGGGCTCTGTATGCCAAGTTTGGCCTCAATCCAGCATTATTGAGAGTTGCAGTGGTGTCATGTAATTACTGAAGGTACTGCATGTCCCATTGTTCATGGTCCATCCCCCTTAGAACTGCAGCAGGATGTAGAGTGGGCCATGAGTACTCTGTGTGGCAAGTTTGGGCCTGGTCTATCATTTGTAAGGGCTTCAGTGTTCTGTGGGAAGTGAATTGGGTGAAGGTACTGCAAATCCCATCATTTATTGCCCATCCTGCCCTAATCCACACCAGATTGTAAAGTGGACCATTCGGCTTCTGTGTGCCAAGTTTGGTCCTGATCCGTCATTGGTGTGGGCCACAGTGCTCTAAGGAAGTGAGTTAAAGTACTGCAATTCCCGTCATCCATGTTCCATCCTCCCTAACACTGCACCAGGATGTAGAGTGGGTCTCGGGGGTTCTGTGTGCCAAGTTTGGTCTTGTTCTCTCATTGTTGGGGGCCGCTAAGTGTTTTGGACTTAAACTCCCAGCATGCCCTTTCCTTACCCTCCTCTGCTACTTTAGAGTGGTGCTGGCCAATCAGAGGCGTTATGCAAATAAACTCCCACCATGCCTTTTCCTTACCCCCCCCCCCCCCCCTGGCACTTTAGAGTGTCAGAATGTTGGTGGTGCTGGCGAATTAGAGGCGTTATGCAAATAATGCCACAGTGACAACCAATCAGAAAGCTGCCACATATCCTTCTGCCCTCCACACACATACATGCAAACATTCACTTTTATTATATACATAGATAGATATTTACAGTATATGGCTCTCACTGAAATAAATTTCCAAATATTTTGCTTTAATGGCTGTCTGAGTCAAAAAGGTTCCTGGCCCCTGTATCACACAGTCCTAGACACTTGGGAAGTGTCCGATGTGTGATCCAATACAACAGCCTGTTGCACCTTAGACCCCAAACAGCCCCCCCCCCCTAGATCACACACACTAGGCAGATGCAATAAATGTACTTTGATTTAGAATAAAGAATCGTCCAAAATGGAAAGATGAAAAAGTGATTCAATAGTCCCAAAAGTAAAACCAAAAATAGTCCTAAGAGCTGGCAACTCAAACCGACTTGCATCAAAACAAAGCAAGAGTAGGAAAGCAAGGCAAACCGCTCCTGCGGCCAACGTGAACTTAGAGTCCTGGATCCTGAACCTTCCAAGCTAAATGTAGCTTCAGGTCTGACTAGAATTTCCTGGGCACAATCTAATAAAGAAAACTAAGTTCTATGTGACCATCGCGCTCCCTTTCTCAAAGCCCAATCTCTCCGGGAGGATCTTTTTTATTATTATTATTATTAATTTTTATTGATTTTTTTCCAAACATAAAACTTGCTATCTAAAGGAATTGGGGACAAGGTAAAGGCTGGGCAAAATGGGGAGGGGGAAAGGGGGGTGGGAACGGTAAGAATGGTCAGGGGAAAGTGGGTAAGGGTAGGGGGTTCTCTGGCTTCCGAATTATCACTCGGGCGTCGTTAGTCTTTTGTGTTTTAAACTTTTCGCTTTTTTTTAGCTGCGGGCTTCTCCCCTATGATTATTCTTTTCCTGTTTTTGCTCTAGGGTCATTTGAACAGTCTTTATGTATTTGTTCCTTTATAGTTTTTTCTAAACACTTCATATAGTTCCCAGTCCGTGTTCTTTATTGGCCTTCCATGCGATGTCTTTAGGGCATAAGTTAGTTTATCCATGTCTTTTATTTCCTCCATCTTGATCATCCATTCTTCTATAGTTGCCGTTTCCTTTAATTTCCATTTCTTTGCATGGACAATTCTTGCCGCTGTTGTCAAATAAGAGAATAAGATATCTTCATTTTGATCTAAGTCCAGTTCCTCATCTGTGATTCCTAATAGGAAATATTCTGGTTTCATTGTTATTTTCTTTTTCAATATTTTCTCACAACCTTCGTGAATGTCTTTCCAAAATTTATTCACCTTTGGGCACATCCACCACATGTGGTAGAATGTTCCCACTTCTTTCTCACATTTCCAACACTTATTGTTTACTGATTTATACATTTGTCCTAATTTGTATGGTGTTATGTACCATCTATGGAACATTTTATACCAGTTCTCTTTCATGTCTGTGGCATAAGTGTATTTTATTTTTTTCCATATCAGTTCCCAGTCCTTTAGTTGTATTGATTTGCCTATATTTCTTGCCCATGCTATCATGCATTCTTTTACTGTTTCTTTTTCTGTCGCCCAGACCAATAAACAATTGTAAATATTTGTTATGTTTTTCTTTTCCCTTTTTACTACTCTCTCATAAAAGATGTCTTTATCGGCAAAACCTGATAGTTTGTCTTTGGTCCAATCCTCTCTAATTTGCATATATTGCAACCACGAGAAGGATTTCAATTTTTTTGAAATCTCCTCCTTTGATTTTAGAGTGGTTTCTTGTTTCTCTTTCGTCAGTAAGTCTCTGTACGTTGGCCAATGGGACCACCCCAATAATTCTCCGGGAGGATCTGATACTAGCCCTCCTGTCAAATTCCTGCTCATTAGCCGGCCCAGGTGCATTATCATCATGATGGGAAACCAGATCCTCCCTATCTTCGGAATGCTCGCCTGGCAAGGGAGTAGAGTAGTTCTCGTGAGACTCAAAGTCGCTGGGCCTCTCACTGTCTAATTCAGAACTAAATTCCATGGAGTCGTCATTTTCATCTGCAGTCACATACCCATGTAACCATCCATCATCCCAGGCTAAGTCTTCCTCTGCAGACCCATATCCATCAGGCCACCATCATCCCTGATCGGACCCTGATCAGCTGGGACCCCCGGTGTCTGTCTATGGCCACTAGGCTGGAACACCACACAGCCAGCATAGTCATCTTGTTTGCTTGTGGTGTTTCAAACGATAATAATAATATTGTTGTTGTTGTTGTCATCTAATTTGTCCTCCCATACTCTGGTCTCCCAGAGTCCAACAGTCAAACCACACCATGCTTCCTCTCATGAGCCATAAATGCACCAACTCTAATTTTTCACCTGCACTATAATATTCAGGATCTTTTAACTCTTCTTAAACTGCTGGATTTATTTTTCTTTTTTTAAAAAAAGAAACATCTGAAGAGTGAACAACCCTGGCTAAAAGCAAACACCAATATTAATCTTGTTCCTTTCGTTGGCAATCTCGCAAAGGGCATTCGCTTGAGTCACAAGCTCCTTCCTGAGCCAGCTGTAAATGAATGTTACATTTCATCATGAAATAGTCATTTAAAAGTTCAAGCACAGGGTATGTTTTCTTGAACGCATTATTAAGCCTGTTTTTCCCCCCTCTTTGTACTATTTAACAGCCAGATATGTCACCCCCTAAAAGCTGGTCAACAGGGCAGTCCTGTGTATCAATCGTGGTGATAGATTCTTGCGGAGATCAATGCGCCACGAGTGTGCGGTTTAAGCAATTAGCCGTGTTTCTTGTTAATAGAGATGCCATTCTTCACGAAGATTCTTCCCAAAGGAAGGAATGAGTAATTTTCAGAGTCTTCTTCCCACCATGAGAAAATTTTCAAAAACCAATGCAGTTTTCAAAGGATAATTCAAAACCTGACATCCCAACAGGGGCGGTCCTACCGGTAGGCAAAGGACGCCGCTGCGTGGGGCACCATCTGGTTGAGGTAGGCAGGATTTCCCTGGGTACTGGTTGTGGGGGGTCGGGAGCAGGTCAGGGTTTTGCCCTCCCTTCTGCTCGAGATCCCCGTGTACAACTGGTGGGCCACTGTGTGATACAGAATGCTGGACTAGATGGGCTGCGGTCCGATTCAGCATGGCTCTTCTTATGTTCTTATGTTTTTTTCTGCGTAAAGGGCGCATTCCCATCCATCCACCCATCCATCTATTTAACCTATCTAATCTATCTGTGTGCGTGAACGGTTTTCCGGTGTTTCCCAGCAGCAGCAGCGGCAGCAACGGCAGCAGCAGAGGGAGAATCCATTCCGGGATTTCCAGGCGCCCCGGCTGCTTGCGAGGAGCAGCAGCTCCTGGGGATCTCCGCGCTTCGGCTGTGGCCGCACAGCGTGTGCGTCTCAGCAAGGGATTAGGCGCAACACAGCCCTGCTTCTTTCCTTTCTTGTCCTTCCTTCCTTCCTTCCTTCCTTCCTTCCTTCTGCTCCTGCCTCTTTCGGGCGGCTGCATCCCCCAGGAAGAAAAGGCGGGCAAGGAGGAGGCATCCTCCCTCCCTCCCTGCTGTCAACAATAAACCGCGCAATGTAGTGCGCGGAAGGTGGCCAATCAGAGCCCCCACGGTGCCGCCGCCACCACCACCTCCTCCTCGTCTTGGATGCCGGAGGGCCAGGGCCTGCGCACAGGAGCTTCTGGGCATGCGCGGAGGGGGGGCGCCAAAATAATGTTTTGTGGGGGGTGCCAAAATAATGTTCGCTTACCATTTAAAATTACCTTAGACCGCCCCTGCGTCCCAAAGTTCTAGTCCAGCACTAAAATCATGATGCCACATGAGTTTGGGTGCTCCACACCTTGAAGTGGTTCAGGAAGCAAATTGTCTTGGATTAACACTAAGTTTTTGACCTGAAGACGGGGCTAAAGCCTTCCAAATATTGCAAACAACTTTTTTCTTCCCTCTCATTTTATTTATTTATTTATTTATTTATTTATTTATTTATTTATTTATTTTACGGCATTTATATGCCACCCTTCTCACCCCGAAGGGGACTCAGAGCGGCTTAGAAGTAAAATGTAAATACAATATATTATATTATTGCCATAGCACAATATTAATATTATATATTACATTGTACTATAACGTTATACTGTAATATTATTAGTAATATTACATGTAATATTAAATATATAAGTATAATATCATATTATTAGTAGTAATAATAATAATAATACACTTTATTTATATTCCGCTCTTCTCACCCGAAGGAATTACAGGTACACATACTTAGCAGACAATCCGTGCCTTTCCACATACATCTATATATATAAAAAGAGAGTGGTCGTGCGATGGCCGTTATGCACGGCCAAACTATAACCCCCATAAACACAAATCCAACGACACACATTCCCCCAGACCACGAGGTACAAACATAGCCCCAAAAACCCACCTCCCTACCTTGCAACCCCCCCAAAAACAGCCCCCAAAAACCACCCATTGCCTCCCGTTCTGCGCTGGCCGCGAGCGCTGAAGAGAGGGAGAGCAATTGCGCAGGCGCACTCCGAACCCCCCCCCCCCACCAACCCATCCTGTCACCCTCTCTCCCCACTCACCCTGAACCTTCACAGCCACACTGCCAGCGCACGAACCCCCTCCTCGCCATCCTCGCCCGTGCCGGCACGACCCCGGTCCCTAGAGCAGCTCTAGGACGCCGCACTACACTTCCCAGAAACCTCCGCATACACCGGAAGTGGCCATGTGGGGCCTTCTGGGAAGTGTAGTCCAAAAGGCGGGACTTCCCAAAAGGGCCCTGACGCCACCTAGCACAGCCAAAAAGGGGCGGGACGCGTAGGACGCTGGACATGCGCGCCAGGGCGGGAGGCAGACCCGGAGATCGCCAATCCGCCCTCTGCCATGTCCCCCGCGGTTCCAGCGGCCACACCTGAAAGAAGGTAATCTCCCGAGCTTACCTTGCTTCAGGCGCGGCTGCTAGAACCGCTGGGCACACGGCGGAGGGCAGATCGCCGATCTCCCGGCCTGCCTCCAGCCCTGGCGCGCATGTACAGCGTCTACGCGTTGGAAGAGAAAGAGCGGGGGGGAGAGAAGGGGAATCAGACAGAGAGAGAGAGGAGGGGAGAGAGAGGGGAAAGTGAGACAGAGAGAAGGGGGGGAAGAAGGGGGAAACCAGACAGAGAGGGGGAGAAGAGGGAACGGAAGCGTACATACATAGACACATACACATACACACATACATACACAGACACACACACACACACAAACATACACAGACACACACACACACATACACACACAAACATACACAGACATACACACACATCAATACACAAACACACACAAATACATACCCATAAATACACACAAATATACATACACATACACAAACACATACACACACAATCACATATACATACACAGACACACAGACACATACATACACACACACATACACAAACACATATACACACACATGCATACACATACATACACACACACAAACATCCACAGACACACATACATACACACACACACATACACACACACACACACACAGACACACAAACATACATACACATACCTACACACACATACACATATATACACACACAAAACACATTGTCACATCATTTCCCACCCTTACATACCCACACTTCCTCACATCTCCTAAATAGGGCACAGCAACGCGTGCCGGGTTCAGCTAGTAACATATAGACGAACAGAGGCAAACTCTGGCCACTAGGGGGAGCTGATGCACTCCTCATCTCTCAGCGTTCACAGCGTCCCTTGTTGCTCCTTCCGCATTCCTCAGCGTTCCTGGAGGTCTTTAATGGCCTCATAATTCAGTTTCAGCTTTCCATCTAACAATCCCCCGCAGACCCAGGGGATCCCAGGCTCCGGAGGAGGAGGGAGGGAGGGAGGGAGGAGGAAGGAAGGGGGGGCGATGCAATGAAGGAGGGTGGCCTCCGCTCCTCCTTCCAGTCCACAGCATGCACACGAGAGTCGCTCCTCAGATCAGGTCCAACATGGAGAAGAATCTGCGGCAGGCGAAGCAGGGGGCGGGGGGAAGGAACCCCACACTCACATCCACGCGTGCGGCGGAGAGAAGGGGGAGGAAATGGGACGCGGGTGGTTTCCAGGCTCCTTGGCTCCTTCTCCTCCGGATAAACAACCGGCCCTTCGCGGACCACCCTCCTCCTCCTCCTCTTCTGACAGCTAGGTTGCAAAACACACACACACACACACACTCAAACACACCTTCCAATTTGCTTTTGTTACTTTGGTAACCCTCCTGCGAGCAGAAACTCCAAGTTATCAGCTATTAGCTCCTTCTCTTCCTCCTTCTTCCACTTCCTCCCACGCTCTTTCTCTCTCTCTCAAGTCCGGGGCCCTTTCCCTCCTCTGGAAGTGAGCTGAGCTCACAGGGAAAGGCCTCGCCCGAGCCCTCCTGCTCCAAGCTGGCCCCTCTTTTCCCAGCACCAGTCAAAGGACAGGTCAGGAGGAGCGAAAAATAAGGGACAGCAGCTGTAAATACGGGACACCCAAAAAAAGGGCCGAAATACGGGACGTCCCATATAATACGGGACATATGGGAACCCTAGCCACAATAAAGGTAAGAACATCTCAAAAAGTATGTTGAAACCATTTCAGTTCCAAACAGTATACAACAGTGTTTCCCAACCTTTTTTGAGCCGCGGCACACTTTTAACACTAAACATTAAACACCACCAACCAAAATGACACAAAATGACACTCTAACACAGTAAAGAACGGCTGGGGGTTGGTGGCCTGCTGGGAGCAGCTGCTGGGAGTGCTGAAGCCGGGGGAGGGGGAGGAGCCAGGCCGTGCCATGCCCCGCCCCTCCCCCTGTCTTCACCTCTCCCAGTAGCTGCTCCGGCCTTGAGGGGGCAGTGCCAAGCCAGCGGTGCCAGAGCCAGGACAATGGTGGCTTTGCACTGTCCCCTCAAGGCTGGAGCAGCTGCTGGGAGTGCCAAAGCTGGGGGGCGGAGCCAGGCCGCACCATGCCCCACCCCTTCCCCCCAGCTTCAGCTCTCCCACAGAGGAGCATGAGAGGTGGAAGGGCTTCAGTGGGCGGGGATCTTCCATGCGGCTTCAGCGAGCGAGGGGCGAGAGTCATGGCGGATTGGAGGCTGACTGGAAAAACAGCCGAAGGAGGCGGCGCCCTGGCCCCTTTTTTTCCTTCGCCACCGCCCAGCCCTTTCTCCTTCTCCCCCAAGCAGCAGGAGTTCGGCAGGAGGAGGGGGGAAGGAAGGGGGGCAGAGAGCTTTTCTCGCGGCACAGTAGGAGGTCCGTCACGGCACACTAGTTTGCCACGGCACACTGGTTGAGAAACACTGGTATACAAAACCGGAGATGTAATGGGGAGCCTTCGAAGATTCCTTACCTGGTCGTCTTAAGGGTGTTGAAACTGTAAGGCCAGTCTGCATGAATCTGAGCGTATCTTCATCTCAAAGGTCTTTGTTCCATGCCATTTACACTTAGAGGCCATCTGTTGATGCTGTGGATACGTATTTTCTCCTCACTTGAATTTCCACGAGCTTGGGAGGGAACCACAGAAACATTCAACTGATTTTTCCTCCACCAAAGCATTTAGAAAGGGAAGTGTTTAAACGTTTTTTTCCCCCCTTTTATTTCTTTTCCAGATCATAATGCATCTTTTCCCCACAAAACTCAATTACATAGCCCAGTGATTTACCAGCAAAGCTGGTCAAAAGATATTATCTATGGCAGTTAATGCGTGTAACTAGTTACAATACAAAATAAATCCTCCCCAAATTACAGAAAACAATCATGCAAAATGTTACAAAAAGAAATCTCGGGAGCAATGTAGCAGTAATCATGGGGAAAATATCCACAATGCACCAAACCTGGGGATAATTTCGAGTCCCGATCCCTAGTCCCTCTTCTATTTTTTTTAACTAAATTTGCCTTCAGGGGGAAATTGAGAGATAACGTTTTAAAAATTAGTTAATGAAACGCTTCTGTTCTTCACATTTCAAACTCTCATTCTCATTTAGGCTGCAAGATCAGCCTACTGTACACATGTCTAGCATTGTATCAGATTATACTGAGCTATGATTACACGTTGAGAAAAGTCTGTTTGTGTGAGTTTTGTTTTCGGATTGTCCCATTTACTCCCGAGCAAAAGTACACAGGATCATATCTAAATTACTGAGTTGAGAAACAAGCCATCATACTGTTGATCAGGCAACCTACAGCCCGCGGGCTGTATCTGGCCCGGCAGCCGATTCTGTGCGGCCCGGTAGAAGGGCATCGGGGGCGGGGCCAAGAGGAAGGGGTGCCACTGCTGCCATCCGATCACAGGCTCTGTGGGGCCTGTGTTGGCAAAGCAAAAGGAGTGGGTGTTCTCAGAAGACGTAAAGGGAGTAGACAGAGAAGGGTTTCTTGGAAGATATTCAAGGTTTAATGTTCACTTCAAAGATATCACAAATCAAAATAGAAGGGTAAGTGGAATGTATGCTGTTGTAAATCACAGGTCACACACTTTCGGCCATAGCAGTCCCGGGAATGGATAGATGCATTCCCGGGACTGCTATGGCCGAAAGTGTGGGGCCTGTGTTGGCAGACAGACTGAGGAGCAGCAGCTTTGGAGTGCTCACCATCCCGCGTCACTCACAGGACACAAACACCGCGCGCCCTCTCGCCTCACCCTCTCACCCACTCCCCTCGCCCTCTCTCCTCGCCCGCTCACTCGCTTGCCTTGCCCGCGCACCCGTGCACCCGCTCGCCCTCTTGCCCATTCTGGCTCTATCCCCGGCGCTGGGAGAGCCAGAGCAGGCGAGAGGGCGCGCGGGTGAGGTGAGCAGCGGGCGGGGCAAGGCGAGCAGTGGGAGGGGTGAGCGGCAAGCAGGCGGGGCAAGGCGAGCCGTGAGCGAGCCGCGAGCAGGCAGGGCGAGAGGGCGAGGCAGGCAGGCAAGCAGAGCGACCAACGGAGAGGGAGGGAGAGGGGAGAGGAGGAGGAGGAGGCCAGGGAGCATCCTTAATAAGTGAACTATACATCCCAGCAACTCCAACTCCCAAATGGCTATTTTCCCCAAATTTCCCCAGTGTTCACATTTGGGCATATTGAGGATTCGTGCCAAGTTTGGTCCTGAGTTTCCCATCCTTTCAATGGGGTTTGATCTCTTCCTTTTCCGTCACAAATCTCAAAGGCTCGCTGTCAGGTGGTTTTTAGAAAGGTAGGAACAGGAAGTCATCGAGAGGGAAGGAACCCCAGGGCCATCCAGCCCAACCCCCAGGGATACACAATCAAAGCACCCCCGACTGATGGCCATCAAGCCTCTGCATAAAACTCTCCAGAGAAGGGGACTACAAGGAAGCATTATTTTATTTTAGTGGTTTTTATTATTATTGTATAATAATTTTATAATAATAATATAATAAATAATATAATGTTATATTATATTATATTATAATTTTAATATATTAAATGTCTAGATATATACACTATAATATAATAATTATGATATTAATACTAATAATATATGAATATTTCTTGATATATTAATATGTTAAAATTAATGATGTGTAATATATAGTAAATATAGTAAGCGAATAAATAAATAAATTATGTAGATTAGCATGTAGTTCCACCTTTAGGTGCGGCCCTCCATAATATGTTTTGGCTCTTGTATGGCCCTTTGGAAAAAATAATTGCCCACCCCTGCTGTTGATGAATGTGAGCGAATGTATGGGTGAGATATGGGGCAAGTAGTTGCTCACCTGGTGCTAGTAAATACTGATTTCTTTGAGATTTCTGTTGCACTCCAGGACAGGAAAAGCCCTCTGACTTTAAACACCACACGTTAAATAGGAAAACAATCATTTTATTCAAGATAATTAAAAAGCAGCAAAGGTATTTGTTTGTGAGATGATTTCATTGTTGGAATCAAATTTCTTTCCGCCGAGTCATTTCTTCAGGTTTGGAAACAAGAAATAGTCACTCAGGGCTAAATCCGGAGAGTAGGGTGGATGAATCGTATCCCAATTCATTGATTGTTGCCATAGAAACTACACATGTGTGCACCCTTGCATTGTCCTGGTGCAAAAGAACCTTTTTCTTGGCCAAAGGGGGTCATTTTTTTTCAAATCGTCATTAAATCGACCCAATAAGTTGGCATAATATTCGCCATTGATTGTTTTACCCTTTTGAAGGCAGTCAATGAGGATTATAC
Organism: Anolis apletophallus; assembly: GCA_030556195.1. Taxonomy (NCBI): domain Eukaryota; kingdom Metazoa; phylum Chordata; class Lepidosauria; order Squamata; family Anolidae; genus Anolis; species Anolis apletophallus. The sequence goes on from JARBWK010000016.1 coordinate 32,466,737, forward strand.
CGCGTGCATCCCAAAAATGGTTGCCATGATTTTATTGGCTGACAAACCCACATTGGCCTTCTTTGGCGCCGATTCACCCTGAGAAGCCCACTGTTTCGACTGCTGTTTGGTCTCTGGTGTGTTGTGGTGGATCCACGTTTCGTCCATGGTTACGAAACGGTGCAAAAACTCGTCCATATTGCGGTTGAACAACGGCAAACACTCCTGCGAAATTGTCACACGATTGCGTTTGTGGTCGATTGTGAGCAAACGCGGCACCCATCTTGCAGAAAGCTTTCTCATACCCAAGTGATCGTTTAAAATTGAAACCACCGAGCCATGTGAGATGCCTATGGCTTCCACAATCTCTCGCATTTTCAATCTCCGATCGGCCAACACCATATCATGAATTTTTTTCAATTGTTTCGGGTGTAGAGACCTCAACTGGGCATCCAGAACATTCGGCATCTTCCGTGTTTGTACGGCCACAATGAAATTCAGTAAACCACTTTTTTACCATTGAAATGGATGGTGCAGAGTCCCCATAGTATTTATCAATCTTAGCCTTGGTTTGAGGGATGGTTTTTTTCCGCAAAAAATAATGCTTAATGAGCACACAAAATTCACTTTTTTCCATTTTCTCCTCAAATCACACGGTAGTCTGCTATCAATGGCTGTCAAACACAAACTAAATGACGCAGCTTGTTCAAATTTTGACAGGAGTCAACTGACAGATGCCTGTTGACAGGAGCAGTGTTTCCCTTTCAGTTAAGAGGTGGGAAATTCAAAAAGTCACGGACTTATTGACCCGCCCTCGCAGTCTTATACGCCAGAAAATAGTGTGTGTGTGTATATATGTGTGTGTATGTGTCTATTTCAAATTCATGGTTTTTCCACATCCATGGAGATTTTGAATCCATAACCCACATCAAAGTGGAGACCTACTATAATAAAGGATTTTCTAAACTCTAAGGGCCAGAGGAAGCCTAGAGACAGGGGCGGTCCTACAGGTAGGCCAAGGAAGCAGCCGCATGGGGTGCCATCTGGGAAGGGGCGAATCCTCCGCCCACCAAATAGCGTCCTGGCCCTGCTGATATTCCTCAGGCAGTGCCACGGCTGCCTGCTTTTGGGCCCCGGCCTTGTGCGCTCCGACGCCACTTCTGGGCATGCACGGAGGTTTTTCACGCAGGCACAGTTGCTCCGGAGCTGAAGTTCAGTGCAGGAGCAACTGTGCATGTGCGAAAACCTCCGCGCATGCCCAGTAGCTCTTGTGCGCAGAAGCCTGTAAGCAAAGCACTCCTTATCAGGCAGGCAGGGAGTGCTTCCTCTCTCCCTTTGTCTCCGCCCTGCCGCCGAATACGGTGACCCAATTGGGCAGGCAGGGGGCGGAGACAAAGGGGGAGGGGAGCCACAGGGGTATTGGCGACATATTGCCTCCTGACAGCCGCCACCGGAAGTAGCCGCCGCACACTGAGGCGAACTCCCTCGCCAGGCCCAATCACGTGTGAACCCTACCACACCCGCCCACCTCCCCCCGTGCGCTCCGGCCGGGAGCATCAAGGAGAGACAGACATAACTGCGCAGGCAAATAGTAATATATAATATTTTATTTTACTTTACTTTGGGTTATTTGAGTTTTATAGGAGTAATGAAAATATTTAGTAGAGGATAGTTTTATTTAAATAAATAATTTTATTTATTAATTTATAATAATAATATAATAGAATGTTATATTATATTATAATGTCAATATACTATAATATAATTATATTGTAATGTAGTATAATATAATTATGATATAATATAGTATGAGTATGTACTATAATATATTGTACTAGCTGTACCCGGCACGCCTTGCTGTGCCCTATTTTGGAGAAGTGAGAAAGTCTGAGTATGTAAGGGTTGGAATTGATGTTACTTATGGTCTTGGTGGGGTCATGGCTGTGTTGTTGTGGGTTGTTCTGGTGGGTGGGATGTTGAAGTCCTGTGGAGTTGTCGGTGTGTGGTGTTCCTGGCATTCTGCAGAGCTTGTGGATATACAATGTTTTTTGTCTTTCCGTCTGCTGTGTTGATGTAGAGGTTCTGTGGTTTCCCAACTCTGGAGCACGCTACGTAGAGTTGTCCGTGGGAGAAGCATTCTGTGTCAAGGTCTATGCCACAGATTTGTAGTGTTTGTCCTTGAGCCTTGTTTATGGTGATGGCAAAAGCTAGTGTAGTGCAGTGTTTTTCTGTTCTGGCGTTTGTTCTGCCCTTTTTTGTTTGATGTATGTAGCGTTGCGAGTGTGTCGTCCAATTCTGTTCTTTTTAGGAGGCATGGCTTGTCTTTTGGGTCAGTTTCTGCCTGTGTGGAAGGAAGGAATGGCATACAAATGGGTTGAGCAGTAGACGCAAGGTTGTGTTATGTGCGTATTATGTTGTGTGTAGGTATTACTTTTTGGGTGAGTTAGTGGGTGTGTGGTGGCATTGTGGGTGGTAGTATGTTGTGGAATGCTTGTGTGGGTGGGGTGTTTTGGGTGTTTGTGTGTGTTTGTAGAGTATCAGTGGAGTGTTGTGTTGTGTTTGGAGTATAGGTGGAGTTAGTTTTTGTTTGTGGTGGTGGTAGGTGTGGTGTGTGTGGAGTCCCGTAAGTTTGGGGGGATGGGTTGTGGTAGGAAGTTGTGTTGTGTTGTGTGGGTAGGAATTGCTGGATAATTGCTCCCTCATAGAGTTTGGTTTTGACAGTTTAACCCTCAAACACCAACTGACTGAAATCAAATCACCCAGCATTCTATCCTAGCCTTGGCTGGCTGTGCCCAGCGTTGCTATGGTTACTCAGCCTCCCTGCATTTTGTGTGGGCTGATGTTGGCCAATGGGTTTTGCCGCAGAGGATGCTGGGAAATGTAGGGGTTTTTTGTATCATTGTTTTGGGGGCCTTCTAGGTTTTGGGGGGGAAAGTTTCTTTGCTAAAAACCTTCCTTGCCTGAGGCCTATTTGTGTTGGCAACTTTGGTGTCTCTGCCTTGGAAGGTTTCTCTGTCTCTGTCAGTCGTTCGACGACGGGACCTCCTTTATATAATAGATATACATTGATACAATATAATACTACTAATGGTATTGTGATATTATAATTGTATATTTGTTTTACATGGGGGGCGCCAAAATAATGTTGGGGGGCAGCGTCAAAATAATGTTCACTTACCATATAAAATTACCTTAGACCGCCCCTGCCTAGAGATAAGGAAGAGAAGGAACATAGGTGACAGTTAACTGTTGTGTGTCTTCTGAAGCCTAGGTACCAAGGAAGGGGAGTGAAAATGAAAGGCTCAAAGCAGAGGAAATAAGAAGACACTGAATTGCACGAAATCTCTGTGTGCTGCTTTATATGCATGTAGGCAAACTGGAGAATAATTTCTCTAATATGAATGGAAATACAACGTGTTTCATCATTGTGGCGAAGACTGTGACCAAGTGACTTCTCGTGCTGTTCAGTTGCTCAGTTGATGGACAGCCTCAAGGCCCCTGATTTCCCCTCTTCGGCTTCTTTATCTTTAAACCAACCTGGAGTGATTGTTTTCAAAAGGAGAATTGACCTTTGACAGGCCTTTGAATAAGGGGACTGCAAAGTAGGACGCGGCTGGGGCAAGAGGCTGGGGCAGGCTGGAAGCTGCGTCTCACCGCTCCTACAGGGACCCCTTTTGATGTCTTTTTTGAAGGACGTCATGTAACATCTCTAGAGATGATCCAAAATACTACATTTCTGTCTCACTGAAATGTGTTCATATGGGGCTTCTTTGAGGATTTTCTCACCATTCGGATTTCTTATAGGATCATTTCCAAACTTGTTGCATGGGTAAAAATATTCTTGGCAAATTTAGTTTGAGAACTTGGGTGTTGGAAAACACATTGGTTTATCCTTGAAACTATGTGAGTTGGGGACAATGGTAATTACTAGGCATGAGAAAAATGAAACGGAAATTAAATGGATTCGTTAGTGATTCGTATGTAATGGGACTTTTGATGTTTTACGGATCGCTGTCGCGAACCAGGAAGTAGACTTTCTTTTACGACACTTTGCGGCGCCATTTTTGTATCTGGGTCGTAAAGCATTCGTATGGTTTCTTTGCCCTCAGTAAGCGTGTACCATCACCCCACCATCACTCCACCTTTCCTTTAGCCAATCAGAGGCAAAGAAACATGGATGGGGTGAACGAGGGCCTCCTCCTCCTCTCTCGCCAATGGCAGGGTGGCGAGAGAGGAGGAGAAAGGCCCCCGCACCCCTCTCTGCCTCTCTCTAGCCCCGATCCATGCATCCATGGATCGGGGCTAGAGATAGGCAAGGGTGAGCAAGGGCCTCCTCCTCCTCTCTCGCCAATGGCAGGGCAGCGAGAGAGGAGGAGAAAGGCCCCCGCGCCCTCTCTGCCTCTCTCTAGCCCCAATCCATGCATCCATGGATCGGGGCTAGAGATAGGCAAGGGGGGTGAGCGAGGGCCTCCTCCTCCTCTCTCGCCAATGGCAGGGCGGCGAGAGAGGAGGAGAAAGGCCCCCGCGCCCCTCTCTGCCTCCTTCGCCCCTCCTCTTTCCCCCCGCCCTCGCCCGGATCCCAGTTTGGCCCAATTCTGTCATTGGTGGAGTTCAGAATGCTCTTTGATTGAAGGTGAACTATAAATCCCAGCAACTACAACTCCCAAATGTCAAGGTCTATTTTCCCCAAACTCCATCTGCGTTCACATTTGGGCATATTGAGTATTCATGCCAAGTTTGGTCCAGGTCTGTCATTCATGGGGTCTCAGCTGTGGAAGTCAGAGCTGAATTGGTCGAAGGTACTGCAAATCCCATCATCCGTTGTCCATCCTCCCCCAAACATATTGTTTTTGTGATTAATCCCTATGCTTTAACTTTGGTCAATTTGTAACAATGAAAATACATCCTGCATATTAGATATTTGCATTAGAATTCATAAGAGTAACAAAATTATGAAGTAGCAACGAAAATATGGATGGGGGTCACCACAACATGAGGAACCACTGCATTAATACATATCTCTCTCTCGGCATTACTTCACGAACGAAGATTCAGGAAGGACTCATCCCACGCTTTTTACAAGCGCGCTGATGACTAAAGAGGCCAATCTGAGATAGGCAAGTTCGGTTGCAGAAAGCACAGCAGAAAGTCTATATATTATACATATATCTTTCTGTTTAATTGCTATTAGGGAAATAAAACGTGAACAAAGGAAGGAAGGAGACAAAGGAAGAAGTAGAGAAGGGGGGAGGGAAGGAAGGACAGAGAAAAGAAGGGATGGCGAACCAACGAGCAAAGGAAGGAATGAAAGAAGAGGGTAGAGAAGGAAGAAAGGAGGAAAGGGGAATAATAAGGGGGAGAATCGTACTTCACTTTCACAATTGTCCTGAGAGCAAGTAGCTACTACCTCTTATATTTATGTTATACATGTACAGCTCCACTTAATTGCACTGCAGAGGTGAAGGGAATGTTCCCCCTTGATTTTTAACTGTTTCCCTGCTTTTCAGACTTTAGAACCAATTTAGAATTTTGTTAATACTTAAGTTACATTTTAGAACTTTTGCGAATTTTTTGTAAGTCTTTAATATACTAATAAAAAAATCCCCCATTTGATTTTAGAATCGCGATTTTTGGGTTCTAAACCATGCCTAGTAATTACTCAGGTGGGTTGGTGCAGGTTTTTCGGGCTGCATGGCCATGTTCAGTCTGATCTGTCCACAGTGGTCCATGCTCTGGTTACATCCTGAATAGATTACTGCAATCCGCTCTACGTGGGGTTGCCCTTGAAAACTGTTCGGAAACTTCAACTAGTCTAGGGGTAGGGAATCTACAGCTCGGGAGCCAGATGTGGCTCTTTTCATGATTGCATCTGGCTCTCCCTCTTCCTTCCTTTCTCCCCCTTTCCTTCTCCTTCTCTCCTTCCTTTTCCCTCCCTCTCCCCGTCCTTCTTTCCTCCATTCTCCCTCTTCCTTCCTTCCTCTTCCTTCTTTTATTTCACCCCCTTCACCCTTTCCTTCTCTTTCTCTCCTTCCTTTTCCCTCCCTCTCTCCCCTTCCTTCCTTCCTCCATTCTCTCTCTTCCTTCCTCTTCCTTCCTTCCTTTCTCCCCCTTCACCCTTTCCTTCTCTCCTTCCTTTTCCCTCCCTCTTTTCCTTTCCTTCTTTCCTACTTTCTCTCTTCCTTCCTTTCTTTCTCCCCCTTCACCCTTCCCTTCTCTCCTTAATTTTTCCTCCTTCTCTCCCCTTCCTTCTTTCCTCCATCTCCCTCTTCCTTTCTTTCTCCCCTTCACCCTTTCCTTCTTCTCTCCTTCCTTCTTTCCTCCATTCTTCCTCCCTCTTCCTCTTCTATTCTTTTCCCCCAAGTCTTCCTTTCCTTCTCCTTCCTTTCTTTTCACTACCCCTCTCTCCCCTTCTTTCTTTTCTTCTTTTCCCTTCATTATTTTACTTTTTCCGCATTCCCTTTCCTTTCTTTTCCCCACCCTTTCCTTTCCTTCCTTTCCATTTCCTTCTTTTCCCCCTCCTTGTCTCTCTCCTGCTTTTCTTCCTTTTCCATAGTTTATTCTTCTTTCCTTTCTTCCTCTCTCCCTACCTCCTTTATTTCCTTTGTCTATCTTTCTTTCCCTCTTCCTTCCATCTTCTCTTCCTTCCCAGAGTCCTGAGCATGCCTTTTGCAGAACCAGGTCTGAAGTGTCCCGTCATTCTGCCGGGGGAATCTTTTTCTCATAGTATGTACATATATACTCACATTTAGTTGAATTCAGTCTTAAAATATATAATATATATTATATGGCTCTCACTGAAATAAATTTCCAAATATTTTGCTTTCATGGCTCTCCGAGTCAAAAGGGTTCCTGACTCCTGAACTAGTGCAATAGGCAGCAGCCAGATTGCTCACTGGAGCATCATACAGGGAGCATACCACCCCCTTGTTACGTCAACTTCACTGGCTGCCGGTCCATTTCCAAGTACAATTCAAAGTGCTGGTCTTGGAATATAAAACCCTATAGGACTCCGGGACAGCTTACTTGTCTAAACGTATCTCTTTCTACATTCTACCTCATAGCCTAAGATCCACCAGGGAGGCCTTGCTCTTGTTCCTGCCAACTTTGGAAACACGGCTGGTGGGGATGAGGGACAGAGTCTTCTCAGTGGTGACCCCCGCCTATGGAACTTGCTTCCCAGCCATCCCGTTCTCAGGCTGAGCAATTATATTGTCTTTTGGTTGATGATCAAATGTCCTCATCTGTGTTTTTCTCTGTTTGATAGACACAGATAATTATATTGCTGCAAGGTCTCAGTTCTTTGGATGGTAAACAAATGAAGAAGCTGTAGCCATGTACCAGTTTCCGAGGTTGATAGAGGTGGCCGTTTATGAAATATAGAAATAGTTTTGCCTCTCAATCAATAGCCTAAGGTAGGCGAAACTCAGAGGCCTTTGTCTATTGATTAGCAGAAACCAGTTTTGGCCCAAAGGGGAAAGACGCTTTTGGAAAGAGCTGACTCCTGCTATAGTCTGTCACGATGCACGGACTTGACCGACCCCTTAATCACACACACAGAGACGGACTGAAGGCTAACTACTTTATTGAGTATAAAAACAGTTCAAAGATATTGTCCATAAGAATAGTGAACAATCCAAAAAAGGCTTGAAGTAACAATGTCCAAAATAGCGTGGCAAATAGGCCAAAAGCTCAGCAAGGCTCCGCACGACTATGCGGATCAGGAAACAGGGCAAGGCTCCGCGCAACTATGCCGATCAGGAAACAGGGCAAGGCTCCGCACAACCAGGCGGATCAGGAACAAGGCAAGGCAAGGCAAGGCTTGATGACCACTGGCTAGCTTAGCTTCGTGGTCCCACTCCGCTTCACGCCTATTCAGGAAAGACGTGGCCGGAGCACTGAGGATTCGTTCCCACGGATCCTATACTTAATCCCTCGGCCGAGGTCCCCGACGCTCTAGGCTTCTTCGTCTCCAATCGCTGCTCACGGACCTCGGCCGGTCTATGCTCTTGGACCATTCCCTTCTGCTAGACTCGATGTTCTGTCTCCTATCAAAGGTTCGACCTTGTCTCTCCGCAGCTGTGTTTCTATCTCCCTGAGAGCTCTCCTCCCTAGAAGTTTCCCAACCGCTTTCTTCCATGTTTTCCCTTACTAGCTCCTGAGAATCTCTCCCACCCGGATGCTCGTAGCTGCCAGAATCGCTGTCTTCCATCTGCACCTGGTTATCTATGTCTTCGCTAGGGCCAAACAACATTTCTTCCCATGCCAAGCTCTCTGTGGGCGAAGGAGGCCCATCAGGGGAAAGCTGCCCTTCGCCCCAGTCATCTAGCTCATCCTCTGAATCTAGTTCTGGTACTGCTGGTCCTATTGCTAATGGGACCCCGGGTCCTGACCCCTGCCCTCCAGGCACAAACGAGAACTGCTGTGCTACATAGTCATGCAAATGAGGCTAGTGGAGAGGTGATTGAATCACAAACTTGCAGCTGGCAAGCCTCACCCAAGGTAGCTGGCTAAAGGTAAACAGTGGCACTTTCATATTTTTAAAATTACATACATGGGGAATGTAGTGAAGTCACTATATGTATTGAGGGTTTTGTATTTATTTTATGGTTAAATGTGTGGTTTGTATTATTACATTTGTATTGTATTAGATTGTTATATGCTAAACAGACTACAAAGGGTTAATGGGGAATATTAAAGTGCACAGCCTCTGAGATGTTTGGTTGCTATAACAACAGGAGGCGGAGCCTAACACTGGCTTTTTCAGGACCAAGTTTGAATTTCTGGAGTCAGTTAGTCAGGAGCGGTTAGACTAGCTGGTAGCAATTTGAAGAGTTGCTGTTGTCTTTTCTGAGGGAAATAGAAAAGGCTGGTTTTAGATACTGCAGAAAGGCAGTTATGCTTAGAAAGCCTATAGCAGGGCTGTCCAACAGGCGGCCCTGGGGCCGTACACGGCCCCCGAGCCCCTTCCCTCCAGCCCCCTAACTTGTTTTAATAAAATACAAATTAAAAATAATAAATAAATAAATAAATAAAAAACCTACTTCCGGGTTTAGGCAAGCATTGCGAGACTACGCCAGCCACAGACAGGCTTTCGAGGAGGTCGAAATCCCGTCTGTGGCTGCGTGGTCTCGCGATAGCTGCCGAAATCTCGGTCCCGCGGGATTTGCGGCCGGCCTGGGCACGCGCCTCCTCCTCCCTCGCGGCTGCTTCCAGGCCAGCCCCCATTCCGTCAGAGAGAGGGAGGAGGGGAGTGAGGCAGGGAAAGCCCCTCCTGGCTCCGTCCTCTTCCTGTGGAGGGCCTCGCTTCCGCCCCGCGGATGGGAGAGCCGCCGCGCCCGGCCTAATCTTGGCCTCGGCTCCAGCGGGGCTCTTCGGGGACAGTGGCGGCGTTGGCGCTTCGGCCCTGTGGCGGGGCTCCCGCAGTATGGGTAAGGAAGGGCCTGGCTCAAATCAATCTAAAAACAGTGGGACGTTGGGCGGGGGGGGAGGGGTCCCTCAGAGGCAGTTTCCTTGGCGACGCTTCCTTCCCCTCCTCCGCGCCCCCTCCCCCTTGTTGTGCTGCCTTCCCCCACATGCAGGGCGCAATGTGGCTTCCTTTGCGCCTGCCCCCGCGGCTTGTTTTCCCTTCAGGGAGGGAGGGAGCTCTTTGGGCCTCCTCCACCCACCTCTGGGAAAGGAGGCCCCATCAAGCCCTGCAACGGCATTGAGGTGTTTGGTGTTTTTTTGGTGTGTCCCAATTTGAGTGTGGACTCAAATAACTCAAAGGTATTAGGAAACATTTCCCCAAATCCACCAGTGTTCCCATTTGGGTATATTGAGTATTCATGCCAAGTTTGGTCCAGATCCATCATTATTTGAGTCCACAGTGCTCTCTGGATGGAGGTGAACTATAACTCCACAACTCAAGGTCAATTGTAAGTAAATTGGAGCCAGGGAGGGGGCGGAGCCGGGGGAGGGGTGGGGTCCTCCCTGGCTCCAATTTACTTACAATTGACCTTGAGTTGTGGAGTTGTAGTTCCAGGGGCGGGGGCAGACCCTTCGGCCCCCCAGGTGATCAGTGACCGGAATTCCGGCCCTTGGGCCCATAGAAGTTGGACAGCCCTGGCCTATAGGAACTGCTGTTTATAGGTTAGGCTGGGAAGCTAACCTAATATATAGATAGGAAGCCTATTGAGGCAGAATATCTATAGTATTATTGATTTAGTGTTTGAAGAGATACAATCAAACATTGTATTTAGGGAATAAGAAACCTTAAGATCTGTACCTCTCTGAAGTTGCTGTAACCAACCAAGCTCTGAATACTTTGAAACCTTTACGCTGTTGTTAAAAAGAAACTGTTGAAGTTCCTCCTTACAAATCTCTCTGTGACATCATTTCAAAACACAAGCCTCAGAATAAACCCCTCACATCGGGTAGCCAGGATTGCTATGGTGGCAGCTTGAAAGTCTACGTTGGTATTAAATCTACCTCTACAACTTAGTGGACTTAAGTTTTGAGACTTTATAAAGAAGTACGCCTCCATTACAGATTAGTGGCAGTTTGATTGAAAAAAGATCCTCAAGTGAAGACGCTAGCTGTAGGCAGCGATTCTTTACAGGGAAAACATGAGGGGAGATACATTGGGGTTTATGGGGAAAATATACCATCCTGATCACTCCTGCCTACCCACCAGAAAGATACACAGTTTATTAGATTCATAAAAGATAGCCCAAGAGAAAGGGGTCCTAAACAGAAAGGAAAAAGTCTTTGGGAATGTGCAAAAGTCCATAAGAGTAATGCAAAAGGAAAATAACTGGGTGTATTCATAAAGTGTGGGTTACAGAGGCATTTTCATGTGGGACCATGGGGCCATGGGAAGCGCCTTAGGTTCCCACGTGGAGGACAGGTAGGGGATTATGGGATCACTTCCAGCCTGGTGTTCTTGGAAAAACGATGAATCCCTTGGTTTTAAACTGTCTTCTACAGAGCCTAAGAAAAGGGGGGTCACCTCCGATATCACCATCAGCAGGCCAGGATTACCCATAAGGCAAACCTAGGCCATGGCCTAGGGGTGCAAGCCGAGGGGGGGGGGGCGCAGATCACGGACCAAAAACAAACAAATAAAAATGTAGAAACAAATAAAAACGTAACACACATGGAGATGAGGAAGGAAGGATACCGGAGGTCCTCCTTTTCGGCGGCGCCCCTGCCCCTTCCTGAATACCAGCTCCTGCCTCTGCTATTGTTGCGCAAACGGCGTATGCACAGGGACTCTTGACACTGGCGTTGACGTCGACAGGAGGAACAATTAACTCCCTCGATGTCGACAGCATCCACTTGCTGGCTCCTTGAGTGCAAGTACAGGAAACTCCATTGCGCAGTCTGAGCATGCCCTAACACCATGAAAGCTGGTATTCCTCCTCCAACACAAGGAGGAGACTCCTCTTTACTGAAGAGAGAAGCGCAACTGCGGGCTACAGCACATGCACAAACCCCAGTACAGGAGAGAAGCCCAATGCGACAAGCCCGGTATCGGGGAGAAGTGAGGCATCAGTACAGCTGCTGACTACAACGCATGCGCAATCCCCGATACCGGGTAGGAGCCAAGTGCCTCAAGCCCCAGCATCGGGGAGGAAGCTCCTCCCCCCATGCCTGTATCCATAGTGCCTGTTGAGAGGGAAACTCCTGTGGCGGACCTAGTGGGGCCACACCGGGAGAGCTGGATGCGGGGCCCTAAGGGGGACGAGCGGATGAAAGGATGTGAGGGGGGGTGCGGTAGAGTTTGGGTTAAAGGGGGCATAATTCCAAAGTGTGGCCTAGGGCGCAAAAACAGGCCCGGATTAGCATCTTTTGGCGCCCTAGGCCCCCAGGGCCCCAGGGTGGAAAGCCCCACCCCAGGGTGCAGAAAGCCCCACCCCAGGGCACTGCAGCGCAGCCCAGCCCCCAGGGGCTGCTGCCACCTCCTGTTGCGGGAGCCCCAGGCGTGAGGCTTCCGTCGCCTCCTCCTCCTCGCCGCCTGGCCCGCCCTTTTGCAAAGGAAGGAGGCAGCAAGGAGGAGGAGGAGGAAGGGAAGCCTGCTGGCGGGCATGTGTGCACATGCATGCATGCCCGCCGGAGGTGGACAGGGGAGCTTCCCTTCCTCCTCCTCGCCGCCTCCTTCCTTTACAAGGGGGCGTCCCAGGCAGGCGAAGGCGAGGGGAGGGCGCCATTCCCTCCTCCCCGCCCCCTCGCAGCGTTCTCCCCCCACCCTCTCCCGAGGTATGATGAAAGCACTGCGAGGGGGCGGTTTTTTTTAATTTAATTTTTTTAGTTTTCGGGGGTCCGGATCTGCTGTCCCCCCCCCAAGGCTGCCGTCCTAGGCCATGGCCTAGGGTGGCCTTATGGGTAATCCGGGCCTGCACAAAAAGGTGTTAATCCGGGCCTGACCAACAGGGAAGAAAAAGATATGTCTGTTGGAATTCAGCATGTCTACATTCACTGGTTTTCTGCAGGCCAAATTCCTAGGGATTTCCCCCTTTCTTCTCTATCTAACACTCCAATGAAATATGCTCACCTAGATTTAGACATTCAACTGGCCTAAGTCTTCTCAACGAAGAAGGTTGTCAAAAGTTCTGCCGCAAAGATCATTTATACATCTGACAACCTTTCAGCCCCCAAAGAAAAGGGGGGAAAGGAAGTCGTACTTGTCTCTGAAGAGCTCTTTGGTGGAGCAAGCAGTATTATGAGCAGCAGGAGAAATCCTGGTAATTAAGACAATAAGATATCTATATCTTGCAGCTGACAGAATGACGCTTCAAGTTAGCTTTGGGCAAAGTGTTGGATAGGGGAGTTAATAAAGCACAACCGCGCTGTGAAAAAGACACACTAGCTCTGGAGGAGAGCAAAAAGGAAGACTGGAGAAGAAGGCCCTGAGATCTAGAAACCCATGGTAGGACTGCTCTGGTTTTTAGAGCAGTGGCTCCCAAACGTTTTTGGCCTACCGCCCCCTTTCTTAAAAAAGGAAAGTACTCACCGCCCCCCCTAGAAATTATTTTTTCAAAAATTTAATAGCAATTAAACAGAAAGATATATGTATTCATGCAGTGGTTCTCAACCTTTCTAATGCCGTGACCCCTAAATCAGGTTCCTCATGTTGTGGTGACCCCCAACCATATTTTCGTTGCTACTTCATAAATAATTTTGCTATTCCTACGAATTCTAATGCAAATATCTAATATGCAGGATGTATTTTCATTGTTACAAATAGAACATGATTAAAGCATAGCGATTAATCACAAAAAAAATGTTTGGGGGAGTATGGACAACGGATGATGGGATCTGCAGTACCTTCGACCGATTCAGCTCTGACAAACCACTGAGACCCCCACAAATTACAGAACTGGACCAAACTTGGCACAGAGAACCCCCATGACCAACAGAAAATACTGGAGGGGTTTGGGAGGAATTGGCAGTGATTTAGGGCAGTGTTTCCCAACCTTTTTTTGAGCTGCAGCACACTTTTAACATTAAAAAAAATCCAGGGGCACACCACCAACCAAAATGACACAAAATAACACTCTAACACAGTAAAGAATGGCTGGGGGATGGTGGCCTGCTGGGAGCAGCTGCTGGGAGTGCTGAAGCCGGGGGAGGGGGCGGAGACAGGACACGGCATGCCCCGCCCCCTCCCCCAGCTTTAGCTCTCCCACAGCTTCTCCAGCCTTGAGGGGGCAATGCCAAGCCAGCGGTGGCAGAGCCAGCACAATGCTGGCTTGGCACTGTCAAACAAACACATGAATCTCGAGGAGGTCAGATAATGTTGTTATTATTGTAGCAACATAAAAGAAAATACGTGTTAATGCACACACAAAATAATCACTGGCAAACGTCCATTTGTAATCCAAAGGCCGTTATGCGTTAAATAAATTGTAATCCACACGCAGATGCGTGGTGATGGGTAGACCCGAGTGGGGTGATCGGTGGTGTTCCAAGGTCGTCGAAAGCCGACGAGGACGCAGGTGCGTGGGCCCTTTCCACGTTTCGACCTGGCTGGTCTTTGTCAAGGCTGTGCGACAAGTGAGTAGGGATGTCCACAGAGGTAGGTGACCAAATAAGTCTGTGCTGGGAGTGCCGAAGCCGGGGAGGGGGCGGAGCCAGGCCACGCCATGCCCCGCCCCTCCCCCCAGCTTCAGCTCTCCCACAGCTTCTCCAGCCTTGAGGGGGCAATGCCAAGCCAGCGGTGGCAGAGCCAGCACAATGCTGGCTTGGCACTGTCCCCTCAAGGCTGGAGAAGCTGTGGGAGAGTAAAAGCCGGGGAGGGGGCGGAGCCAGGCCACACCATGCCCCGCCTCCTCCCTGGCTTCAACAAGCGAGGGGCGAGAATCATGGCGGGAGTCATGGCGGATTGGAGGCTGGCTGGGGAAACGGCCGAAGGAGGCAGCGCCCCAGCCCATTCTTTTTCTTCGCCGCCGCCCAGCCCTTCCTCCTCCTCCCCAAGCAGCAGGAGTTCGGCAGGAGGGGGGGAAGGAAGGGGGGCTGAGAGCTTTTCTCGCGGCATAGCAGGAGGTCCGTCACGGCACACTACTGTGCCACGTCACAGCGGTTGGGAAACACTGATTTAGGGGACATGTAGTTCACCTACATTTGGAGAGCACTATGAACCCAAACAACTATGGATTTGGATGAAATTTGGCACAAATACTCAATATACCCAAATTTGAACACTGGCGGAGTTTTTAGAAAATAGCCCTTCTCATTTGGGAGTTGTGTTTGCTGGGATTTATAGTTCACCTACAATCAAAGAGCATTTTGAACTCCACCAACAATGGAATTGAGCCAAACTTGGCACACAGAACCCCCAATCGTTCACCGTCCCCTTAAAGGGGCTCACCGCCCCCCAAAGTCCTCTGAGTCTCCCACCGCCTCTTTGGATCGCCTCACTGCCCACTAGGGGGTGGTACCGCCCGCTTTGAGAATCAGTGTTTTAGAGGGTTTGAGATAAACTTCAGTAACATTGGTGTTTGTTAGAGTGTTCCAGCATTTTTCTGTGTTCTCAAATAATATTCCGTGTCCAGGTTGGTTGATCAGGTGTTCTTCTATGGCTGAC
The DNA here is from genome assembly GCA_030556195.1 of Anolis apletophallus. Classification (NCBI taxonomy): domain Eukaryota; kingdom Metazoa; phylum Chordata; class Lepidosauria; order Squamata; family Anolidae; genus Anolis; species Anolis apletophallus. The sequence goes on from JARBWK010000016.1 coordinate 32,481,780, forward strand.
TTCTAAGGTTGAATTAGTCTGCAGTGCCTTTCATGTTCCTTGCTTCGTGTTTAAGCAACGCTGTATTTGGTGGTCCCTATGTAGACTTGTCCACAGCTGCATGGTATACGGTAGACCCCCCACTGTATAACAACAGACCTCACAACCTCTGAGTATACCTGCCATAGATGTGGGCGAAACATCAGAAGAGAATGCTTCTGGAACATGGCCATACAGCCCGGAAAACCCACAGCAACCCAGAGATTCTGGCCACAAAAGCCTTCAACAACGCATCAATAACACATCTTCTGTTTGCTGTTAACGCACCTTTTGCCTCAGTCCTTCAAATGCAACAAGGAGACAATAATAATAATAATCTTTATTTATACCCCCCCCCATCTCCCCAATGGGGACTCGGGGCGGCTCACAAGAGGCCAAGCCCAAACAACAAATTACAATAAAATAAAATCAAAACATCAGCAGTAAACACAATAAAAAAATCTCAGGCATTATACCTAAAATACTTTCTGGGCATCTTCCTATCTTTTGATGTACTGGTTGGTCTCCATGAGCTGTAGAAACAACACCTGTTTTGCTTTTTCCCCAGTTTGACCATCAAACATAGCATTTGAGTAGCATACGAGGGCAGGTCAATAAGTCCATGACTTTTTGAATTCCCCGCCTCTTAACTGAAAGAGCAACACTGCTCCTGTCAACAGGCATCTGTCAGTTGACTCCTGTCAAAATTTGAACAAGCTGCGTCATTTAGTTTGTGTTTGACAGCCATTGATAGCAGACTACCGCGTAGTTTGAGGAGAAAATGGAAAAAAGTGAATTTCGTGTGCTCATTAAGCATTATTTTTTGCAGAAATAAACCATCGCTCAAACCAAGGCTAAGCTTGATAAATACGATGGGGACTCTGCACCATCCATTTCAATGGTAAAAAAGTGGTTTACTGAATTTCATTGTGGCCGTACAAGCACGGAAGATGCCGAACATTCTGGACGCCCAGTTGAGGTCTCTACACCCGAAACAATTGAAAAAATTCATGATATGGTGTTTTGAGTGATCGGAGATTGAAAGTGCGAGAGATCGTGGAAGCCATAGGCATCTCACATGGCTCAGTGGTTTCAATTGTAAATGATCACTGGGGTATGAGAAAGCTTTCCGCAAGATGGGTGCCGCGTTTGCTCACAATCGACCACAAACACAATCGTGTGACAATTTTGCAGGAGTGTTTGGCGTTGTTCAACCGCAATATGGACGGGGTTTTGCGCCATTTCATAACGGTGGATGAAACATGGATCGACCACAACACACCAGAGACCAAACAGCAGTCAAAATAGTGGGTTTCACGAGGTGAAAGAAGGCCAAGGTGGGTTTGTCAGCCAATAAAATCATGGTGACCATTTTTTGGGATGCACGCGGTATAACCCACATTGACTCCCTTCAAAAGGGTAAAACAATCAATGGCGAATATTATGCCAACTTATTGGGTCGATTTAATGACGATTTGGAGAGAAAAAACGACCGCATTTGGCCAAGAAGAAAGTTCTTTCGCACCAGGACAATGCAAGGGTGCACACATGTGCAGTTGCCATGGCAACAATCCATGAATTGGGATACGAATTGCTCCCTCATCCGCCCTATTCTCCGGATTTAGCACCGAGTGACTATTTCTTGTTTCCAAACCTGAGGAAATGGCTCAGCGGAAAGAGATTAGACTCCAACGATGAAATCATCTCACAAACAAATACCTATTTTGATGACCTCGAAAAGTCTTATATTTTGGAAGGGATAAAAAAATTGGAGAAACGTTGGACAAAGTGTATAGAGCTCAAAGGAGAGTACGCTGAAAAATAAAATGATTTTTTTATCCAAAAACCTGTGTTTCATTCAAAAAGTCACTGACTTATTGACCCGCCCTCGTAAGGAGCAACTGGTTAGGGTTAAGACCCAAAGCTCTTCCCTTCCTACTCCCGCTAAAAACCAGGCTAAGTATCTAATCATGCAATCTCATTTAAGAAGACCAATGGGAGGAGAAAAGCAAATCTAGAAGCCAGCAAGAGAGCGGGATGGGATAAAGCAAAGCCATTAAAAATTAAATCCAAGACCGTCGCTACAATGTGTTAACCAAAACAAAAAAAAGAAGTCAGAAAATCCATCCTTGTTTCAAAGTTAGTTTATCATAAATCTGGCCTATGACACATAATAACTAGCAGCATTTTGAAGGTTATTTGATAGCAAGTTCAACTGCGTAGGTGACTGCCGGTGTGAGCCGCATGATAATGGCTCCCCGGGGAAATCAGAGTGGAGGAAGCAGGCGGGGCGAAACATCCGCAGGCTTGTATTCTAATGGGGCGGGGGGCAGAAAGCATACCCCCAAATTGAGTGCTTATCTCCTCCGAGCATCAAATAATACAAAATCACTCCAATCAAATATAGAAAGCATACTGGATAGATAAAGCACAGTGAAGAAGTGTTTGCTAAAAGAAGGTGGCAAGGATAAACAGGGGAAGGGGCTAGGCAGGTCCGGCCCTATCTATTATATAAAGGAGGTCCCGTCATCGAACGACTGACAGAGACAGAGAAACCTTCCAAGGCAGAGACACCAAACTTGCCAAAACAAATAGGCCTCAGGCAAGGAAGGTTTTTAGCAAAGAAACTTTCCCAAAAAAACCTATAAGGCCCCCAAAACAACGATACAAAAAACTACATTTCCCAGCATCCTCTGCGGCAGCCAACAAAACCCATTGGCCAACATCGGCCCACGCAAAATGCAGGGAGGCCGAGTAACCATAGTAACGCTGGGCACAGCCAGCCAAGGCTAGGATAGAATGCTGAGTGGTTTGAGTTCAGTCAGTTGGTGTTTGAGGGTTAAACTCACAAAACCAAACTCTATGAGGGAGCAATTCTCCAGCAATTCCTACCCACACAACACAACTTCCTTTCACAACCCATCCCCCCAACCTTATGGGACCCCGCACACAGAACACCTACCACCACCACAAACAAAAACCAACTCGACCTACAGTATACTCCAAACACAACACAACACAACACTGCACTGATACTCTACAAACACACACAAACACCCAAAACACCCCACCCACACAAGCATTCCACAACATACTACCACCCACAATTCCACCACACACCCACTAACTCACCAAAAAAGTAATACCTACACACAACACAATACACACATAACACAACCTTGCGTCTACTGCTCAACCCATTTGTATGCCATTCCTTCCTTCCACACAGGCAGAAACTGAGCCATGCCTTCAAAAAGACAAGCATCGGACGACACACTCGCAACGCTACATACATCAAACAAAAAAGGGCAGAACAAACGCCAGAACAAAAACACAGTTTCTTTTTTTCAAATCCAGAGTTGGGAAACCACAGAACCTCTACATCAACACAGCAGACGGAAAGACAAAAAAACATTGTATATCCATAAGCTCTGCAGAATGCCAGCAACACCACACACCGACAACTCCCCAGGACTTCAACATCCCACCCACCAGAACAACCCACAACAACACAGCCATGACCCCACCAAGACCATAAGTAACATCAATTCCAACCCTTACATACTCAGACTTTCTTGCTTCTCTAAATAGGGCACAGCAACGCGTGCCGGGTACAGCTAGGGTTGGTTGAGGTAGGCAGGATTTCCCTGGGTACTGGTTGTGGGGGTCGGGAGCAGGTCAGGGTTTTGCCCTCCCTTCTGCTCGAGATCCCCGTGTACAACTGGTGGGCCACTGTGTGATAGAATGCTGGACTAGATGGGCTGAGGTCCGATTCAGCATGGCTCTTCTTATGTTCTTATATAGAGTAGGCCCAGTGGTGCAGCGGGTTAAACTGCTGAGCTGCTGACCTTGCTGACCAAAAGGTTACAGGTTTGAATCCAGGGAACAGGGTGAGCTTCCAATGTTAGGCCCAGCTTCTGCCAACCTAGCAGTTCGAAAACATGCAAATGTCAGTAGATCAATAGGTACCGCTCCAGTGGAAAGGTAACGATGCTCCATGCAGTCATGCCATCCACGTGACCTTGGAGGTGTCTACAGATAATGCCGGCTCTTAGGTTAAGAAATGGAGATAAGCACCAACACCCAGAATTGGACACGACTGGACTGAATGTCAGGGGAATACATTTACCTTTATCTTAGGCCAGGGGTCAGGAACCTACGGCTCGGGAGCCAGATGAGGCTCTTTTCATGATTGCATCTGGCTCTCCAGAGCAGCCCGGGCCTCGGTTTCCCAGCACTTCTTTTCATTTCCCCCTCTCTCTCCTTCCTTCTTTCCTCCATTCTCCCTCTTCCTTCCTTCCTTCCTCTTCCTTCCTTTCTTTCTCTCCTTTCCTCCCCCTTCACCCTTTCCTTCTCCTTCTCTCCTTCCTTTCCCTCCCTCTCTCCCCTTCCTCCTTTCCTCCATTCTCCCTCTTCCTTCCTTCCTCTTCCTTTCTTTCTCCCCTTCACCCTTTCCTTCTCCTTCTCTCCTTCCTTTTTTCTTCCATTCTCCCTCCCTCTTCCTTCCTTCCTTCCCCTTCTATACTTTTCCCCCAAGTCTTCCTTTCCTTCTCCTTCCTTTCTTTTCACTTCTCTCTCTCTCCTTTCTTTTCTTCTTTTCCCTTCATTATTTTACTTTTTCCTCACTCCCTTTCCTTTCCCCACCCTTTCCTTTCCTCCCCATTTCTTTCTTTCTTTTCCCCTCCTTGTCCCTCTCCTGCTTTTCTTTTCTTCCTTTTCCATAGTTCGTTCTTCTTTTCTTTCTTCCTCTCCCTGTCCATCTCTTATTTCCTCTGTCTGTCTTTCTTTCTTTTTCTTTCTTTCTTTCCCCTTCCTTCCTTCCTTCCTTCCTTCCTTCCTTCCTTTCGTCTTCACTTCCTTCCCAGAGTCCTGAGCATGCCTTTTGCAGAGCCAGGTCTGAAGTGTCCTGTCATTCTGCCAGGGGAATCCTTTTCTCATAGTATGTACGTATAGACTCACATTGAGTTGAATTCAGTCTTAAAAGATATTATATATATTATATGGCTCTCACTGAAATAAATTTCCAAATATTTTGCTTTTATGGCTTTTATGGCTCTTAACCCTTTTATGAGTCAAAAAGGTTCCCGACCCCTGTCTTAGGCCCATGTATGATCTCTTTCAGGACCCTTTGTGCAACAGGATTTTTATATATTATCTGGGACCCTAGTTTTCTTGTCACATTATTTATTTATTTATTCATTATTTCGATTTGTATACCGTCCCTTCCATGTTGGCTCAGAACGGTTTACAACATATCGAACTAAGCAATGAAACATAAAAACATATAGCAGTAAAATTACAGACAGTATAACAACATTCCACTACAACCAGAGAGGGTTACAGGTTGAATGCTTGCCGGAATAACACCATTTTACAAGCTTTCCGGAAAGCTGGTAGCTCATTAACTGCTCATACTTCCGGCGGTAAATTGTTCCACAGGTATGGGGCAGCTGCGGAAAAGGCTCTCTGCCTAACGGACGACAGATGTACAGTTCGTAGGGAAGGAATCTTTAAAAGATTGAGATCTTCGGAATGAAGGGATCTCTGTGGAACATATGGGAGTAGACGGTCCCTCAGATACACCGGCCCCAGACCATACAAGGCCTTGAAGGTCAAAACCAGCACTTTGAAGATGATCCGGTGCTTGATTGGTAGCCAGTGCAGGCGCTGCAGGGTTGGGGTGATATGAGCCCTGGCCAGCACTCCAGCCAGGAGTCTCGCTGCAGCGTTCTGCACCAGCTTTGTCGAATGACTGACAAAGGAAGGCCAATGTAGTGGGCGTTACAGTAGTCCAACCTCGAGATGACCATCACTTGGATTACCGTGGCTAGGTCATTTCCGGATAGGTAGGGCGTCAGCCGCCTAGCCTGCCGTAGGTGGTAGAAGGCGGATCTGCTGACAGCAGAGACCTGGGCCTTCAATGTCAGCACAATTTCACAAATATATTTCGCAGCTTCACAATAAAAATTCACAGCAACACAATGAGGTAGTCCAAAAGTCCCAAAGATAAGTCTCTAGTCTGGCAATATGTCCAACCAAGAAAGGACAAAAGGAGCTAAAGTTTTAGCTCCTCAATAAGTCATGCAAGGTAAGGCCGATGGGCTGGCGGTGCCTGCAATCTGGGGGCCACTTCCCCGTTTCACCCCCGGGCGGGGCTTTATCAAGGCCTTCATGGGTGTAACCGTAGTCCTTATCTACAAAAGGGTACAATATATTACATACAGAGTAACCAGGTGTATAACACCTGTACCCTTTTGTAGATAAGGACTGCTGGGGCGCTTTTCCAGCCCTCCGTTTGGATTATCACCATTCTCGCTATTGTTTGGGTTCTGTTGGAAAACCAGGGAACTGGGACTTTGCGTTGACTTTGGTTGCACCAGTGGAACTCACAGCGTATTGACTCTATCTGCAATTACCACCGCTTCCTTGAACTCTTTCCGCCCTGGTCTACGCATCCCCACCCACTTGTGGGAGTTTTTCCCACAACACCCAGTCATTTATTGGTGATGTATAACATTTATGGGCTCTGTATGGCGTCCTTTTAATGTGCATGTATTGACACTTGAACAATTACACTGCTATTTTGCTATATTGTGTATATTGCTTCCCTTGTGTGTTTGGCTGTATATTCCTACCACTGCATTGTGTGTTTAACTTAGCTAGTTGCGCCACATTCCCGGTGCTTTTCAAAATGAAGCATCATTTGCAAGTATTTATTTATCCATAGTACATGCATTTTTGTTACAATAAGAACAGGTCCTACTTTGGAAGAATACAAGCGACTGGATCGGTTCACACATTTCCCTCTCCCTTGGGCATTGCAGATTCACAGCTTTAATAAGTATTACTTATCCAAAGCTCATAGATATTTTGAGCACTGTAATGTGCTCGGTCATTTTTTGTCATCGTTGAGCATGTGAACGGCAAAGTATGCAGCCATAGCTACCGAGGAGTCTTACACATTCCTTTCATCAGAATTGCATTTTCCTGTCTCAGTTGTCATTTCCTAATGTGTTTTGGTCATTAAAAGCTTTTTTTTTTTTTAAGAGAAGCTTTCCTTTTTGCAATGGGTGGAAATGGCTGGAAGAGAGAGATTTTCTTCTGGCACCTTGAGCTATATTGCCGTTTCTAAATGTGCCTCTTTGCGCTACACATATCCCCCCCCCCCCCATTTCCCCTCCCCTTTATAACTTCTGTGCCTGAGTAGTGAAAAGTTAAGCAACATTCCTTCTTTCTCCCTCTGGTAACTGTTCACAATATTATGACGGCATTTTCATAAATCTGCTGAAATGGATTTTATTGACAACCCCATAAATCACAATTCTTCAAATGCTGAGATTCCTCGGTGACAAATAGCAACACATCAAAACCTTCTAGGTTACCCATACAGGGATCCCGTTACATCAAAATAAACGATATGTCTCTTTCCTGGGAAAGTTAAATAAGTAAATATAGAATATTTATGCATATGTGCATACAAGTATGCTTGTGTATGTGTGGGTGTGTACGCTCAATTATCCACCAAAGAAGCAAGCATGCGTGAAGACAACATGTTTACTTTCTGACATTAATAGTAATGTGTTGTCAGAGCCGGATTTTACATTACGCAAAGTACGCACCCGCATGGAGCTCCACATATTCCGGTGCACATCCGGCCACCAAATGCCCCTTCTCCGTCTCCAGCCCTGTGAAAGGCAGACCGCCCGCGCTGCACCAAATGCGAAAGCGTGGAACCAGATGGTGCAACGCGAGCAGGCCAGAGCCGCCCGCAGTGGCTCCACAAGGCCGGAGACCGAGGAGGAGCACCCAGCAGCCGGAGGTTGAGCCTCCGCCCCCGGCCACCAAACCCTCTTCCTCAGTCTCCGGTCCCGTGGAAGGTGGCCCACCCACGCCACACCAAATGCGCATGCGTGGAACTGGCTGGCTCCGCGCATGCACACCTGGAATGCATGCACACCCTCCATGAGGCCAGAGACTGAGGACAGGGGCGGTCTAACGTAATCCGGGGGGGGGGGTACGCAAAGAAAATTTTGTCGCCCGCCCTGCCGCCGCGTCACTCGCCACCGCCGCGCCGCCTCCGTGCCGCCGCCGCTGCCATGCCGCCGCCATGCTGGCCATGCTGGGCGCACCTCCGCAACCAGCTCCATCGGCCATGGCGCACCTCCACGTGCACGGAGATTTCTACAGGTGCGCGAACATCTGCGCACGCGCACTGGCTCCCAAGCGCGCCTGCCGCTTTGGAGCCAGCGCACATGCACGCAGGTTTTTCGCATGCGCGCTGGCTCCAAAGCAGCAGGCGCGCTCGGGAGGCAGTGTGCATGCGCGGATGTTTGCGCATGCGTAGAAACGTCTGCAGGCGCTACAGCGCCTTTGGGGTGCTTCTGCGCGTGTGCGGCCGGTGGGGCCAGCTGTGGAGGCGCGCCCGGCGCACCCGGCGCGTGGCGGCGGCGCAGGGCACTGCAGCGGCGGAGGCGGCGCGGCGGCGCCCCTCCCAGCCGGTGGTGCCCCTCCCAGCCTGTAGCGCCCTACGCTGCCGCGTAGGTGGCGGAATCGGAAGGACCGCCCCTGACTGAGGAGCACCCGGCAGCCAGATGCACCCCCGAACATGTGAATAATATTCTACCTTTTATTTTTCAGTGATTGGTGAGGGGGACACCAAAATAAAGTTCGCTTACCATTTAAAATTACCTTAGTCCGGCCCTGTGTGTTGTTGAAGGTTTTCATGGCTGGAACCACTGGGTTGCTGTGAGTTTTCTAGGATGTATGGCCATGTTCCAGAAGCTTTCTCTCCTGATGTTTTGCCCACATCTATGGCAGGCATCGTCAGAGGTTGTGAGGTCTGTTGGAAACAAGGCAAGTGTGGTTTGAAACAATCAGGGCCAGCTAACACCTCCCAACAAAAGATGCCTCTTGGAAGGAAGCAGCCAGGGTTTGAAGAGGTAAAGCCATTCAATACTAGAAACTAGGCAAATGAGATTTATATATCTGTGGAGTAATGCACAGGATGGGAGAAAGATCTCTTGTCTGTTTGAGGCAAGAGTGAATGTTGTCATTGGCCACCTTGATTAGCATTGAATGGCCTTGCGACTTCAAAGCCGCAAGGCTTGGCGCGGTTTAGTTCTTGGCAGAGAAGGAGGTGCGGACCATCCACTCCTCCGTTCCTCTCCCCACCCCCGCAAACTCAGATGCATTCCGGGTTATATTTAACCCGCGATGCTTCTGAGCTGGGGAGTGAGGGAGGGAAGAGGGGAAGGCTTGCTTTGCCTTCTTCCCTCCCTGCCCCTCCCAGCTGAGAGGCATCGCGCATTAAATATAATGTGTGATGCTACTGAGTTTGGGGGGGGGGGAGGGAGGGAAGAGAGGAGAGCAAGCCCTCCATTCCAGCCTCCCAGGTGGCATAACGAATAAAAACGAAAAAAGGGAAGCTGGCTCCCTACCTGTCCCGCCACAACCTAGCCACAGTGGTCCAAGCCACGGTCATCTCAAGATTGGCCTACTGTAATGCTCTCTACGTTTGCCTTCCTCTGTCGGTGATCCGGAAGCTAAAGCTGGTGCAGAACGCTGCAGCTCGGCTGGTGGCAGGTCTATCATCTTGCTGCCACATTACGCCTGTTCTGCGCGAACTGCACTGGCTTCCAATAGAGCACCGGATCACCTTCTGACCTTCAAGGCCTTGAATGGTTTGGGGCCAGTGTACCTAAGAGACCGCCTCTCCCCAAATAGTCCTGCAAGACCACTGCGATCTGAGTCCCTGAACCTTCTTGCGGTGCCGAGCAGCAAAACCCTCCACCTGACCTCAACGCGGAGGAGAGCCTTTAGCGCCATCGCTCCAGTATTGTGAAACGCTCTTCCTCCCACAATCCGTGCGCTGCCCAATCTACTAGCCTTCCGAAAGGCTTATAATACCTTCCTGTTCGTACGGGCATTTGGTCAGGAATAACTCTGGGGTGTCCACTATATAGCCGTAGGCTAGGCATGGTTTAGAACCCAAAAATAGGGAATTGAAAATCTAATGGGGCGGGGGGTTATTAGTAATAGAAAGACTTCCAAAAAATTTCCAAAAATTTCTAAAATGTAACGTAATTACTAACGAAATTCGTTAGTAGTTCGTATGCCAGCGCATGCGCATTCAGATGGTTTTGGCCTACAACTCCCAGAAATCCTAACAGCTGGTAAATTGGCTGGGATTTCTGGGAGTTGTAAAACAAAAACTGGATAAATCACACTGAATTCTAGATGGGACTCTCCCAATAGGAAGGAGGGAGGGAGGGAAGGAGGGAGGGAGGGGGTATTCTATTCTTGGAAGCAGCCAAAAAAAGGAGGACCCCCCCTCGCTCCTCGCTGCCTCTCTCTCACCCCGATCCTGAGGGCGAGGGCCCAAGTTTGCCCACGCTGAGAGGAAAAGGAAGAGGCCTGAGGCTGTGAGGAATGGTGGGAGTTGAAGTCCAAAACACCTGGAGGGCTGAAGTTGGCCCCTCATGAAGCCTCTTCAAGGCTTTAGATCCTGGCAGTCTGTAGGGGCAGGGAGGCCCCGTCCACTCCTCCTCCCTGCCAGGATCTAAAGCGCATCAAGGCTTGGCATGCTTTAGATCCTGTGAGAAACCAACCTAATGTATAATAGAATGAATGCTAACTTATAGAGTAAGTGCCTAAATATTATAAGTAATCAACTGGTCATATACCTACATTCCATGCACATGCAATAATACAGCAGTAATAACAATGGATATGAGAAGAGGTAAAATTCAAACCGAAGTATTCTGACTGGTCCCTCCTCAAGCGGTGCAAACTGCAAACGGCTCTTCTCTATGAGCCCAGGAGGCAGCAAATCCTCCACCAAAGAATATGTATGTGCACCCAGGCAGCGTTTGCTGTGCCCGGGCTTTTGGCTTTTCCCGAGGAGGCTGCCTCCCGGGCTCATAGAGAAGAGCCGTTTGCAGTTTGCACCGCTTGAGGAGGGACCAGTCAGAATACTTGGTTTGAATTTTAACTCTTCTTATACCCATTGTTATTACTGCTGTATTATTGCATGTGCATGGAATGTAGGTATATGACCAATTGGATTACTTATAATATTAGGCACTTACTCTATAAGTTAGTATTCATTCTATTATACATTAGGTTGGTTTCTCACGTGTTGTGTGCAACTACCCCAATAATCTTTGATGCTTTAGATCCTGGCAGGCAGGAGAGGCAGGGAAGCCTGGAAAAATGTAAACAGAGAGGTTTACTCAAGTAAATCCACAAAAGGAGGGCACTTCATCCAAAGTGCCCTCCTTTGAGTAAACCTTTACTCATGAGTAATGCTCTCTGTTTACTTCCTTTGCAGATTTTCTGAGTAAACCTCTCTGTTTACATTTTTCCAGGCTTCCAGCCAAAAGAAGGAGCGAGTTTAGGGCTTGCCTTGCCATAATACTTATTGGCAAGGGAGGCGGGAGGGTGGTGAGAGAGAAGGAGGGTGCCCCCCCGACCTAATAACGACACTTAAGAAAATCCTGGCCCCCGAAGTTCTATAAAGAAAGTCCACTTCCTGGTTGGCGTTCCAGATGCGGAAATACTCAAAAGTAGCATTTCTTACGAATCCCTTCCGAATCATTTAATTTTCATAACTTTTTTCTCATGCCTACCGTAGGCCATTGCAGTATTTTAGCGTGTGTGCGTTAACATACGGTTTGAATTATGGATACCAGTTCCTGCCATTTTTATTGTGTTTTATTGTGCTGCATCGTGTTTTTATTGTGCTGCATCGTGTTTTTATTGTGTTTTTAACATTTGTAAGTCACCCCGAGCCTGACGGGAGAGGCGACTAATAAGCCGAAATAATAAATAAACAAACAAATAAATAAATAAAATTCGTTAGTAATTACGTTTCAATTACAAAATTTATTTTTTAAAAAATTCGAAATAATTTCTATAACAATCCAGCAAGGGAAATTCACACACACACCCACGAGTTTAGAATCATTTTTTTAATGGATCAACCACCCCTAATGCATTCCCATAAAGCACAGAAAGGAAGAACCTCTTCTCTTCAGGCTCCCTGTGGCAATTTGGAAATTGTGGTGTCATGGCTTTAAATAGCAAGGAGTCTATATTCTTTAGATGAGGTGTGTTTCCCTGCTGCTGCACATAAATCTGGGCTCGTTGCTTCCCTATCTCGTCGTACGGATCCACCGATACCCGAGGTATAAGTCTACCCCGGGCTTCTCCTCTGTGTGGTCTTTAAGGACTGTCCTTATCTGCCTCCTGTTTATTATTGTGCTCGGTTTAAAGGGAATGTGCCAAGTGATCCCTGGACTCCAATCTTTAGGCCTGTTGTCAGGACAAATTAATTTCTGTGGAAACCCACTGTGACTTCGATACCATCTAGGAAATGGAGGATTAATGGAGTCCCTGTACAGCAAGCTGTGTGAGGCAGTGGCTGCTGGCGGGATGGAGGCGCATTGTGAGAAGCGCAGGGAGGTGGCACCAGACACACGAATCCGCCAAGGCATTTGCCGAGGGTCGGCGGTGGGGGAGGCCTGTTTGTCTGTTAAAGAAAGATGCCAATATGTCAGCCAGTTGGCTTTGCCTCCACATCCCAGGAACTCTCTGTTACTCCTATTTGCTGCGATATGGACCGAAGACTGTGGCAGATTAGCACAATATCAACATCTTCCTTGAATAAACTAAGTATCGGGGTATCCTCGCATGTATTTCTCTCTGTGTGTGTGGGTATACATACACACACACACACACACACACACACACACGGGTTGAATGGAAAGTAATGCCTCCACCTTCCTTACTTGGGTTTGGATGGGAATATTTTAATAAATCAAACGCAGAAATAATCTTTAGAACAGTGTTTTTCAACCATTTTTGAGCCGCAGCACATTTTTTACATTTACAAAATCCTGGGGCACACCACCAACCAAAATGACACTCTAACACAGTAATACATATAGTTAATATGTTTCTTAATGTATTTATACACTCAGTGTGAAACCTGGGCCTGTTTCGATGAACACAACATATATATGACTTCCTCTCACATACTTATACATGGCTATCATGTCTTCTCTCAGCCTTCTCTTCTTCAGGCTAAACATGCCCAGCTCTTCAAGCTGCTCCTCATAGGGCTTGGTCTCCAGACCCTTGTGACATTTCACCCTGAGTGAAACTTTCTTCCAGTTAACTATGGATGTCATGAAGCTGTTATAAACATTTCCTTTGGGGGGGGAGGCAACTCGTGAAAAATCCAGTAAAAATAGTTTTTAAAAACCCCAAACATTTCCAAGTGGATAGACTCAGTTTGTTTCTTGGAAACATGTGAATGCTTCAGCCTCCCGATGCTCCCAGGTTCGCTCACTGTCCAATTCACCGACTTGGAGCTTCCAGCTTTGGCTGTTCTCATGAGAAATCCAAACCAACGCGAAAACGCCGACTCAATCACTTCGGCCCAGTGCTCTGCTTTTGCAGAGGGAGGCAGCAAAAAAGGCCCCACAGATCTATGAAACGTATGACTCTATAAGTTTCATAGATCTGTGTGGCCTCTTTCGCTGCCTCCCTCCTCCCTCCGCAAAAGCAGAGCACTGGGCGGAATTGATTGAGTTGGCGTTTTCGCGTTGGCTTGGATTTCTCATGAGAACAGCCAAAGCAGGAAGCTCCACGTCGGTGAATTTGGCAGTGAGCGAACCTGGGAGCATCGGGAGGCTGAAGCAGCCCTGAGCGGGAGCTGGAGCCATGGTGAGTCGAGGCTCCTGAAGGCTTCCACAAGGCAGGCCTGGCCCTGGCATTCAGCGGAGCCCTTCCTTTGCCTCGGGGAGGATCTTTGGGGAGAGAAAGAGGGAGAAAGAGCTGCTAGGATGGTCAAGAGTGCCAATTTCCCACGGCACACCTGATGATAGCTCACGGCACACTAGTGTGCCACGGCACACCGGTTGGGAAACACTGCCTTAGAATGTGCACTTTCACCACCACTATTCACTTCTCCACGTAATCACCAGACAATTGGATGCATTTCTGGCAATGATGAACAAGTTTTCTGAAGCTGTCACGGAAGAAGTCAACACTCTGTTTCCGCAACCCAAATCTTCCAATAGCCAAGCAAAGCAATAATGTGACCCACATGTTCTTGTGAAATGCCGACTATGCTTGAAATTTGTCTCTGAGTGATACGACGATCGTCCTGAATCAATCTGTCAACCTTTTGTTTGCAAAACTCGGTAGTTGCTGTCACAGGACGTCCAACTCTTTGTTTGTCATGCAAGTCAGATGTTCCCACCTCAACATCTTTAAATTTACTCGCCCAATGACGCACAGTATTCACGTCAACACAATCACCATAAACAGCTTGCATTCCCTGATGAATCTCCTTTGGGGTGACACCTTCTGCTGTCACGAATTCAATGAATGCACGTTGCTTAAGTCACATTGACCGACCGTCTGCTCAGGGTTCCATACTTCGCACTTTAACAACACAACCATTCAATGCTAAGGCTTCCCACCAAAATGGAACTGTAGAGGAGAGTCTACTGAACAAGCCAGTACCTGCCACATACCAGAACTGCCATCTCTTGAGGGGTTACGAAGGTGGAGGTATTACTTTTCATTCAACCCCTGTGTGTGGGTGTGTGTATCTCAATTTCAAATGGGACACACACACACACACACATATAGAGATGGTCTCCAAGTTACAAATATCCAACTTACAAATGACTCATAGTTGTTTTTTTCATGTCAGGGGTGACTTGAGAAACTGCAATTTGCTACTGGTGTGAGAGAATTGGCCATCTGCAATGAGGCTGCATAGAAGACATGTAGATGTTTTACCATCCTATGGGAGGCTTCTCTCATGTCCTTGCATGAGAAGCTGAACCTAACAGACAGGAGCCCACTCCGCTCCCCGGATTCAAGCCAATGATCTTTTGGTCAGCAGTCCTGCAGGCCCTGACGGCTATCCAGTAGAATATTATAGAGCAGGGCTGTCCAACTGCCGGCCCTGCAGGTGTTTTGGACTTCAACTCCCAGAAATCCTAGCCAGTTTACCAGCTGTTAAGATTTCTGGGAGTTGAAGTCCAAAACACCTGCAGGGCCGGCAGTTGGACAGCCCTGTTATAGAGAACATTGTGAGGAGATAGCGGACATCCTGGTCAAATTTTTTAATGATATATTAGTCACAGGGGAAAATTCCAGAATCCTGGACGGAATCCAATATAATACTAATCGGAAAATCAGGCAAAGATCTCTTGAGTCCAGTAAATTTTAGACCCATCTTGCTATTAAATTCTGATTATAAAATCGTTGCGTCTATTCTATTGGAGAGACATAAGCTATTTTTGAATACTTGTATCAAAGCACATCAAAATGGTTTCCTACCCGGTAGGCAACTTAAGACTAATATCATAACAATGATAAATATAATTGAGTATTACAAATATATATATATATATAAATAAGAAAGACGTTCTGATATTTTTTAGATGCGGAGAAAGCTTTTGATAAGGTGAATTGGAATTTTTTAAAAAAATTAGTAAATGATTTGGACATGGGTCATCCATTTAAAAATGCAATTCAAACAATATATGGGGAACAAACTGCAAGGATTATTGTAAACCAAAATAAAACAGGGAAAATCAAAATTCAAAAGGGGGTTAGGCAGGGTTGTCCGCGGTCTCCTCTCTTGTTTAGATTTATGCTGGAACTTCTCCTGAATGATATTAGGAATGATGACCAATTAAGAGGTCTAAAGATAAAAAAGAAGAATTTAAAATTCAAGCTTTTGCGGAAGACCTTGTACTGATTGTGGAAAATCCCAATGAGAGTTGGTTGAAATGGTCGGAGAAAATAGAGAACTTTGGAAAGGTAGCTGGATTTAATATAAATAGTGTAGCACAGCAGTTCTCGTTTGTGCCTGGAGGGCAGGGAATAGGTCCTGGGGTTCCATTAGCTTTAGGGCCTGCAGCAGCAGAGGTGGATTCAGAGGATGAGCTAGATGACTGGGGTGAAGCACAGGGCCCTTCGGATGGGCCTCGTTCGCCCACAGAGAGCTTGGCATGGGATGAGATGATGTTTGGGCCCAGCATAGATTCCGATCACCAGGTGGAGATGGGAAGCAGTGAAGGGAGTTATGAACACCCCGGGGGGAGGAATTCCCAAGAGTTTGAAAGTGTAAACATGGACGAAGCCGAATGGGAAAGTGCTAGGGAGGAAAGTTCTCAGGAAGATAGCGACACAGCTGCGGAGAGGCAAGGTCGCTCCTTCGATAGGAGACGGGACATTGAGTCTACCAGGAGGGCTTGGTCTAGGGTCCTAGACCAACCGAGGTCCGTGAGCAGAGATTGGAGACGGAGAAGCCTAGAGCGTCGCGGACCTCGGCCGAAGGATTAAGTATAGGGTCCGTGGGAACGCATCCTCAGTTCTCCGGCCACGTCTTTCCTGGATAGGCGTGAAGCGGAGTGGGACCACAAGCCAGCCGTGGTCATCAAGCCTTGCCTTGCATTTGCCTTGTTTCCTGATCTGCATTGGATTGCGGAGCCTTGCCCTGTTTCCTGATCCGCATTGGATTGCGGAGCCTTGCCCTGTTTCCTGAACCGCATTGGATTGCGGAGCCTTGCTAAGCTTCCAGCTTATTTGCTACGTTACTTTGGACAATCTTGCTACTACCTTTTGGACAATTGCATATTGCTGGACTATATATTCTTTGAAGCTGTTTCTATACTCAATAAAGTAGTTAGCCTTCAGTACGTCTCTGTGTGTGTGATTAAGGGGCCCGCTAAGTCCGTGATCGTGACAATAAAGAGAAAACTCAGATGCTGACCATGAATATGCCTGAAAGGGAGAAACTGGAGCTCCAAATAAGATCAGGAATAAAGTATACAAATAAAGTGAAATACTTGGGGGTGTATCTCACTAGCAGTCCTGCTGGCACAAGGGGTTAACCCATTGCACCACCAGGGGCTCCGACTCATAGTTAAGAACAGGGTTGAGACAACAGAAAGTGAGAGATTTCCATCAGCCATTGACATATGAGCCCTTGCCGAGTATGGGGACGGAGCCTTCGTAATGGCGAAGACACTTCCTGTTTGAAAACATGTGCTCATTATCGTTTCTTTTATTGGAATTGCATAAGAAACATCCAAAAATCGGATGTATCCAAAGATCGGAAACAGGCCCACTATTTAATTTTGATCACGGAATTATAAGACGATGCGATGGAAAATGACTTTAATGACGAGACGCTGGGAAGTGCATTTTTTATTTTAATTGCTAATTTTTATTTAATTTTTTATCTGTTAGTATGTAACTGTTTTTAATTGTATTTTATATTGTGGGCACTAGTTGCCGTGTGTAAACCGCCTCGAGTCGCCTTCGGGCTGAGAGGGGCGGTATAGAAATATAGTAAATCTTATATATATAAAGGAAGAGTCGTCATGGAACGACCGTCCCAAACAGAGAAACCTTACAACGCAGAAACACCAAACTTGCCAACAGAAATAGGCCTCAAGAAAGGTATGTTTGTAGCAAAGAAACTTTCCCACCCAAAACCTAAAAGGCCCCCAAAACAATGAGTAAAAAAACAACTACATTTCCCAGCATCCTCCGGGGCTGCCAACGACTCTCCCAGCCTGTACATTCTGACAACATGATTGGCTGCCAATAAGGGCGGATTTGCATAACTCCTGTACTGGCCAGCCAGCATGAACATTCCGACCCATAATAAACTCAGAGGAGGATAAGGCAAAGGGCTGAGGCACAAACACCCAAATCACTTCCCACAGAAAATTTACACCCCTACAAATCACAGACCACGCCCCAAATTGACAGTAAGGCTTCATTAACTTAATTTCCCTGACTAGGCCTCACTTAATGGAATGCTGTTTACGCTCTGAATTGACAGTAAGGCTTCATTAACTTGATTCTCCCGACTAGCCCTCAGCTCATTGGACATTGTGTATGGCCTGAATTGACAGTAAGGCTTCATTAACTTGCTGTTCCTGACTAGGCCTTAGCTCATGGGACATTGTGCATGGCCTGAATTTACAGTAACCAACCTTGGCACACAGAGCCCCTATGACCCACGCTACATTCTACTACAGTTTGGAGGAGGGTGAACCATGGATTATGGGACTTGAAGTACCTCCATGGATAATGGGATTTGTACTTCACAACCCATCATTCCCCACAGACCACTGTGGCCCAGAACCAAGACCAATAAAGACCCAACTTGGCACACAATGCCCCCCATGACCCACACTCCATCTGACTGCAGTTCAGAGAAGGACACACCATGGATAATGGTATTTCAAGTACCTCCACTCACTTCCAACCACACAAGCATCAACCTCTACATCAACACAGCAGACGGAAAGACAAAAAACATTGTATATCCACAAGCTATGCAGAACGCCAGCAACACCACACACCAACAACTCCCCAGGACTTCAACATCCCACCCACCAGAACAACCCACAATGACACAGCCATGGCCCCAACAACACCATAACTAACAACAATTCCAACCCTTACATACTCAGACTTCCTCGCATCTCCTGAATAGGGCACAGCAACGCGTGCCGGGTACAGCTAGTAAATAAATAAATAATGTCCCATTTGAAAGTATTAATAAAGTGGTTGTATTGGATGATTCGCATTTTTAAAAAGTGTTTTAACCAATCTTCTGCTGCTTGGGCAGGATGACACAGACAAGCAGATTTCTACTCCATGGTGAAAGAAGGTTGCCAGTAGGAGTTGGCTCTTGCCAAGCCATGGAGAGAGTTTTATCACTCATCCCCACCTGCTCAGAAATCCAAGGATGTGAAGGAGTGTCAAAGATGTCCTCGCTACTTGGCACAACATAACAGGTGCCATATTTATCAAGGGATGGCATGTGCCTGTTTTGGCAAAGAGGCCTCTGTGTCTTTCTTTTTTGTGTGTAATGCCCTGCTGCACATTTCACACACAGAATGATGGGTAAATAAGTTCTCTTGGGTGCCAAGGGAAGAGTTTTCTTATTTGCCCAAACTTCCATAGATGGGTAAAAAAAACAGAACTGGATATCTGCTGCGCATTTGTTTTTCTCGATTGATAACTATTGTATAAAACTGTCTCCAATGTCCTTTCTTTGACCTGTTTTGCTGTAGAGGACTACTCATTGCAAGAAATAGAAATGAAATAGTCTGGTGAAGAGAAGACCAAGGGTGACATGAATGTTTCCAAAGAATGGGGAATGCGACAGCTCCCCTAGTGGCCAGAATCTGGAATGTTAAATAACCTCTGAATGTCTGTCTAATCCAGGGATGGCCAACCTCCGGCCCGCGGGCTGGATGCGGCCCAGCAGCCGACTCTGTCCGGCCCGGGGAGAAGAGTTGAGAGAGGGGCTAAGAGGAAGGGGTGCCGCTGCTGCCATCCCATCGCGGGCTCTGTGGAGCCTGTGTCGGCAGACAGGCCAGAGGAGTGGCAGCTTTGGAGTGCCTGCCATCCCTGGAGGCGATCCGGGCCTGCAGCGGGAGCATTCGGCGACCTACGGTGGCTGATCGCCCTGGCGACCCGGAAGACTTGATCATCTTCCGGGTCGCCACGGCGATCAGCTGCCTCAGGGATGTCAGGCACTCCATAGCAGTGCGATCAGCTGAGGAACGGCTGGGGACGAGAGCGGGCGGAGGCTTGCAACCTCCAATCGCCTGCTGCTCTGCTCTCCTCTGCTGCGGTGGCTGCTGAGTCCGCTTTGCCATCCTCTGGGCTGGGTCCATTGGGCCATTCCATCTTGGTTTGCACCTTGTCTTCTTGAATTTTATTTTATTTTAGTAGTTATTATTATTATTATATAATAATTTTATTATAATAATATAATAAATAATATAATATAGTTATATTATATTATAATTTCAATATATTATAATGTCTATATATACACTATAATATAATCATTATGATATTAATACTAATAATATATGAATATTTCTTGATATATTAATATGTTAATATTAATGATGTGTAATATATAGTAAATATAGCAAATAAATAAATAAATAATGTAGATTAGGATGTAGTTCAGCCTTTAGGTGCGGCCCTCCATAATATTTTTTGGCTCTCGTGTGGCCCCTTGGAAAAAATAACTGCCCACCCCTAGTCTAATCTGTTGTGTATCTGTGGCATTGAATGTTTGCCTGTATATGTACACTAGCTGTACCCGCCACGCGTTGCTGTGGGCAACCTTCCCTCCCTTTGCTTCTTTCCTTATCTCCTTCCTTCCTCCTGTACCTCTTTCCTTCCCCCCTTCTTCTTCTTCTTTCTCTCATTTCTTCCCTCTCTACCTCTTTCCTGCCTTCCTTCACATTTGGCTTCCATCCTTCCTTTTCTCTCTTTCCTTCCCTCTCCCTTTCTCTCCTTCTTTCCCTTCCCCTTCCCTCCCTTTTCTTCTTTCCTTATCTCCTTCCTTCTGTACCTCTTTCCTTCCCCCTTCTTCTTTCTCTCATTTCTTCCTTCTCTACCTATTTCCTTCCTTCACTTTTTGCTTCCATCTTTCCTTCTCTCTCTCTCTTTCCTTCCCTCCCTCTTTCTCTCCTTTCCCTCCTCCCTTTGCTCCCTCTTTCCTTCCTTCCTTCCCTTTTATCTTTCCTTCTCTCCTACCTCTTTCCTTCCTTTTCTCTTTCCTTATGTCTTCCGCCCCTCTCTTTTTGTTTTCCTTTCTTTCTTTCTCCTCTTTCTTTCTCCTCTTTTCCTTCCCTTTTCCTTCATCTCACTATTGAGGATGGATGGCCATCTGCCAGGAGGACTTGGACTGTGCCTGTCCAGCCTGGCAGAAAAGATGGAGTGGGCTTGGATGGCCTCTGGGGTCCCTCACCAGCAGCTGTGGGCGAAGAGCGGGAGGCAAGCCAGGAGGCGATCGAGGTCGGCCTCGGTGCCGGCGAAGCCCCTGTGTGTCTGGGCAGTGCACTGGGCCGAGCAGATCAAGGCCGGCGCCAGGGGCGGTCTAAGGTAATTTTAAATGGTAAGCGAACATTATTTTGCCCCCCAAAAAAACATTATTCCCCCATGTGAAACAAATATACAATTATAATATCACAATACCATTAGTAGTATTATATTGTATCAATGTATATACAATATATTATACCATACTCATACTATATTTTATCATAATTATATTATACTACATTACAATATAATTATATTATAATATATTGACATTATAATATAATATAATATAACATTCTATTCTATTACTATTATAAAATAATAAATAAAAATATTTATTTAAATAAAATTATCCTCTACTAAATATTTTCATTACTCCTATAAAACTCAAATAACCCAAAATAAAGTAAAATAAAATATTATATATTACTATTTTGTACAATACCACTATACTACAATATTATTTGTAATATTGCATGTAATATAAAATATATCATTATTCTATTGTTATATTGTATTTTTATTATATTGTATGACAATATTAAGCAGAACTGTATAATAATCAACAATAAATGCAATGTAAATGCATCAAAATCAGAATATATTACCTACCACCCGTCTCATAATTCATAGGAGTCTCCCATAAGTCCAAAATTAGGATCCCAATGTAAATGTAAATAGAAAAACAGCCAAAATGTTCAAATGAGGTTGAATACAGGCAAACTTGGGCCCTCCCTCCCTCTAGGTGTTTTGGCCTCCAACTCCCACAACTCCTCATAGCCTCAGGCCCCTCAGGTCTAGACAGAAATAGAGCCGAAGAAAGGAAGGAGGGAGAGAAGAGGTCAGAGGAGGAGGAGGAAAGCCCTTCAATCATTCCTTCACTTACACTTCCTTCACTGATTCTTTTCTCCTTGCCCATGCCCAGAAGCGGCGTCGGAGCACACAAGGCTGGGGCCCAAAAGCAGGCAGCTGCGGCACTGCCTGAGGAACATCGGCAGGGTCAGGATGGCACCCCATGCGGCCAGGATGGCGCCCCCTTCTCAGATGGCGCCCTATGCGGCCGCTTACTTATCCTACCTGTAGGACTGCCCCTGGCCGGGGCACGCATCTGGGCACCCAGCTGGACCCGTTCCTCGGCCATACAAGAAGCAGCAATAAGAGATTTTATTTTGCCTATTTTTTTAAATAAAATGAAATAAAATAAAATGTGTGGAACTGGGATTCCACATGTAATTGCAAACCCAATTATTCCTGAGAATTACATGTGATTTGCTAAGGTGTAAACCCGAGGCCCTCCTGCACACACAGATATTGTCTGAAGCTTAAGTGCCCATACATAATCATAATCATGCTTGTCACAATCACGGTAGAGAAAGACTCTCCAAAGACCACTTGAATCTCCTTTTCCATTTTTTTTCCAGCCGGGCTTTCTGTTTACTATTGTGTGCAAAACAGTATTCAAAGAGGAACACTCCAAACGAAAGAAACAGCACTTTTGACACAAACCTCAGCGAGCTTTATTTGCAGATGTTCTTTTCTAGCTGGCGCGAGTTTATTCTAGCAGTAGTCTACAGCTTGAAAAAGAATCCATGGAGCAACATAACCTTAAAGACGCCTTCTATAGATCTGTGACTTCTGTCATGTTTTATAGATCTAGGAGGCTTTGAAAGAAAAGGATAGGGAAGTTCTGGCCGCAAACTCGAGGAGGCCTGTG
Source organism: Anolis apletophallus (assembly GCA_030556195.1). Taxonomy (NCBI): domain Eukaryota; kingdom Metazoa; phylum Chordata; class Lepidosauria; order Squamata; family Anolidae; genus Anolis; species Anolis apletophallus. Next base: position 32,504,413 of record JARBWK010000016.1, read on the forward strand.
AGGTTTCCGTATCTAACTGCAAGTTTCTCCTGCTGATCTCCAATCAGTGATTGAAGATAAGAGGATATTAAAAGGCATTTAAACTTTTAATACCTTGCATAGCACCGATCCAAGTTGTGCAGGCGTGGCGGATATTGCATAGAATTGAGCTGAGTTGGGCAAACACAGAATTTATTTATTTATTTATTTATTTACATTATTTATATTCCGCCCTTCTCACCCCGCAGGGGACTCAGGGCGGATCACAATGCACATATACAGGCAGGGGCGGTCTAAGGTCATTTCAAATGGTAAGCGAACATTATTTTGGCGCGCCCCCAAACATTATTTTGGCACCCCCCCCCATGTAAAACAAACCTTTTCCCTACCCTACCTCTTCTTTCCTTCCTCTTCCTTCCTTCCTCTCCCTTTCTTTCTCTCTCTCTCTCTCTCTCTGAGGAGGAGGAGCTGCCGCTCGGTTCAGGCCGCAAGGAGGCATAGAGGAAGGGGGCCGGTCAGGGAGGAGGAGGAGGCTGTGCCGCCATGCGGTACTGCTGCTTCTTCCTCCTCCTCCGCTCCCTCCTCCTCGCCGCTCGGCTCAGCTTCTGGGCATGCGCGGAGGTTTTCAGGTTGTGCTCGGAGCCACTGCGCATGCGCGAAAATCTCCACGCAGGTTTTCGTGCATGCGCAGTGGCTCCGGAGCTCAACTTGAGCTCCGGAGCCACTGGGCATGCACAAAAATCTCCGCGCATGCCCAGAAGCTGCTGCAGGCGCTGAAACCGACGCAGCGGCAGCGTGGGCGGCGTGGCCGCGACGGCACCCCCCATCCAAGATGGCACCCTACGCAGCCGCGTAGTTCGCTTATATGTAAGACCGCCCCTGTATACAGGCAAACATTCAATGCCATAGACATACAACATATATAAACACTCTAAGCAGGGAGAGTTGCTAAACAACTACACAACAACACAAACAAGGTAATGGTTAGTCAAAGACCAATGATATTAATTAAATGAAATAAAGTCACATGAAATCATACCCCATGTGGGTTCCTACCAGTGAAATAAATGTGACCTTTTATATCCATATGCAAAATTCAGGTAAGTATACATTATGCGTCTATCCCAGGTAAAATCCAATATATTTAGGTCATACTCTTCTGACCGTTCCTCATGGTTGGGATTGCTCCAAAGATAGGTCTGCACAATATGAGTCACTGGTAGATATATCCAAAATATAAATGTTCAAACCAGTCACTGGTAGGCGTGTCCAATATCTGAGTCACTGGTCAATAGTTAATAAATCCAAATATTATAATCCAGTCCATGTGGAATTTCATAGCCACGGTATATCCAATTGTGAAGGAGGCAGCCGATGTCCATTCCCAAACGCAGTTGAACCAGGCCGACGAGAACGTAAAGACTTCGGGAATCCCCCATTCGTTTCAACCCTTAAGAAAGACCTGGAAGGGTCGAAACGAGTGAGGGATTCCCGAAGTCTTTACGTCCTCATCAGCGTGGTTCGACTGCGTTTGGGAATGGACATCGGCTGCCTTCTTCACAATTGGATATACCGCGGCTATGAAATGATGAGTCTAAGTCTAAAGTTTAGGATGGGTGCCAGGACAATGACCTTGGAGGTCCACATTCGGCCCACGGACCTTCATTTGGGGACTCCTGGTCTTGTAAAGCAGTGTTTTTCAACCTTTTTTGAGCACATTTTTTACATTTACAAAATCCTTGGGCACACCAGCAACCAAAGTGACACAAAATGACACTCTAACTCAGTCATACAAATAGTTAATATATTTATACACTGAGTATTTATACACTCAGTGTGAAACCTGGGCCTGTTTGGATGAACACAACATAGATATCCTGGCAGGAATGGCAGAAAGACACACACGAAGGTCTTGCTCAACAGCTGTCAGTCATGGGAAAACTTCGGTCCTCTGGGTGCTTTGGACTTCAACTCCCACCATTCCTAACAGCCTGAGGCCCTTTCCTGCTTAAGTGGCTGAGGGGGGGGGAGGGAAAAGGGCCTGAGGCTGCTAGAAATGGTGGGAGTTGGAGTCCAAAACACCTGGAAAGTCCAAGTTTGCCCATGCCAGCTTTCGATTCCATCACCACATCTATCTTCAGCCTCTGGCGGTTTGATTATATGTGATTATCTATGTGATTTTCTACCTTGTTGCTGTGATTATGGTGCTGCTTCTTTAAATTGTCCGCAAACTGACTGTGTTATTGTGCGGATCCCGGAACTGACATTGGAGAACATCGTGAGGATACACTTTGTTTTTTGCACTCACTTCCGTGATTTCATCAAATATCACGAGTTTTCCGTAGAGGAGCGCTCCGTGAACTTGCTACTTCCTGGTTCGCAACCCTTCCACTCTCTGTGGCGACCACACCGAACTACCTTATGTAAGACTTTTGATTTTCTCCAGCAGGATTGGGTACTTTGAATGTGTTTTTTGCGTATGATTATGTATGATTAATTGTGCATTTTGTACTCCTTTAATAAGTAAGGGTATTCCAATTTCCCATGGCACACCTGATGATTGCTCATGGCATACTAGTGTGCCGCGGCACACTGGTTGGGAAACACTGTCATAAAGGACTGGATACAGAATGATCTACAGATTCCTATGAAACAATAGAGGAATCTACAAGGTCTCGTAGTGTCTCAATGACTAACACACTGTGCGACATAAGCAAACATTAAGGAAAAGCTGAGCCTTGCCTCCGGTGCCGTATCCATGCCTATAAACTGCCAGCAAAAGGCCAGGAGAGCTTTTACACAGCTCCTCAAATAATAAGCCAAATTTGACTGCTGTTTATGTACGTGCCCTTGCCAGAGAAGCTTGTTGGCAGATGTAAAGGGGTGCCAAGTGTGTGTATGTGTATGTATGTGCAGGGACAGCCATTCCCGTTTCCCACTATTGGGTTCTCTGGGCTGATCACACCGGGAGGTGGATGAAAGGGCTTCCAAAGGCGGAGCCTCGGGGTCAAGAGGCATGGTCCATATGCTTGCACAGATACACTTCCTGGCACTCGCAATTATGGAGCCACACGTGGAGATTACTCCTTTTGCTAGCAGGGAGGCAGTGGGTTGGGCGGCTGCCAAAAGAACGCTGGATCACGTTAATGCTGCTTTGCCAGCAATAAAGAAAGGCTGGCTTTAGTAGTCAAAAAGTGTGTGGGGTGGATGTGGTGGGGGGGAAGATTGGAATTTGGTGTTATGATCGTACGGAAGCCTTGGCGACAGCAGACATTTTCAAACCCAAATCTCTAAAGGAGCTTAATTTTTGAAGAAAAAGCCGTATGCAAACCTAGAATGCCCTTGTCAGCTACTAAACGTTTACGGTATTACAGGAATGTACTGTTTCGCATTTGGCCTTTTTTTTGGGAATCAGCTGAAAACACAATTCAGGAAAAGTACGCGGTACAAATCTCTCACCTAAGAAATGGCATGTGCGAAAATGTCAAAATCACCTTGAATTGATATAGATAGCTTGCCATGATAGCTCTCTGTGTAGAACGAACACATTAACATGTTTGGAAGTGTCATTTCCAAGATGCATACTATGCCACTACAACTGTGAGGTTTTAAAAGTTGTAATCCTAAGTAAATGTGGTGCTGGAGAAAAATTCGACAGATACAATGGGCTGCTAAGAAGACAAATAAATGGATCCTAGAGCAAATCAAACCTGAGCTCTTCTGAGAAGCCAAGATAATTAAACTCAGGCTGTCGTACTTTCTGTCCTGTTTTGCCCCAGAAACAGCCTTATAACAAGGGTTAAAGAAACTAAAAAAAGCTTTTCAGCAAAATGATCTTAGTGTACTGAACAGCAGCAAGGGAACAGAAAGTAAATACCAGAAGCAAAGCAAACAGTTTTACATCAGACATGAAACAAGAGTCTTTGGCAAAAAGTCTTTGCGAGGCACTTCGCAGATGCTAGAGTTCCAAGCAAAGAAAAGGGAGCACAAGAGCACTAAGTAGAATGGTTGCTGCCAGCATTGACCACTTGCTTTACTGCTGGTTTATCGTTTCCAACTCCCAGCACAGGTGTTCCTGGGGCGAGGCCTGATTGCTCAGCGTCCTTGCAGCAATTTTAGCTGACCTTCTCCTTTCTCCTTTCGCCCTTCGGCATTCCTGTAATGTAGGAGCCAGCTGTCACGCCACAGGCCCCACAAGCCTCTGCTTCCCATGAACTATACTGTAGCCATGATGGCTTTAAGATCCCTTCCAGGCCTGCCTGCCTTTCCCATGAGAACATGATGCCCAGCAGGCAGGGTGAATCGTTCAAGGTTAACAACAATAGTTCAACACAAAATATGCATTCAAAAGTTCATTTTATATATTCAAAACATCATATAGCAGTGACAATCATATTCTATAACTATAAGCATCCATCACAATACCGTGTCCAGGGTACAGCTGGGACAACACAATGTCTGTAAGGAGTGAATCTCAGTAAGTCCAGTCCGTGCACCTTGGGGTCAATCGTCCAAAGCTCAATTCGAGCATAACAATCGGGGCCGCTGTGTGTGGATATTCTTCCGTCAGCTTGCTTTATTTTCATTTCCAGGAGCCTTGGATTGACTGGCTCCGGTTCATTGCGGTCTATGGTTTTGGATTACTTCCACGCATCCCTTTACCTGTGTTATGCTCGAATTGAGCTTTGGACGATTGACCCCAAGGTGCACGGACTGGACTTACTGAGATTCACTCCTTATAGACATTGTGTTGTCCCAGCTGTACCCTGGACACGGTATTGTGATGGATGCTTATAGTTATAGAATATGATTGTCACTGCTATATGATGTTTTGAATATATAAAATGAACTTTTGAATGCATATTTTGTGTTGAACTATTGTTGTTAGTATTATCTAACCTTGATTCTGTTTGAAGAATAGTTCAAGGTTACCAAGTCCAGCTTATCCGATAAACGGAGCGGCCTGGGCCTGAGGAGAGCTTGACTCCCCCGTGCAGCTGGTAAGCTTAATTGGGTTTACATTCTTGAGGAGCTGAAGTAGCTAAAACAACAGCTACCATTCATCAAGTCCACTTTGACACTCGACGCAGAGTTACGTGGCTAGATCAAAGGGTTTAGACAGTATATCTGTGTGGAGTTGGCCCTAAGCCTTATCTCGTGCCAACGAAGCTTCCAGGACAATGGTTCTCTGAAGAAGGCCGCTGGGCCTTGCCAAGACTCTGCCTGCCTTTAAGGGGTTCTGGCCCATCTGGGCAAAAGCCTTGCTTCCGTGCTACATTCCCGTTGTTCCTGAAAGACTTTCTTTGCTTTGAATCCAGCTTTGTTCCTGATTGCATCCAGCTTGAGTCCTGATTGAGACGGGACTCATCGCTTTGTTCCTGAGATTTGCTGCTATTGGAAGCACCATAGTATTGCTACCAACCTCTTTCCTATAAACTATATTCTCAATAAACCTGTTGTATCTTAGCTGGACTCTGTGGTTTATCAAGGGAGGTCTTGCCCAAGGGCCTAGAGGGCGATACCAGCAGTATGTTTTCCTCGCCCTCTTCCTCTTCAACATTTGGCCCCAAATCCCCAACTCCTACATCTTCCACCTCCTGTTCTACAACCTCCTCAGAAGTGGAGGAGTACACAACACTTTGGTCATATCATAAGAAGACACAACGCACTAGAGAATAAAATTATGCTTATTAAAATAGAAGGCAATATGAAAAGAAGGAGGTCACAATATTGATAGATAGACTCAGTCAAAGAAGCCACATCCCTGAATCTGTAATGCCTGAGTAGGGATGTTGAGGATAGGGTGACTGGGAGGCTTTCATTCCTAAGGTCACTGTAAGTCAAAACTGACTTAACAACAATAAGCAAAAACCCAAATCACTACAATATCTGTTTTGAACACATCCCTAAACAAGTTACTGACACATCTTATTCAGCAGTTGCAGGTTCATAAGATAGGCATATAATCTCAACGACTGGGGATTCACATTTGGGGTTAACCGCGAGAGTTCATCCCACTCCCCAGATTAGAACTGCCATCCTTTCAGTCAGCAAGTTCAGCAGATCAGCAGTTTAAACTGCTGCACCACCTGGGTTTTTGAAAGACTAGGTTTTTGAAAGCAATTTCCTTCTTAATATGTCCATTCTTGTGTTGCAATTTCCCTTAAGGAATGTGCCTTTATACACACATTTTGCTCACAGAATTGCACTGAAAAATTCAGAGAAATGCAGAAACCAAAGGATAATTGCTTTCCAGTTTTCATATTACTTTTGGAAGTACAAATAGGACTCGCTGGTATTAAAATGCAAACCAAATTTATGTGATGGTGTGAATCCCGTCGTTTCATGGGAGAGATGGTTTTTGGAGGATCGACCCAACAAGTTGGCATAATATTCGCCATTAATTGTGTCCTGCAAGATCAGCTGCCTTTTCGCAGGGCCTGCAAAACTTATTTCTTCCGGCTGGCTTTTGAATGTGGTTCTTAAATTTTTTTTCTTATGTAATTTAAGTGTGATCTTAATTGTAATTGGGAGTCATCTGACTACGTTATCTATTATATTTATTTATTTATTTATTTCCATCATTTCTACCCCGCTTCTTCTCAACCCCCGAGGGGGGGGGGGGGGGACTCAGAGCGCCCTAACAACGGCAACGATTCGATGCCACATAGTATAAATATAATAAAAGCAAACAGTTAAGAATAAAATGCATTAAAATACAGCTAGAATTAAAATACATTAAAAATACAATTAACATTAAAATACATCGCATACATTCACAACAGTTAAAACAGTATTCCATCCATAAGAATTAGGTCTTGTCCACCAGATTGCCATCTCAATCCAATCAAAGTGCCGTATCGTGCTAAAATGCAAATGCTTGGTCCCATAACCAGAATTTCACTTTTTTTCTGAATGCCAGGAGGGATGAAGCTGATCAAATATCAATAGGGAGTGCGTTCCACAGATGGGGAGCCACCACCGAGAAGGCCCTATCCCTCGTCCCCACCAACCGCATTTGAGATGTAGGCGGGAGTGAGAGCAGGGCCTCCCTGGATGATCTTAAGGTACAGGATGGGACGTAGCGGTTGATGCGTTCGGACAAGTATGCTGGGCCAGAACTGCATAGAGCTTTAAAGGTCAAAACCAGCACTTTGAATTGAGCTCGGAAGTGGACAGACAGTCAGTGGAGCTGACACAACAGGGGGGTGGTATGATCCCTGTATGTAGCTCCCGTTAGTAGTCTGGCTGCCGCCCGTTGGACTAATTGCAGTTTCCGAACTGTCTTCAAAGGCAGCCCCATAGAGAGTGCATTGCAGTAATCTATTCGGGATGTGACCAGAGCGTGGACCACCGTAGGCAGATCAGACTTCCCAAGGTACGGGCGCAGCTGGCGCACGAGTCTTAACTGTGCAAAAGCTCTCCCGGCCACTGCCGAGACCTGGGGTTCCAGGCTCAGCGATGAGTCCAGGATCACTCCCAGGCTGCAAACCTGCATCTTCAGGGGGAGGGTGACCCCATCCAACACAGGCTGTAACCCTATGCCCTGTTTGGCCTTTCGACTGACCTGGAGGACCTCTGTCTTGTCTGGATTCAGTTTCAATTTGCTAGCCCTCATCCAGTCCGACACAGCAGCCAAGCACCAGTTCAAAGTCTGGACAGCCTCCTTAGTGACAGGTGGGAAGGAGTGACAGATCTGGACGTCATCTGCATACAGATAACACCTTACTCCGAAACTCCGAATGATCTCTCCCAGCGGTTTCATGTAGATGTTAAATAACATCGGGGACAGTACTGAACCCTGAGGGACTCCACAAGACAACGGCTGTGGAGCCGAACAGGTGTCACCCAATATTTTCTGTGTTGTAAGCCGCTCCGAGCCCTTGGGGAGTGGTGGCATATAAGACTGAATAATAAATAAATAAATAAATACACAAACTTGTGAACATGTGGTGAGAAAGAGCATACACCCTTATCTTCTTTGCCTTTGTGTCTTATAAATATATGGCAACTTTTATTTGTAGTGTACCATCTTTCAGATTGCAGCGAGCTTGGAGAAATGATAGATTGCATCCAACTGTAACGCCAAAGATCGTCTATGAGTTATTGAATAGGTTATACCGGGCCGTCAACTGGTGCCTTTTGAATAGCTTGGGAAAACAATAATTTCTCTCTGTAAGCACTTTCAAATGGATGAAATCCGAGTCCATCAGAGTCCCATAGTCTGACCGTTGAACCAAAAAACTTCCTCGTATAAGAAAATGAAAAAGGAGTCGAGGAAAATGGCAAGATCGCCCACTATACAAACAAAACCATATGGTGGCATTTCAAGATTGGATATAAACATTACCAGGCACACTGAAAAACCTTAACAAGACTGAAAATTGAGTTGTTTCCTGAAACAATATTTTCTCTTGGTCCTATTTTAGCCATTTTCTAATGATTTAATATGGATTAAAACAATATTATTCTGGGTTGCTGTGAGTTTTCTGTACTGAATGGCTATGTTCCAGATATTATTTTGAATTTAAGGTTAAGTAGTACTTTGGGTTGCCATTCTGAGGTCCTGATTTTACAAATAAAAGGGAATCGATCATAGGATTTAACATTTTCGTTGGTCCTAATTTATGACTGATTATATCATGGATTTGAAACTGCTCGTTTGACTCGGCTGACAAGGGAAAAGTAAAAACAACTCCCCACTAATATAACTATGTAAATCAACTTTTTATTTTATTATTATTATTTATTTCGACTTCCCGGGGCTCAGGGCGGTTTACAACATATAAAAACTGCATATAAAACACCTAAGATTAAAACGCATAAAATTACATCTTTAAAACGATCATACAAAAACGTAGCCAGACATAGCTGGTTTATACAGAGTAATAGTGGTGTGGCAGGGTGGCATTATTAGTCATGCGGCGTCGGACATCACACGTCAAATGCCTGCCTAAATAACCAGGTCTTTCAGGACCTGCGGAAAGCCATCAGGTCCCGCAAGGCACGTGTCTCCGGCGGCAACGAGTTCCATAAAACCGGCGCAGCCACTGAAAACGATCTCTGCCGCGTGGTAGAGTCTGCAGAACTTCATACCCGGAACATCAAGTAAGTTGAGCCCCTCTGAACGCAGTGATCTTCTGGGCGCATATGGGGTAAGCCGCTCCTTCAAGTACACTGGCCCCAAACCATATAAGGCCTTGAAAGTCAAAACTAACACCTTGAAGGAGATCCGGAATTCAATGGGCAACCAGTGCAGTTCGCGCAGGAGTGGTGTTATATGGGCTGTTCTTGGGGCTCCCAGCAGCAGGCGAGCTGCCGCGTTCTGCACCAGTTTGACTTTCCGGATCGCCGACAAAGGTAGGCCAATGTACAGCGTGTTACAGTAATCGAGCCTCGAGATGACCGTGGCTTGGATCACCGTGGCCAGGTCGCGACGGGAGAGATAGGGAGCCAGACGTTTTGCTTGCCGCAGATGGTAAAAAAATTTGTGCCTCCATAGACAGCTGGGGGTCCAGCCGGAAAACTGGGGGTCCAGGACTGCGGGCATAGTGCCACGGCATCAAACATCGGCAGCTGGATCTCTCCCCCCCCCCCCCCGGGCGGCCCAGCCACAAGATCTCCGTCTTCGCCGGGTTCACCTTCAACTTACTGGCTCGCAGCCATCCAGTTACGGCTTCTAGGAAGAGTTGGAAATTATCGGAAACAGATTCCGCCCCAGCGTCCATCCTCAGAACGAGCTGGGTGTCATTTTAAAAGTATTGTTCAGCGTTATTATTTCTCCTCTCTGTTTATTTATTTATTTTATTTATTTGTGACATTTATATGCCGCCCGTCTCATCCTGAAGGGGACTCAGAGCGGCTTACAAGTAAAATGTAAGTTCAATATATTATATTATTGCTATAGCACAATATTAATATGAGGGCGGGTCAATAAGTCCATGACTTTTTGAATGAAACACAGGTTTTTGGATTTAAAAAATCATTTTATTTTTCAACGTCGCCTCCTTTGAGCTCTATACACTTTGTCCAATGTTTCTCCAATTTTTTTATCCCTTCCAAAATATAAGATTTGTCGAGGTCATCAAAATAGGTATTTCTTTGTGAGATGATTTCATCATTGGAGTCAAACCTCTTTCCGCCGAGCCATTTCTTCAGGTTTGGAAACAAGAGTCATTCGAGGCTAAATCTGAGGAATAGGGCGGATGAGGGAGCAATTTGTATTTCAATCATGGATTGTTGCCATGGCAACTGCACATGTGTGCACCCTTGCATTGTCCTGGTGCAAAAGAACTTTTTTCTTGGCCAAATGGGGTCTCCCCCCCCCCCCAATCTTCATTAAATCGACCCAATAAGTTGGCATAATATTCACCATTGATTGTTTTACCCTTTTGAAGGTAGTCAATGTGGATTATACCGCGTGCATTCCAGAAAACGGTCGCCATGACTTTATTGGCTGACAAACCCACCTTGGCCTTCTTTGGCGCCGATTCACCCCGAGAAACCCACTGTTTTGACTGCTGTTTGGTCTCTGGTGTGTTGTGGTGGATCCACGTTTCGTCCACGGTTACCAAACGGCACAAAAACTTGTCCATATTGCGGTTGAACAACGCCAAACACTCCTGCGAAATTGTCACACGATTGTGTTTGTGGTCGATTGTGAGCAAACACGGCACCCATCTTGCGGAAAGCTTTCTCATACCCAAGTGATCATTTAAAATTGAAACCACTGAGCCACGTGAGATGCCTATGGCTCCCACAATCTCTCGCACTTTCAATCTCCGATCGGCCAACACCATATCGTGCATTTTTTCAATTGTTTTGTGTGTAGAGACCTCAACTGGGTGTCCAGAACGTTTGGCATCTTCCGTGCTTGTACGGCCACAACGAAATTCAGCAAACCACTTTTTCACCATTGAAATTGATGGTGCAGTGTCCCCATAGTATTTATCAAGCTTAGCCTTGGTTTGAGTGATGAGTTTTTTCCGCAAAAAATAATGCTTAATGAGCACACAAAATTCACTTTTTTCCATTTTCTCCTCAAATCACGCGGTAGTCTGCTATCAATGGCTGTCAAACACAAACTAAATGACGCAGCTTGTTCAAATTTTGACAGGAGTCAACTGACAGATGCCTATTGGCAGGAGCGGTGTTGCCCTTTCAGTTAAGAGGTGGGAAATTCAAAAAGTCACTGACTCATTGACCCGCCCTCGTACATAAGATTGCTGGTTTCAGTATATCTGAAGGAGCCCCAGGAGGCGCAATGGGTTAATAGCCTGAGAGTGATCTTGGACTCAGCGCTGACCCCCAGGTCTCGGCGGTGGCCGGGAGAGCTTTTGCACAGTTAAAACTTGTGCGCCAGCTGCATCATACCTTGGGAAGTCTGATCTGGCTACGGTCATCCACACTCTAGTTACATCCCGAATAGATTACTGCAACACGCTCTACGTGGGGCTGCCTTTGAAGACGGCTTGGAAACTACAGGTGGTCCAATGGGTGGCAGCCAGAATGCTAACTGGGGCAACATACAGGGAACATTTATTATTATTACTAGCTTGGGGACCCGGCCCTGCCCGGGTCATTTGAGAAGTGCAGCAGGATGTAGAGTGGGTCATGGGGGCTCTGTGTGCCAAGTTTAGTCTTGATCCATCATTATTGGGAGTTGCAGTGGTATCATGAAATTACTGAAGGTAGTGCAAGTCCCATCATCTCTGTGTCCTGTCCCCCAAAGTGTAGTAGGATGTAGATTGGGTCATGGGGGCTCTGTGTGCTAAGTTTGGTCTGTATTGGTGAATGGATGAGGGATGCATTGTTTTTCGGAAGTGAGTGAAGGTACTTCAAGTCCCATCATCCGTGGTCCGTCTCACAGTAAACTGCACCAGGCTGTAGAGTGGGTCATGAGGGCTCTGTGTGCCAGATTTGGTGTTGATCAGTCATTGGATTAGGTTTGTAGCAGGATTGGGAAGTGAGGGAAGGTACTGCAAGTCCCATCATCCATGTTCTGTCCCCCTCCAAACTTCAGTAGGCTGTAGAGTGGGTCACTGGGGCTCTGTGTGCCAAGTGTGGACTTTCTTGGTGTTTGTTGGGGCCACAGTGGTCTGTGGGAACAGAGGGGTGTAAAAGTACTACAAATCCCATCATCCATTGTCAGTCCTCCCCCAAACCTCGCCAGGACGTGAAGGCAGTCATGGGGGTTATGTATGCCAAGTTTGGTCTCGATCAGTGATTGGATGAGGGTTGCAGCAGACTTGGGAAGTGAGTAGAGGCACTTCAAGTCCCATCATCCATGGCCCACCCTCCTCCAAACTGCACCAGGACGTAGAGTGGGTCATGGGGGCTGTGTGTGCTGAGTGTGGTCTGTATTGGTCCTTTTTGGTGGCCTCAGTGGTCTGTGGGAACCAAAGTCTTGGAAAGTACTACAAATCCCATAATACGTGGGTCATGTCATAGGGGGGGTTATGTGTACCAAGTTTGGTGCAGGTCCATCACCCGCGCTGGTCGCTGTGGCCTGTGAAAGTGGCTGCCACATATCTGCCCTGGCCTGTGAAAGTGGCTGCCACATATCCGCCCTAAACTCTATTTTGGGGCCTGTAATGTTATGGCCTGCTATTGGTAACTTTAAAAGGCCGAATGGCAGGCAGCCGTTTTCTAAAAGCTGAGGGGGAGGAGAATACAGGAATCCATTTTGTTTTCACAGAGCCAAGTGGGGAGGGAATGTTGATGGTGCATTTTTCCCCTCAGTGGGAAGAAATCCTGTTGTTTGAATGTAGAGGCCTGGATTCTGGGTTGGTGGCTTTTTCCCCTCAGTGGGAAGAAATCCTGTTGTTTGAATGTAGAGGCCTGGATTCTGGGTTGCTGGCTTTTTCCCCTCAGTGGGAAGAAATCCTGTTGTTTGAATGTAGAGGCCTGGATTCTGGGTTGCTGGCTTATTTCCCCTCAGTGGGAAGAAATCCTGTTGTTTGAATGTAGAGGCCTGGATTCTGGGTTGCTGGCTTTTTTTTCCCTCAGTGTGACGAAATCCTGTTGTTTGAATGTAGAGGCCTAGATTCTGGGTTGCTGGCTTTTTTCCCCTCAGTGGGAAGAAATCCTGTTGTTTGAATGTAGAGGCCTGGATTCTGGGTTGCTGGCTTTTTTTCCCCTCAGTGGGAAGAAATCCTGTTGTTTGAATGTAGAGGCCTGGATTCTGGGTTGCTAGCTTTTTTCCCTCAGTGGGAAGAAATCCTGTTGTTTGAATGTAGAGGCCTGGATTCTGGGTTGCTGGCTTTTTCCCCTCAGTGGGAAGAAATCCTGTTGTTTGAATGTAGAGGCCTGGATTCTGGGTTGCTGGCTTTTTTCCCCTCAGTGGGAAGAAATCCTGTTGTTTGAATGTAGAGGCCTGGATTCTGGGTTGCTGGCTTTTTTTCCCCTCAGTGGGAAGAAATCCTGTTGTTTGAATGTAGAGGCCTGGATTCTGGGTTGCTGGCTTTTTCCCCTCAGTGGGAAGAAATCCTGTTGTTTGAATGTAGAGGCCTGGATTCTGGGTTGCTGGCTTTTTTCCCTCAGTGGGAAGAAATCCTGTTGTTTGAATGTAGAGGCCTGGATTCTGGGTTGCTGGCTTTTTTCCCCTCAGTGGGAAGAAATCCTGTTGTTTGAATGTAGAGGCCTGGATTCTGGGTTGCTGGCTAATCAGTGGCTAGCAATGCCCTCTGTCTGGTGCCTTAGAATTTTGGAGTGGCGAGGCTGTCCAATCAAAGAACTTTATGCAAATAGCTGCCACATATCTGTCCTTCCGCCCTCCGCATACACACATACACACAAACATTCCGTTTTATAAAGGTATACAGATTATTAAACTTTATTTATACCCCACCCCAATACATAATACATACCCAAAATCATCAATCATATACATATATCTGTGGACGCAGCCACTGTTCCATGCGGTCGGACAACACAACTGAAAAAAGCCGCGACTTAAGAAAGCCCCCTCCGCACCAGACGCCAGGTGTAAATCATAATAGAATCTGAGTCTGGTGCGGAAGGGGCTTTCTTAAGCCGCGGCTTTTTTCAGTTGTGTTGTCCGACCGCATGGAACAGTGGCTGCGTCCACAGATATATGTATATGATTGATGATTTTGGGTATGTATTAATTACCTCTTGCCATTTGGGGGATTGTTTCTCTTATGTGGGATCACGCCTATGTTTATAGGTTAACAATATATGTGTGTAATGCTATACCGGATTATATATTATGAGAATTTTTGATGTTTTATTTAATAGATATCGGACCAGTGGATTTGTGCAGTGGATTATTGTGTGACAGGTCCCGAAGAAGCCGGAAACGGCGAAACGGCAGGGCCTAAAAAACCGTTGACCCGACATTGGTTATGATCCGGATTATATATAAAATGATGCCTACCATTGCCTTATGGATTATAATTTTGTGAAGGAAATATACCAATGTTCTGATGTCATATAGATCTGCATTCCACTATCCACTTACTATAATTTTGAAAGATTGAAAGATTGAAAATAAATCAAATTGAGTTGTGAAGAAAAGTGGTTTCCCGCATTGATTTTGATTCCTTCGGCCGTTTCCCCAGCCAGCCTCCAATCCGCCATGACTCCCGCCATGACTCTCACCCCTTGCTTGTTGAAGCCGCGCGGAGGAGGAGCCCCGCCTACTGAAACCCATCCACCGCTCATGATCCTCCTCTGTGGGAGAGCTGAAGCTGGGGGGAGGGGGGACATGACACAGCCTGGCTCCGCCCCTCCCCTGGCTTCAGCATTCTCACAGCTTTGCCAGCCTTGAGGGGGCAGTGCCAAGCCAGTGGTGGCAGAGCCAGCACAATGCTGACTTTGCACTGTCCCCTGAAGGCTGGAGAAGCTTTGGGAGAGCTGAAGCCGGGGGGGAGGGGGTGGGGCATGACGCGGCCTGGCTCCGCCCACTCCCCCAGCTTCAGCGCTCCCACAGCTTCGCCAGCCTTGAGGGGGCAGTGCCAACCCAGCGGTGGCAGAGCCAGCACAATGCTGGCTTGGCACTGCCCCCTCAAAGCTGGCGAAGCTGTGGGAGAGCTGAAGCCAGGGGGAGGGGGCGGGGCATGGCATGGCCTGGCTCCTCCCCCGGCTTCGGCACTTTCAGCAGCTGCTCCCAGCAGGTCACCATCCCCCAGCCGTTCTTTACTGTGTTACAGTGTCATTTTGGTTGGTGATGTGCCCCCGGATTTTTAATGTTAAAAGTGTGCAACGGCTCAAAAAAGGTTGGGAAACACTGATTTACTTTATTCCGGGAAGGCACATTTGAACAGCAACGTTTTCAAGCTCCTCCTAAACAGGCCCAGATTAGCCATAAGGCCACACATGAGGGGGGGGGGCGCCAGATCCAGACCCCCCCCCATTTTTTAAAGTCGATTTTCGGCTGCTTCTGCGCCTGCGCAAGGGGCGCCATAGACTCTCAGAGGCTGTTCCGCTGCCTCTGAGAGTCTATGGCGCCCCGCGCGCAGGCACAGAAGGGGCCGAAGATTGCCCTTTTATTCTCAGGCATGGTGGCTTTTGGAAGGAGAGAGGAGCCATGAGGAGCCTCCCCGCGACTCCTCTTTCCCTCCTAAAGCCACCACGCCGGCCTGAGAAGCAGCCGAAGTGTGCCCTTTTTTTCTCAGGCTGGTGCAAGGAGGAAGGGGCGGAGTCGCGGAGGGAAGCCCTGCCCTCGGGGCCACTGCCACGCATGCGTGGCATCGGCTCCGGTGGTGGGGCTTTCCTTCCTCCTCTCTTCGCGCCGGCGAGGAGGAAGAGGTGGAGCTGCAGGCGGGGGTGGGGCAGAGCCGCAGGTGGGGGCGGAGCCGCAGGCAGAGGCGGAGCCTTTGGCCTAGGGTGCCAAAAAGGCTTAATCCGGGTCTGCTCCTAAAAACTGCCAATGTGGGGGCCTGTCAGATATCCTTAGGGAGCGAGTTCCAGAGTCGGGGGCCACCACAGAGAAGGCCCTCTCCTTCGTCCCCACTAACCACTCCTCTGTTGTGTCAGCTCCACTGGCTGCCAGTCCAGCTCCGCACCCAATTCATAGAGCTGGATTGACCTATAAAGCTCTATATGGTTCTCGCCCAGTTTACTTGTCCGAACGCATCTGCCTCTACGTCCCATCTCGCAGCCTAAGATCTTCGGGGGAGGACCTGCTCTCGCTCCTGCCAGCATCACAAACGCATTTGGTGGGACGAGAGATAGTGCCTCTCTGCAGTGGCCCCTCACCTTTGGAACGCATGCCCAAACGAGATAAGATTGACTCAATCTCTCCTGAGTTTCAGAAAAAAGTTGGTAATGGTTTGGGACCAAGCCTTCGGGCAGCAGACGTAAATTACATTTTTGGACATTGACTGGCCTGGCGTAGCAGCAGATGACACTGTGATTTGTCTCATGGTTTTGAATTATGATTTATATATTGGTTTTAATGACTATGTATGATTTTTTAAATGTTTTTATATGTGATTTTGATTATAGTGTGATATGTGATTATACTCTTGTATTATGGTGTAGCGGCCTTGTGCTGGGAATGTAAGCCGCCCTGAGTCCCCCTTCGGGGGTGGAGAAGTGACGGGGTACAGATGCCAGAAATAAATAAATAATTAAACCCATGTGTCAGCAGGACTGCTGACCAAAAGGTTGTCAGAACAGCTGACCGAAAGGTTTGCAGTTCAAATCCGGGGAGCAGGGTGAGCTCCCATCTGTTAGCTCCAGCTTCCCATACAGGGACACGAGAGAAGCCTCCCACGGGATAGTAAAACATCCGAGCGTCCCCTAGGCAACATCCTTGCAGACTACCAATTCTCTTACACCAGAAGCAACTTGCAGTTTCTCAAGTCGCTTCTAACAAAAAAAAAGGATAAATCTTTGTTGAACTCAAGACTAAGGTTGCAAACAATCTGAACTGTTTAACCCCCATAGAACACAATGAGGTTTGCTCTAGAATAGGCGATACATGCAAACCCATGCTCCTGAAAACTGTCCAAAGCAACCGATCATAGATCTGAATTGCTTAACGAAATCAATGCAGGAATGTCAAACCAGTTGACCAGCCTGACCTCCTAATTGGGCTATCATAATTCCTTCAGGAATTAGCCCAAGTGTACAAATGCTCCAATCGTAATTTTAAAAGCAGAGGCAATATGGAAATAATTGTATCTGCAGTGGCTGGAGAGATTACATCGAAGAGAGAAGAATATTACAAAAGCAAATGATTGCCTGGGAGAGAGCGCATAACACTCTCGAGCAAAGCATTTCTCTCGCCATTGCAAAGATGCCCAACTGTGGGGATGTGAGCATGAGTAGGAAATCATTGTGGTGGTCACAAAATTCAAAGGATAAGAAAATCAACCGCGATAAAGGTTTGATTCGGCAAACCTTTCGGATCAATTAGACCAGTCTTTCCCAACCAGTGTGCCGTGGCACACTAGTGTGCCATGAACGATCATCAGGTGTGCCGTGAAAAATTGAAACCTTCAATACCCTTTCTTCCCGCTCCTTCCGAACACTTTTTCTTCTCCACTCGGGCTCCCTTCTTCCCAGCCTCACTCTGCTCGCTTTGCCTCGCTTTACTCACGCTGTCGCCATTTTGATCCGAGGGGGCAGCGTGAGCGTGTTCAGGAGGGGAGGGGGGAGGGAGGAAGACGTGGGGTGAGTCTGCGCAGTTGCGCCCGCACGGGTCACGTCTTCCTCCCTCCTGCCTCCCCTCTTGAAGAAGGGAGCCCTAGTGGAGAAGAAAAAGTAAGTGTTCGGCAGGAGGGGGAAGAAAGGGTGCAAAGGGGAAGGGGGAGGAAGAGGTCTCTGTCGAAAGCTGGCATGGGCAAACTTGGACCTTCCAGGTGTTTTGGACTCTAACTCCCACCATTCCTAGCAGCCTCAGGCCCTTT
Source organism: Anolis apletophallus (assembly GCA_030556195.1). Lineage (NCBI taxonomy): Eukaryota > Metazoa > Chordata > Lepidosauria > Squamata > Anolidae > Anolis > Anolis apletophallus. The sequence continues at coordinate 32,522,271 of JARBWK010000016.1, forward strand.
TCCTCCTCCCCCCTCAGACACTTAAGCAGGAAAGGGCCTCAGGCTGTTAGGAATGGTGGGAGTTGAAGTCCAAAGCACCCAGAGGGCCGAAGTTTTCCCATGCCTGTTTTAGGGACCTTAAAGTGGTGAGCCTCCTTCCAACATTGTGATTCTGGATAGAAAACAAACAACAACATAACATAACATTCTAAATCCTGCTGCACTTTGGAGGAGGGTATACCATGGATCAGTCTTTCTCAACCAGTGTGCCGTGGCACACTAGTGTGCCGTGACGGTCCTCCTGCTGTGCCGCAAGAAAAGCTCTCTGCCCCCCTTCCTCCCCCCTCCTGCTGAACTCCTGCTGCTTGGGGGAGGAGGAAGGGCCGGGCAGTGGCGAAGAAAGAAAGAAGGGACCGGGGCGCCGCCTCCTTCAGCCATTTCCCCAGCCAGCCTCCAATCCGCCATGACTCCCACCATGACTCTTGCCCCTCGCTCGCTGAAGCCGCGTGGAGGAGAAGCCCCGCCCACTGAAGCCCGTCCACCGCTCATGCTCCTCCTCTGTAGGAGAGCTGAAGCTGGGGGGAGGGGGCAGGGCATGGTGCAGCCTGGCTCTGCCCCTTCCCCCGGCTTTGGCACTCCCAGCAGCTGCTCCAGCCTTGAGGGGACAGTGCCAAGCCAGCATTGTGCTGGCTCTGGCACCGCTGGCTTGGCACTGCCCCTCAAGGCTGGAGCAGCTGCTGGGAGAGGTGAAGCTGGGGTAGGGGCGGGGCATGGCACAGCCTGGCTCCGCCCCTCCCCTGGCTTCGGCACTCCCAGCAGCTGCTCCCAGCAGGCCACCAACCCCCCAGCCGTTCTTTACTGTGTTAGAGTGTCATTTTGTGTCATTTTGGTTGGTGGTGTGTTCCCGGATTTTTTTTAATGTTAAAAGTGTGCCGCGGCTCAAAAAAAGGTTGGGAAACACTGCCATGGATAATGGGACTCGCACTACCTTCACTAACTTCCTGAAACCACTACGAGCCACGTACACTTATGATAAGGACCAACCTTGACACACAATGCCTTTCTCAAATGACCCGGGCCCCGCTGGGTCCCCAAGCTAGTAAATAAATAAATATTGCTTCCATTATCAGAAGTCTGGGGGGAAAAAACATACAAAAATCGGATGTATCCGATTATCCGAAACAGGCCTAAGAAATATCTTACGCAGAAGTCGAAACCGTGAAATGTATTACAAGTACCGCAAAATTGTGGTCGATTGCAACTCGCAAGGACCGAATGCTCATCATCACATTTCCCTGTAAACAAATAGCCAGCTACTTTCCGGTTCCTCCCGCACCGCCCTGACTGTACGGAAACCCTCTCTTTCCCTTCTCTGGGAAACTGGAAAAAGAGGATGCGGGAGAAAGGAAATTATTAAACATTCTAGGAGCTTTGCCCCCTCCTTTCCTTTTATTCGCCCCCCCTCTCCCCCTCCCCCAACGAAAACGAAGATAGAGGTCAATGAATAAGTATGTGCAGACTGGAACTTAAATCCTCAGGGGTGACTGTAGGCTAATTAATAATTAATGCCAGAGCCCCGGTGTTTGAAATGCAGATGTGATAACTGGAGGCCCGGCAAAGCTGTTCGAAGGAAGCAGATCTGGATGCTACAGGGAATAGGCCCTCCCTTGCCGGCTGGCTCGGAAAGCGGACCTGGGTGCAAAGCAGCGCCTATGGTTTAGATTATATTCCCCTCAGCTGTTAATTACCTGAACCTACTTTGAAGTCCTTCTCTTTTTATCCTCGGCATGAAAAGAGATTGGTTCAGCCAAGGGACTTGAAGAAATGATCAAATGCTTAGGGTGTGCGCGTGCGGGAAAGGGGGGGGGGCAGCAATGGGGGAGCAATGGGGGCAAAGGCAGGGGAGAACATCAGATGCAGAGAGAGATAAGGAGGAAGGAAGATGGCACGCGCAGAAGCGCACCCGCGCACATTAAAAAGCCCATATGAGAGCATGGGGTGCACCATGCCACCCACACGTATGAGGACATGCAAAAAAGCAGGAGGGGCTGGAGGCAAGGGGTAACCTCCCCCCTTAAGTATTATTAAATAAAGCCAAGGCAGGCAGAACTCCAAGGAACATGACGGCTTGCATGTGTTTCCCAACCTTTTTTGAGCCGCAGCACACTTTTTACATTTACCAAATCCTGGGGCACACCACCAACCAAAATGACACAAAATGACACTCTAACACAGTAATACATATGGTTAATACGTTTTTAAATGTATTTATACACTCAGTGTGAAACCTGGGCCTGTTTCGATGAACACAACATAGATATCCTGGCAGGAATGGCAGAAAGACACACACGAAGGTCTTGCTCAACAGCTGGGAGTTATAGTTCACCTGCAATCAAAGAGCACTCTGAAATCCATCAATGGTGGAATGGAATCAAACTTCCCACACAGAACTCCCATAACCAAGAGAAAATACTATAAGAGTTTGGTGGGCATTGCCCTTGAGTTTTGGAGTTTTAGTTCACCTGTATCCAGAGAGCACTCTGAACTCAAACAATGTTGGATCAGGACCAAACTTGGCATGAATACTCAATATACCCAAATGTGTAAACAGATGGAATTTGGGGAAAATAGACCTTGACATTTGGGAGTTACAGTTTCTGGGATTTATAGTTAACACACAAACAAAGAGCATCCTGAACTCTTGCAACAATGGAATTGAACCACCAAACTTGGCATATTGAACTCTCATTACCAACAGAAAGTACTGAAAGGGTTTGCTTGGGAATGGACCTTGAGTTTTGGAGTTGTAGTTCACCTGTATCCAGAGAGCACTCTGAACTCAAACAATGTTGGATCAGGACCAAACTTGGCATGAATACTCAATATGCCCAAATGTGTAAACAGATGGAGTTTGGGGGAAATAGACCTTGACATTTGGGAGTTACAGTTTCTGGGATTTATAGTTAACACACAAACAAAGAGCATCCTGAACTCTTGCAACAATGGAATTGAGCCAAACTTGGCATCTCTCCCTATGAACTATTGATATGTTTAAGATCATCCGGAGAGGCCCTGCTCTTGGTCCCGCCTTCTTCGCAGGTGTGATTGGCGGGGACGAGAGACAGGGCCTTTTCAGTGGTGGCTCCTCGGCTTTGGAACGCCCTCCCTAGAGACATCAGATCGGCCCCCTCCCTCCTGACATTTCGCAAGAAAGTCAAGACCTGGCTGTTTGAGCAGGCATTTGCTGATGAAATATAACGGTTTAATTAGATCTATGGAATGACGACGATGTGACGGAAAATGATTTCAACACGACGCTGAGACTGCAATTGTATGTTTTAATTACTAATTGTTGTTATATGAAGTCTCATAACCAACAGAAAGTACTGAAAGGGTTTGCTTGGGAATTGACCTTGAGTTTGGAACTTGTAGTTCACCTACAACCAGAGAGCACTGTGGATTCAAATAATGATGGATCTGGACCACACCAGGTGATCGCTCATGACACACTAGTGTGCCGTAGAACAGCGGTTGGGAAACACTGGTTCATAGAATTCATGAAATATATTAGGGTCAAGCCCGATTTCATAGAATCATAGAATCATAGAGTTGAAAGAGACCTCATGGGCCATCCAGTCCAACCCCCTGCCAAGCACCGGGATTGCGGCGCAGCTGGCTGGGTGTCAGCTGGATAAGATCTCTCCTGACCAGAAGGTCATGAGTTTGGGGCCTGCCCGGGTCGGGGTGAGCTCTCGACCAATTGTGTAGCTCATTGTCGACCTTTGCAATCCGAAAGACAGTTGCATCTGTCAAGTAGGAAATTTCGGTACCACTTTGTGGGGAGGCTAAATTGAACTGATTTACGAGGCCATAAAAGTCTCCAGGAAGTTCGCAAAAGAATGAAGGAATGCGACAGCTCCCCCTAATGGCCAGAAGCTGGAATGTTAAATTGCCTCTATGTCTGTCTATATATGTTGTATGTCAAATGGCATTGAATGTTTGCCTGTATATGTCCATTGTGATCCGCCCTGAGTCCCTTGCGAGGTGAGAAGGGCGGAATATAAATTATGTAAATAAATAAATAAATAAATACTGCACTCAAAGCACCCCCGACAGATGTTTAAAAGCTTCCAAAGAAGGAGCCTCCACCACAACCCGGAGCAGAGAGTTCCACTGCTGAACAGCTCTCACAGGCAGGAAATTCTTCCTAAAGTTCAGGTGGAATCACATTTCTTGTAGTTTGAAGCCATTGCTCCATTGCGTCCTAGTCTCCAGGGCAGCATAAAACAAGCATGCTCCCTACTCCCTATGATTTCCCCTCAAATCTTGAAACACGGTCCTCATCATGACTCCTCTCAGCCTTCTCTTCTTTAGGCTAAACATGCCCAGCTCTTTAAGCCGCTCCTCATAGGGCTTGTTCTCCAGACACTTGATAATTTGGCCGAAGATAGCACTAAAGCCCCTGGTGGTGCAGTGGGTTAAACTGCTGAGTTGCTGAACCTGCTGGCTGAAAGGGGACCAGGATGAGTTCTCGCTGTTAGCCCCAGTTTCTGCCAACCTAGCAGTTCAAAACCATGCAAATTATAATATCTTATTATTATACTTAGTAGTATTATATTGTATTACATTACAACATTATCCATATTATATGCATATACAATATTATACCATCCCATTATACTATATTATATCGTATTATATTATACTACGTTATATTATAAATAATAAATAAAATTATGTATTTAAATAAAAATAATGTTGATACATATATAAAATTAACGCAATTAAGCAGATGAAATAAAACAAACAACAAGTTAAGTCCAAGGTAAAATAAATAAATAGAATATAAATAAACTCAAGATGACAAGCTGCGGCAGGAACCAATACTGAGTATGCGCATAAAAGATTGTACTGTTAACATTTCATTCCTTTGCAGCTTGGTTCATTCTGAAGCTCCATTACATTTGTCTCTGTAAGAACAGACTGTGAACAGAGGACTGTCTGATGCCTTCGACTGGCACAGATACTGCTGCCCAAGTACTTACACTCTTCGGGATGTTGCCAAAGGCAATCTCTAAGGCAGACAAGCAATCTGTGCCTACACAGAGCCTGGAAGCTTTTGCTATATTTTTGCATATCGGTGCGATTCTACTTCACTCCAGTACAGTTACACTGACAAGATTTTATGCTATTAAGTCAGTGGATAGGATCGTGGACTATGAATGGATCTACACCATTTCAGAATGGAGCTAAAATGACATCAGACTGTTTGTTTGTTTGTTTGTTTGTGTACGACATTTAAATCCTGCCCTCCCAACCCTGTGCTATGGTAATAATATTATATTATTACCATAGCACAATATTAGTATTATATATCACTATATTGTACTATACTCAAATATTATTAGTAATATTACGTGTAATATAAAATATATAAATATTATATTTATTTATTTAGTACATTTGTATACTGCTCCCTCTCAGCCCAAAGGCGACTCGGGGAGATTCACAAGGCAACAACATCATAAAAAAACATTTAAAACAATTTTAAAAATTAGCATATCAATTAAAACCATGACAATAAAAACATCATTGTGTCTCCTATATAAAAACATATTTATTTATTTATTATTTATTTATTTATTATTTCGCATTTGTCTGTCCCCCCCCCCCCCAACGGCTCGGGGCGACTTACAACAGTTCGTAAAATACAATTGTCAGATAACTCATAAACCACAGTAATACCATTAAGATGGAATTACAATTAGAACAGTTGAAGCAACAAATGGAGTCGCGGTGGGCTGACAGCTAGGCGGTGCGAGCTAAAGTTTAGCTAACTTCGAAGGCTTGTTGGAACAGCAATGTCTTAACTGCTCTCCTGAACGGGAGGAGGCCCTGGGTGGCACGGATGCCGGCGGGCAGTGCGTTCCACATGGTAGGGGCTGCAACAGAGAAAGCCCGGCGGCGGGTTGCGGACAGATGGTAGGTCCTCACATTTGGGATGACCAGGAGGTTTAGCTCTTCGGAGCGCAGTGATCTGGTGGGATGATATGGGACAAGGCGGTCCCGCAGGTACACTGGCCCCAGACCATGTAAGGCCTTAAAAGTCAGGACTAACACTTTGAAGGCAATCCGGCATTCAATTGGGAGCCAGTGCAGTTCGCTTAGGATTGGCGTGATGTGGTGGCCAATCGGGACCCCCGCCAGGAGTCGCGTTGCAGCGTTCTGCACCAGCTTGAGTCTCCGGATTACCGACAGAGGAAGGCCAATGTAAAGAGCGTTACAGTAGTCCAGCCTCGAGATGACCGTGGCTTGGATCACTGTGGCTAAGTCGCGCCGGGACAAATAGGGGGCCAGCTTCCTCGCCTGGCGAAGATGGAAAAATGCTACCCTGCTGACGCTGGAGACGTGGGCCTCCATCGACAACAGGGGGTCCAAGGTTACTCCTAAGCTCTTAACAGAGGGTGATGGACATAATGTCACGCCGTCCAGGGTTGGAAGCTGAACATCCCTACAGCCCGGAGGACCCAGCCACAGGATCTCCGTCTTTGCCGGATTCACCTTCAACCTACTGGCTCGCAGCCATCCAGTGACGGCCTCAAGGCAACGATGGAAATTATCGGGTACGGATTCGAGGCTGCCCTCCATCAATATATAATATATTATATTATATTATTAGTAGTATTATATTGTATTGTAGTATATTGTGATCAATATTATATGTACATACAATATATTATTATTATTAGCAGAGCACAATATTATTAATATATATTCCTATATTGTACTATACCACTGTACGATATTATTAGTAATATTACATGTAATATATAATATACAATTATTATATTGTATTATTTTTAGTATTATATTGTATTACATTATAATATTACTATCACTACTATATGTATATACAATATACTATTAGCACAGCACAATATTAGTATTATATATTGTTATATTGTTGCTAGGGGGAAGGGCTCCCAATTGATGGCCCCAGAGCCATAGCATGTAAAGTGTGATTGATGATGTGGTACATATTTTTTCTATGACTTAAGACAGTGTTTCCCAACTGCTGTGACGCGGCACAGTAGTGTGCCGTGACGGACCTCCTGCTGTGCCGCAAGAAAAGCTCTCTGCCCCCTTCCTTCCCCCCTTCTCCTGCCGAACTCCTGCTGCTTGGGGGAGGAGGAGGAGGAAGGACTGGGCAGCGGCGAAGAAAAAGAAGAAGGGACCGGGGCGCCGCCTCCTTCGACCATTTCCCCAGCCAGCCTCCAATCCGCCTTGACTCCCGCCATGACTCTCGCCCCTCGCTCACGCGGAGGAGGAAGCTGGGGAGGGGGCGGGGCATGGCGGGGGCTGGCTCCACCCCTTCCCCCGGCTTCCACTCTCCTACAGTTTCTCCAGCCTTGAGGGGGCAGTGCCAAGCCAGCATTGTGCTGGCTCTGCCACCGCTGGCTTGGCATTGCCCCCTCAAGGCTGGAGAAGCTGTGGTAGAGCTGAAGCCAGGGGGGAGGGGGCGGGGCATGGTGCGGCCTGGCTCCTCCCCCGGCTTCGGCACTCCCAGCAGCTGCTCCCAGCAGGCCACCATCCCCCAGCCATTCTTTACTGTGTTAGAGCAGGGGTGGACAACCTGTCGCCCAGGAGCTGGATGCGGCCCTTTGGTCGATTCTATCCGGCCCTCCTAAGGGCCATGGCAGGCAGGCAGGCAGGCAGGCTCGCCCCGCCCGCCCCGCAGGCCGCTTGCCTTGTCCCGCCCACCACTTGCCTTGTCCCGCCCACCGCTCGCTTCGCCCTCTCCCCCTGCCCTTCCCCGCTCGCCCTCTTGCCCACTCCGGCTCTCCCAGCACCAGCAACAGAAAGGCCAGGCAAGTGCCAAGTTTGGTTCTGAGTTTCCCATCCTTTCAATGGGGTTTGATCTCTTCCTTTTCCATCACGAATCTCAAAGACTTGCTGTCAGGAGGTTTTTAGAAAGGTGGGAACAGGAAGTCATCGAGAGGGAAGGGTCCCCAGGGCTATCCAGCCCAACCCCCAGGGATACACAATCAAAGCACCCCCGACTGATGGCCATCAAGTCTCTGCATAAAACTCTCCAGAGAAAGGGACTACAAGGAAGCATTATTTTGTTTTAGTGGTTTTTATTATTATTGTATAATAATTTTATAATAATATAATAATATAATAAATAATATAATATAATGTTATATTATATTATAATTTCAATATATTATCATGTCTATATATATACTATAATATAATAATTATGATATTAATACTAATATATGAATATTTCTTGATATATTAATATGTTAATATTAATGATGTGTAATATATAGTAAATATAGTAAGTGAATAAATAAATAAAATATGTAGATTAGAATGTAGTTCAGCCTTGAGGTGCGGCCCTCCATAATATTTTTTGGCTCTCGTGTGGCCCATTGGAAAAAATAATTGCTCACCCTTGTGTTAGAGCAGTGTTTCTCAACCTTTCTAATGCCGTGACCCCTTAATACAGTTCCTCATGTTGTGGTGACCCCCAATCATAATAGTATTTTAGTTGCTATTGTAATAACTGTAATATTTCTCCTGTTATGAATTGTAAATATCCAATATGCTGAATATATTTCCATTCACTGGACCAAATTTGGCACAAAAGACCCCATACGCCCAAATTTAAATACCGCTGGGGTTGGTGGGGGGATTGATTTTGTCATTTGGGAGTTGTAGTTGCTGGGATTTATTGTTCAGTAGAAGTGCATTCTGAACTCCACCAACGATAGAATTAAACCAAACTTGCCACATAGAACTCCCATGGCCAACTAAAAATATTGCAAGGGTTTGGTGGGCATTGACCTTGAGTTTTGGAGTTGTAGTTGACCTACATCCAGAGAGCACTGTGGATTCAAACAATGATGGATCTGGGCCAAACTTAGCATAAATCCTCAATATGCCCAAATGTGAACACTGGTGGAGTTTGGGGAAAATAGTCCTTGACATTTGGGAGTTGAAGTTGCTGGGATTTATAGTTCACCTACAATCAAAGAGCATTCTGAACCCCACCACCGATGGAATTCAGCCAAACCTTCCACACAGAATCCCCATGACCAACAGAAAATAATGTATTTTCTGATGGTCTTTAGCGACCCCTCTGACACCCCCTTGCGACCCCTCCAGGGGTCCCGACCCCCAGGTTGAGAAACACTGTGTTAGAGTGTCATTTTGTGTCATTTTGGTTCGTGGTGTGCCCCCGGATATTTTTAGGTTGGGAAACCTTGACTTAAGAGATGGCTGGGCAACTTTGAAATATTTTCCGATGCCCTCTGAAGGTTATACCAATCCTTAAAAAGTCAGAAAAAGGAGGAGAAAGCCACCAGTCATAGTACACTTGCCAAGCCAGAACTAGCCCAGATCCTGAGAATTCAGGGTCAAATTCCTGATACTCTCTTGTGATGTCACAGGCAGCAAGCTATTGTGATGTTACAAGAGGTTGCCATGGCTGAGGTTATTAAGCACGAAACATCCCACCTCAGCCACAGTTGCCTAGAGCAAATCAAGACTGACTTCTCCCTGGAAGCCAGGATGGCAAAGCTGGAACTGTCACACCTTGGATCATCATGAGAAGGTGGTGACTCACTAGAAAAGGCAATAATGCTTGTTAAGATGGAGCACAATAGGAAAGTCTCTTTTTTTCGACTGCTTTCCACCTTATTAAGCGTTGGGGCTCTGTTTCCATGCTCTGCGGAAATGGAGCCCCACGGGAACCCCACAGAGGCCATCACATTGACATAAGAGCACTTCTGGTGGAACTCCCAATGGCTTAAAACAGGAACGACAGCCAGGAGACAGGGAAAGGACATGTGGTGGCTGGTCATTCCAGAAGATGGGGAAAGATGGTAGGGAACGAAGGAGGACATTTCCCTCCACTTACCCCCACTTTCCTCCACCCATCTGATGATCTCCTCAGTCAGGAAAGCCATGGGAGGAGCCATGATCTCCTCTATTATTTAACATCTACATGCAGCCGCTTGCACAGCTGGTGCGGAGTTATGGGCTGGAGTGCCACCAGTACGCTGATGACACCCAGCTCATTCTGAGGATGGAGGGCAGGCCTGGATCTGTTCCAGATAATTTCCAGCTGTGCCTCGAAGCCGTTACTGGATGGCTGCGAGCCAGTAGGTTGAGGGTGAATCCGGCGAAGATGGAGATCTTGTGGCTGGGCCGCCCGGGTGGTAGGGATGTCCAGCTTCCGAGTCTGGACGGTGTGGCGTTATGCCCATCGTCTTCCGTCAAGAGCCTGGGGGTCCACTTGGACTCCCAGCTGACCATGGAGGCCCAGGTCTCTGCGGTCAGCAAGAGTGCGTTCTTCCATCTTAGACAGGCAAGGAGGCTGGCCCCCTATCTCTCCCGGAACGACCTGGCCACGGTGATCCAAGCCACGGTCATCTCGAGACTAGATTACTGTAATGCACTTTACGTTGGCCTTCCTCTGTCGGTGACCCGGAGGCTCAGGCTGGTGCAGAACACTGCCGCCCGGCTCCTGTCTGGCTCCCCAGCAGGTTGCCGCATAACACTTATATTGCAGGATCTGCACTGGCTGCCGATTGAGCACCGGATTACCTTCAAAGTGTTGGTACTTACCTTTAAGGCCTTACACGGCCTGGGGCCAGCGTATCTAAGGGAACGTCTCACCCCATATTGCCCCCTGAGATCACTGCGGTCGGAGAATTCTAACCTCCTAGAGGTGCCTGCGGTGAAACTTGCCAGGTTGACATCAACTCGCCGGAGGGCGTTCTTTGTTATAGCACCTGTGCTGTGGAACGCCCTCCCGGCTGAAACACGGGCCATGAGTGACCTCCTCCCATTCAGACGGGCCTGCAAAACCCACCTCTTTAAACAGGCTTTTAATGGGTAGGCCTGGCTCACCCGCTGCCATTAAGCCCCAGCTCTTAGTACATGTTGTACTATTGTTTTAATTAACTCTGTTTAATCTGTTTTTATTGCTGCTATTGTTTTTAACTGTTCTCGACTGTGTATTGTTGTGCCTTATGCTACTGTAAGCCGCCGCGAGCCCTTGGGAGTTCGGCGGCATAGAAGCTGAAATTAATAAATAATAAATAATAATAAATAATGGCACAAACTTGAGCTGCTGATGATAGGGGACTTGGAGGACACTCAGTAATAGGGTTACCATGACTTGATGGTGGCCAACAGCAACAACAGCAACAGTTGCACAGCGTACACCACTCAATTCTTTAAAAACCAAGACTAGCAAATAAAAGGATGGGAACCTATATTCTCAGTAGCCTAGTTCCTAGCAGTTTAAAGCAGTGATTTTCAACCAGTTTGCCGTGGAACACTAGTGTGCCGTGAGAGATCATCAGGTGTGCCGTGAGAAATTACAGTGTAGAGCAGGGGTGCCCACACTTTTTCATCATGCAAGCAACTATATGAACAATCAAGTTGAAAAGATCACCTGTTGTGCATGTGAGCGTGCGCGCGCACGCTCCTACTGCAGCCTTCCGTCCGCACGGGGCTTCTTTCTTGCCCACGAACTTGCCGCCGCGCACACCCGGGAAGGGGATCCTCCTTGCCTGCATGCGCGCGCTCTCTTAATGTCTTCGTTGCCTTCCTCCTACCTGCTGCGTGCTTTCGCGAAGCAGGAAGTCCCCATCCCGTCCTGCTTCTTGCGTGCACAGCAGGCCCCTCCCACGCACGCAGCAGGGGGGTATTTATAGGTGCACCCACCAGCGCTCCGGCCAGATATGGTTTCGGCGGCAGCTCAGAAGGTGCAGGGCTGGAAAAAGGGGCCGTCTGGCTGCTGCCTGGGCCTGGAAACTCAACCGAGAAAGGGACCCACGTGAGGCTGGAGCCTCCCCATGGCAGCCTCCCCCCTCCCTCCTCCCTCGAGGCTTCCTTACCTGGGCAGGAGAAGGAAGAGTGGAAGAGGTGCTTCCCCAAAGTGACAGATGCAGAGGGGGGCGCCCTTCCTTCTTTCCTTTCGAGGGTGCCACTCAGAAAGAACGCCCAAGTGGACAACTGGCAGGAAGGGGGACCCCTCCACTGGTGGCAGTCCATGCCCACGGGGGAGGGGGGAGAGAGAGAGAGAGGGAGAGGGTGGCTCTTCCTAGCTGACTCTGAAGAGCCTCCCTCCCCCCCCCCCCGGGCCTTCGCCGCCTTTTTCCAAGGGCAAGGGAGGGCGAGGCGGAGAAAGGCAGCGAGGGCACAAGCAGCAGCAGCAAGTGGAGTCTCCATCCCCGCAGCCCCCTCCTCCTCGCGTTCAGCCCCAGGAACACGGCGGAGCCCTCCCTCCTCGCCCCCAACCAAGGAAAGAAAGCAGCCCCACACAGCTCGCTCGCCCAGGTCTCAGCTTGGAATGGGAGTCCCGAGGGCAGCAGCAGGGTTTGTGCCGGGGCTTGCTTGGCTTTGCCCCACTTTGCCCGGCCTCCGCCTATTTCTCTTTCTCTCTCCCTCTCTCCTTCCAGCGCCCGCCTGCCTGCCTGCCTGCCTGCCAAAAGGATCCGAAAAAGTTCTCCGGATTTCTTTCTTCTCTCCTTGGTTCTCTCTCTCTCACACACACACATTCCCTCCATCCCTCCCACAGCCTCGCATCCTATCCGTGCACGTGCCTTCACCTTGCTCCCCCCCCCAGCAGCAACCAATGGGCGGTCATGTCACCACACCGTGCATGGCAAGACGAGCGCCAGGGCCCGCCCACTAAAGCCTCATTTTGGCAAAAGAAGCCCCGCAAAGGCGGTGGCGGAAGCGCACATGTGCGCGCGTGGCAGGACCATGCCATCCGGCTGGTGAGGCCCAAAGATCACCTGGAAGAGGACCGAAGATCACCTAGGTGCTCCCGATCACCGTAATGAGCACCCCTGGTGTAGAGAGAGAGAGCCTAGCAGGAAACTTTAGGCAGCAGAAATGAGGCCTGGCTGCAGTCAGGGAGAGCCCTCAGCGTGCAGAACTTTCCTCCCTCCCTCCTCTCTCTCTCCTTCCCTTCCTTCCTTCCCTCCCTCTGCGTGCCAAGGGCTACCTGGCCGGGCTGCAGCTCCTCCTGCTTCCTGGCTCCTGGGCGCTCTTCTGCCCTCCTCCCCTCCGGCAGCAAGGAGGAGGAGAGGGAGGAGGAGTCCACAGGAACTGCCCCCATCCGGCCCCGCTCCCGGAGGCTCGAGGCCAGGCTTTTTGCCCTCTAGCCCCTCCGCACCAGGGAATGGGAGCAACACCTCATCTCCTGGCCTCTCCTGGCTGGGCTCCGGGTTCGCTGGAGAGCTCCACAGCCCAGCTTGGTTCCTTCCCGATCTGGCCCCAAAGCGACAGCAGGGAAGCCGAAGGGACACGGAGGGGGGAGGCACTCCTGGGGGGGGCTGAACCCCTTCGGGAAGGAACCTGGGGGTGGTGACGGCTGCGAGCCTCTGCCGCAGTTTGTTCCGAGGCTCGGAGCCACCACGTGTGCTCAATTCCTATTTGTCCTGCTCAACCGAGCCTGCGTGCGCTTCAGCCACTCAGCGCAGCCCTCCCCCACGGGACGGTGATGGGCCTCCTGCGCATGGGCCTCCCGGGCAGAGAGGGGGGTTTGGCAGAAGCGGCGGCGTCATGAAGGGGAGGGTGACAGTTAGTAAAATGACAGTGTCATTTTGTGTCATTTTGATTGTTGTTGTGCCCCAGGATTTTGTAAATGTAAAAAATGTGCTGCGGCTCAAAAAAGGTTGAAAATCACTGGCTTAAAGGACTGTCAAATCTCTGTTTCTGAGATATATAGATAAACATTAGGCCTGTTTCTGATAATCGGATACATCCGATTTTCGGATGTTTTTTTCGGACTTCTGATAATGAAGCGATATCGAGCACAGCGCCCCAAACAGGAAGTGGATTCGCCATTCCGAGAGCTCCGTCGCCACTCTCGGAAAGGGCTCGAATATCATTGGTAGTGACGCCGATTTTATGTCCCATTTAAAAAAATTGTTTATTAATGTGTTAACAGTGCTTAATATTTTGTACCAGTGGCTAGTTTTGTCATTAGTAGCGGTGAAAAACAAATGGAAAAGGGATTCCCCATAGTTTTGACTCTCCCTTCTGCTGATTTTCGCGCATTGTGCAATCACGAACGCTATTTCCGAATACTTCCGAATATCGGAATACATCCTATTCCATTTCGATAACATCACTTTAAAAAATTGATTCACATCCGAAGCTAGAGCAAAACCAATATCAGAATTGACTTCCAAAACGCATTTTTCCATTCAAAAACAGGCCTAATAAACATAGTTTGGAGATGTATATGTGTGTGTATATATATATGTTTGATCTACAAAGGTCTATGCATGGTTTGATGGATCATGGCCAAACTTGGTACAGACATTCTTCATTATCCAGCTTAAAATAGTGGCAGGGTTTCAATTAAATATCAGCCTCTTTGGGGGGCTGGGCCCAAAAAACTAACAAAATATGTATGTGAAACTCGGAAGTAACCACAAGAGGGCAGTATATAGATACAAAGGTTACCTCAGAGGGATAGCTATTAAATGAAAAAGAGTTTTAGAATGTTGCAGGGAGATACTCTAGTACAGTGGTTCTCAACCTGTGGATCCCCAAATATCTAGGATTTGGCCTCCAACTCCTAGAAATCCGAACAACTAGTAAACTGGCTAGGATTTCTGGGAGTTGCGGAGCAAAACACCAGGGGAACCCACAGGTTGAGAACCACTGATCTAGGAGACACTCAGAGGGACAGAGTATAGCCATGGAGACATTGTGAGGGATGCTTTTTCAGATGACAAATAAGGAAGTGAGGTGGAGAAGGGAGAAAGCACATAGGAGGTGACCTTTCCGATACCGGGGCAATGCCGAGTATGTATGCCTTTATATGTATTAGGCGTGGGTGGAAGCATCAAGGTGTGATAGGGAGACAGAGAATTCACAATGGCCTTGGGAATCATGTGCAACTCCATGTGGGAACTTTTGTGGATCGACCATGCGTATATCGATAGATAGGTAGGTACTAGGTAGGTAGGCAGGCAGGCAGGCAGGCATTGGACACACACACACACACAAGCAGTCCCCTGCCACGCATTGCTGTGGCCCAGCCTGTGTGTGTGTTTGGTGTGTATATATGTGTGTGACTGTGTATATATGTGGTATTGCACATGCATTGTAAGGATTTCCCTTCCTTCCCTCTTTTTCTTTCCCTTCTTTCTTTCTTCACCTACCTTGTTTTTTTCCTCCCTTCCTTTTCTTTTTGGTTCCATCCTTCCTTCCCTCCTTCCTTCCTTCCCTCCCTCCCTTCCTCTTTCTTTCATTCCTTCTTTTCTTCCTTCCCTCTATCTTTCCTTCCTCTTTCACTTTATTTCCTTCTCTCCTTCCTTCCTTCTCTACCTTTCTTTTTTCCTTCCTTCTCTCCCTCCCTGCTTCTTTCCCTCTTTCTCTCCTTCCTTCCCTTTTTCTGTGTATGTGTTTTGTGTGTGTATATATGCATATATGTGTGTATACATTTGTGTATATGTGTATATATGTGTGTTTGTGTATATATGTGGCTTTGCACATGCGTAGTAATGTATATTTTTTGTTTTTTAATTTTTTAAGTCTCTCCTGCTGTGTTTTTCATTGTTTTTATAGGTGATGGTCACTCATTGGCCTGATAGGTGTATTGTGTCCAAATTTGGTGTCTATTCATCCAGTGGTTTTTGAGTTATGTTAATACCACAAACGAACATTACATTTTTATTTATATAGATCAGTGGTTCCCAAAGTGGGCGGTACCACCCCTGGGGGGGGGGCGATCTAGGGAGGGCACTGGAAGGCTCAGGAGAATTTGGGGGGCACTGAACCCCTGTAAGGGGGCAGTGGGGGCGGTGGCGTGAGACAGGTGACAGGCTACCATCCATCTCTGTCTCTGTCTCTCTCTTTCTTCCTCCCTCCTCTTCCTCTCGCCAAGCAAGGGATAATAATAATAATAATACCTTTGGGGTTCCTTTCCAACTGGTTGAGTCTTATAACAACAATAATAATGTAGTTAAAAATGAAACTGATTGTAAAGAGCTCCAGAAAGATCTCTCGAAATTGAGTGAATGGGCAACAAAGTGGCAAATGCATTTTAACCTAAACAAGTGTAAAGTCATGCACATCGGGGCAAAGAACCCCAACTACACCTACAAATTGATGGGGTCAAAGCTTTCCGAGACAAACCAGGAAAGGGATCTTGGGGTTTTGGTGGACAGCTCAATGAAGATGTCAACCCAGTGCGCAGCAGCAGTGAAAAAAGCAAATTCTATGCTAGGCATGATCAGAAAGGGAATCGAAAATAGGTCAGCAAATGTTGTATTACCTCTCTACAAATAGATGGTAAGGCCACATTTGGAGTACTGTGTACAATTCTGGTCTCCGCACCTTAAGAAGGATATAACGGAACTGGAAAAGGTACAGAAAAGGGCAACAAGAATGATCCAAGGGATGGAGCGGCTCCCTTATGAAACCAGGTTGCAACGCCTTGGTCTTTTCAGCCTTGAAAGACGGCGTTTAAGAGGTGACTTGATCGAAGTGTATAAAATCATGCATGGGATAGAAAAGGTGAATAAAGAAAAACTATTATCTTTGTCACAAAACACTAGGACTAGAGGGCACTCCCTGAAGCTCCAAGGTAGGAAAATTAGGACTAATAAAGGGAAATATTTCTTCACCCAGAGGGTCATTGGGTTATGGAACTCACTTCCAGAAGAGGTTGTGACAGCTGTCAGCCTGGACAACTTCAAGGCAGGATTAGACAGATTCATGGATACCAAGTGTATCGGTAGTTACTGAAAAGGACATTCAAGTGCCACCTCGGAGTTGGTTGAGGTAGGCAGGATATCCCTGGGTACTGGTTGTGGGGGGTCGGGAGCAGGTTAGGGTTTTGCCCTCCTTCTGCTCGAGATCCCTGTGTACAACTGGGGGCCACTGTGTGATACAGAATGCTGGACTAGATGGGCTGAGGTCCGATTCAGCATGGCTCTTCTTATGTTCTTATGTCCTTCAACATATTTAGTGGAACGTGGATTCAGTGCGGTAACCAATTTATTAACAAAAAAAGAAACCGAGCGCAAAATAGTCAATCGTGATGATTTGAGATGACTGCTGACGAAAATAGAGCCGAGGATGACTAGATTGGTAGCAGCATGCCAGGTCCATCCTTCTCATTAAGAAGATTTCAAATGTTTTAACTTTTTTTGTTTTACCTTTCTATTCTAAGTTCAAAAAATAGTTTCATAATTTCAAAGCTTTAATGTTTCTAATTTAAAACTTTATTATATTTTACGAAAAAGGTAGAACTATTAATACATATATCTTTCTGTTTAATTGCTATTAAAAAATTTAAATTTTTTTCTAGGGGGGCGGTGAGTAAATTTTTTTTTGAAAGGGGGCATTAGGCCAAAAAAGTTTGGAACCACTGGTATAGATATATGTATATGTAGATCACATACTTCCCTGCATATTCCCCCTGCTTCACATAAGTCTGATCTGGCTACGGTCGTCCACGCTCTGGTCGCATCCCGAATAGATTACTGCAACGCACTCTACGTGGGGCTGCCTTTGAAGACAGTTCGGAAATTGCAATTAGTCCAGCGGGCGGCAGCCAGATTGCTAACAGGAGCTACATACAGGGAGCATACCACCCCCCTGTTGTGTCAGCTCCACTGGCTGCCTGTCCAATTCCGGGCTCAATTCAAAGTGCTGGTTTTGACCTTTAAAGCTCTATACGGTTCTGGCCCAGCTTACTTGTCCGAACGCATCAGCCGCTACGTCCCACCTCGCAATCTAAGATCATCCGGGGAGGCCCTGCTCTCGCTCCCACCTACGTCTCAGATTAGGCTGGTGGGGACGAGGGATAGGGCCTTCTCGGTGGTGGCTCCCCGCCTGTGGAATGCGCTTCCTATTGATGTACAATCCACCACATCCCTCCTGGCCTTCAGGAAAAAAGTAAAATCCTGGCTGTGGGACCAGGCATTCGTACACCAGCACAAGGCAGCATTTTAGATTGGTTTTTAATGAAAGTGGGTGATTATGGCCAATGTTTTTATGGACTGAACATTGTTTTAATCCAGAGTGAATGTGTATGGTGCTAATGTAGTTGTATTTTAATCTATTTTCAATGTATTTTAATTGTTGAAGGGATTTGGGGTTTTATATTGTTATTATGTGGGCATCGAATTGTGCCGTACTGTAAGCCGCTCTGAGTCCCCCCTTGGGGGTTGAGAAGAGCGGGGTAAAATCCCGAAATAAATAAATAAATAAACCCTAAATCAGCTTTCTCTAACTTGGAACCATTGAGATGTTTGACTAGAAGACCTATCATGACCACCAGGAGCGGAAAGTTGCCACATGTCATCAGATCCATCTCTATCTATGGCCTGGTTGACAAATCGGTATTACTGGGTTGTTGTAGGCATCCTCAGAGGTTGTGAGGTATTATTATCGGAAGCCATCATTTACACTGATGCTTTCTACCTTTGTGGCATAATAACAGTGAAGGAAAGGGACTATTGGGGAAACAAAGATGACTGCAGGAATGTGGTTGGGAAGGGACTTGTGTGTGCGAGTAATGCTGGAAGTAAACATAACATTTTCAGCACAAACTGGCAGGGTTTAATGAATGCTACACAAAAAGAAAAATGAAAAAGTGTGTTTTTTGGGGAGGGAAGAACAAAAAAAATGCACTCCTACTTTGCCAAAAGGAAAGGAGTGTGATCTCGAGCAATCCCCAAATGCATGCATAAGGCAGGAAGGTTCCTTTTGAATATTTCTCAAACATTTGCCTGGCCCTGATGCTATGTTTGCATGAGACACATGAAAATACACCAATGCAGCGTTCTTTTGACAGTGTTTTCTAAGTGGCCTTGAGTGATCAGACACCGACTGACACCTTTATCATCTTTTCAGACATGCTGTTTTCATTATCATCTGTAGTAGGAACCAGCATTGCTCCCAGTTCTGCTGGTGCCACACAGACACAGAAATTCACATTTGAAAGAGTCGGTAAGCCCCCAGTGGCACAATGGGTTGAAGCGGTTCCCAAACTTTTTGGCCTACCGCCCCCTTTCCAGAAAAAAATTTACTCACCGCCCCCCCCTAGAAATTATTTTTTTTAAAAAAAAAATTAATAACAATTAAACGGAAATATCTATGTATTAATGCAGTGGTTCTCAACCTTTCTAATGCCGTGACCCCTAAATAAGGTTCCTCATGTTGTGGTGACCCCCAAACATACTTTCGTTGCTACTTCATAAATAATTTTGCTACTCTTACGAATTCTATTGCAAATATCTAATATGCAGCATGTATTTTCATTGTTGCACATTGAACATTATTAAAGCATAGTGATTAATCGCAATATGTTTGGGGGAGTATGGACAACGGATGATGGGATTTGCAGTACCTTCGACCGATTCAGCTCTGACTTCCACAGCCGAGACCCCATGATTGACAGACCTGGACCAAACTTGGCACACAGAACCCCCATGACCAACCAAAATATGGGAGATGGTTGGGAGGAATCCACAGTGATTTGGGGGAGATGTAGTTCACCTATATTTGGAGAGCACTCTGAACCCAAACAACCCTGGATCTGGACCAAATTTGGTACAAATACTCAATATGCCCACATTTGAATACTGGTGGGGTTGGGGGAGGGGTTGATTTTGTCATTTGGGAGTTGTAGCTGCTGGGATTTATAGTTCACCTATAATCAAAGAGTATTTTGAACTCCCAACAGCAATGGAATGGAACTAAACTTGAGCAATAGACAATACTGGACCTTGGAAATTGGGAGCTGCTTGCATTTTCCTTTATCCCACTGACATCTCCCAGGAGGCGCCTGCAAATGCCACAATGACTCAGGGGGCGTTTGCAGATGCAGAGGCTTTCCTTTTCCGCTGGACCAACTGGCAGGCACACACTCGCAAGCGCGCGACTGTCTCAGCCTGCCAGTTGGAATCCCTGGGCAGGCGTTGCTTGGAAACCGCAGCGTGCGCGCCCTTCCTCTCCTCACATCCGCACACGATGCAGTCCCGTATCGCCCCTTCCTTCCAAGGAGGTTGGATTGGAAGGGGCGATACAGGACTGCGCCATGGGTGGAGTTGAGGAGAGGAAGGGAGCACGCGCTGCGGTTTCCAGACAGTGCCTGCACGGCATTTCCAACTGGCAGGCGCACACTCGCATGCTTGCGAGTTGGAATCCCTCCCCCGCCCCCTTACAGAGCTTCAGTGTCCCCCCAAATTCTCCTGAGCCTCCCACCGCCACCTTGGATCACCTCACCGCCCACCGCCAGGGGAGAGCGCGGATGAGCTCCTTCTGTCAGCTCCAGCTCCCAATGCGGCAGGCATGTAGCCAGGGGGGGCTAAGGGGGCTTCAGCCCCCCCCCCCCCGAAATTCTCAGGGTGATCCGCGAGAAGGCCTTACTGATACATTATTTAAACTGTTATGTGCACTTATATCATGATCTGATCACCATGCTCATTATATCCCACATTAATGGGGTTATTGGGATAACAATACAAAAGGTTTGCTAGGGTAGACCCTCTTCCACCCAGTCTCACCCCCCGACCCAAACTCAACCACCCCCACCCCACCCCCCGAATCAAAATCCTGGCAACGGCCCTGCCATGCGGGGACATGAGAGAAGCCTCCCACAAGGATGGTAAAAACATCAAACATCCGGGCATCCCCTGGGCAACGTCCCTGCAGACAGGCAGTTCTCTCACACCAGAAATGACTTGCAGTTTCTCAAGTCACTCCTGACTCACACAAGAAACCTGTTCAGCATTCCAGCCAACCAATCACCCATGTTCTTTCCATCTCATTTACTCTCAGTTTCCCATTATTTCCTCCAATAACTAACAACATTCAAACTTGCTCCGTCTTCTCCGGACTTGGGAGATGTTTCCACTGACATATTTCATTTTTATCTACAAGAATGGACAATTTCTATTTTTCTGATGCTACTTCTCCCTTGGATACTACAATTCCGTCATTCAAATGGAATAAACAAACACTAAACAAGAAGATCTTCCCCAGCAGGCAGAAAGAGAGCGTGGAAGAAGCTAAACTGGCTTCCCATGGAAGGGAGTTCCACAGCATGGAAGCAGCCACAGAGAAGACTCCCTCCCATGTCTTCACCAAAAGTACCTGTGAAGTTGGCAGAAGGAGAGAGAAAAACTTTCCTTGCCGATCATAAAGCTCATTTTGTATAGGAAGGTACAGCCTTTGACATCAACTGGACCCAACTATCCTCTGAGATACTCTGGGAATCTCTAGCAGTCTCAGAGGATGGTGTAATCTTATGTATCTGGTGATAGGGCAACCCCAAATGTTTTTCTGAACCCCCTCTTCCCTCCATCTCCTAAACCAGTGTTTTTCTACCTTTTCTGAGCCGCGGCAAATTTTTTACATTTACAAAATCCTGGGGCACACCACCAACCAAAATGACACACAATGACACTCTAACACAGTAATACTAGGCATGTTTTAGAATCCTAAAATGGCGATTCTTATATCAAATGGGGGGGGGGGGGTTGATTAGTATATCAAAGACTTACAAAAAATTTCCCAAAAATTTCGGAAATGTAACTTAAGTACTAACGAAATTCGTTAGAAATTCGTATGCCAGAGCATGCGCATTCCAGATGGTTTTGGCCTACAACTCCCAGAAATCCTAACAGCTGGTAAATTGGCTGGGATTTCTGGGAGTTGTAGGCCAAAACTTGAATAAACCACACTGAATTCTAGATGGGACTCTCCAAAGGAAGGAGGAAGGGAGGGAGGGAGGGAGGGGTTTCTATTCTTGGAAGCAGCAAAAGAAAAGGAGGAGGAGCCCCCTCGCTCCTCGCTGCCTCTCTCTCACCCCGATCCTGAGGGAGCGAGGGCCCAAGTTTGCCCAGGCTGAGAGGAAAAGGAAGAGGCCTGAGGCTGTGAGGAATGGTGGGAGTTGAAGTCCAAAACACGTACCTGGAGGGCTGAAGCTGGCCCCTGCGATGGGGCATGGCAGAGCAACGGGGAAGAGAAGCACCTGAGAGAGCCGGGAGAGAGGAGGAGGAGCGCGCCTTGTGCGGCGTGTGTGTGTGTGTGTGTGTGAAGCAGGCCCCTGCGATGGGGCATGCATGGCAGCAGAGCAACGGGGAAGAGAAGGAGGGGGGGGGGGGAGCCTGGAGGACTACACTTTCCAGAATGCATTGCCTACCTAACAGCAGCGGCACTTCCAGTTCCCCATAGAAATGCGGGAAAAAGAAGAAGCTGAGCTGAATGAAGGCGGGAAGGAAAGGAGGGGAGAAGACAGGGAGAAGTGAGTAGTACAATAATTAATTAATTAATACTTAAGAATTTCTAACGATCCTAACGCAAATTGTTGGCCTCACGGACCGTAAAAGGAAGTCTACTTCCTGGTTCGGGGCAGCGATACGTAAAACCTCAAAAGTCCCATTACATACGAATCTCTTACGAATCCTTTTAATTTCCGTTTCATTTTTCTCATGCTTAAGTAATACATATAGTCAATATGTTTTTAAATGTATTTATACACTCAGTGTAAAACCTGGGCCTGTTTTGATAAACACAATATAGATATCCTGGCAGGAGTTGTAGTTGCTGGGAGTTATAGTTCACCCACAATCAAAGAGCATTCTGAACTCCACCAGTGATGGAATGGAATCAAACTTCCCACACAGAACTCCCATAACCAAGAGAAATTACTATAAGAATTTGATGGGCATTGACCTTGAGTTTTGGAGTTGTAGTTCACCTATATCCAGAGAGCACTGTGGACTCAAACAATGTTGGATCAGGACCAAACTTGGCATCAATAGTCAATATGCCCAAATGTGAACACAGATGGAGTTTGGGGAAAATAGACTTTGACATTTGGGAGTTACAGTTTCTGGGATTTATAGCTAACACACAATCAAAGAGCATCCTGAACTCTTGCAACAATGGAAGTGAATCAAACTTGGCATATTGAATTCTTATTAACAACAGAAAGTACTGAAAGGGTTTGCCTGGGAATGGACCTTGAGTTTGGAAGTTGTAGTTCACCTACACCCAGAGAGCACTGTGGACTCAATGTTATGTTATGTTGTTGTTTGTTTTCTATCCAGAATCACAATGTTGGAAGGAGGCTCAACACTTTAAGGTCCCTCTAAAACTGGCATGGGAAAACTTCAGCCCTCTGGGTGCTTTGGACTTCAACTCCCACCATTCCTAACAGCCTGAGGCCCTTTCCTGCTTAAGTGTCTGGGGGGGGGAGGAAAAGGGCCTGAGGCTGCTGGGAATGGTGGGAGTTAGAGTCCAAAACACCTGGAAAGTCCAAGTTTGCCCATGCCAGCTTTCGACAGAGACCTCTTCCTCCCCCTTCCCCTTCGCGCCCTTTCTTCCCCCTCCTGCCGAACATTTACTTTTTCTTCTTCACTCGGGATCCCTTCTTCCCAACCTTGCTCTGCTCGCTTTGCCTCGCTTTACTCACGCTGCCACTTCTGCCGCCATTTTGATCCGAGGGGGCAGCGTGAGCGTGTTCAGGAGGTGAGGGGGGGGAGGAAGACGTGGGGCGAGTCTGCGCAGTAGCGCCCGCACTGGTCACGTCTTCCTCCCTCCCCCCTCCCCTCCTGAACACACTCACGCTGCCCCCTCGGATCAAAATGGCGGCAGAAGTGGCAGCGTGAGCAAAGGCTAGAAGAAGGGAGCCCAAGTGGAGAGGAAAAAATAGAGGGGAAGAAAGGGTTTTGGGGTTCCAATTTCCCATGGCACACCTGATGATCGAATGGCACACTAGTGTGCCGCGGCACACCAGTTGGGAAACACTGTCCTAAACATTGAATTGCTTGGCAGTGGAAGGGAATGCAGATATATGTACACACACATCATATGATACATAAACACAGGTGGAGCAAATGTCACAATGTAGGCTGGACTACCTGCATTGAGATTTCTGCTGCTTGAATAAATATATCAATAACCATGTTTGGCATCCTGATGGTGGCATACACAGGTGTAACTCCACATTATGCCACCATATGACTTATCTATCTATCTATCTATTAGGCATGAGAAAAATGAAACGGAAATTAAAAGGATTCGTAAGAGATTCGTATGTAATGGGACTTTTGAGCTTTTACGGATAGCTGCCGCGAACCCGGATGTAGACTTCCTTTTACGGTCCTTGAGGCCAACAATTTGCGTTATGATCGTAATAAATTCTTAATTATTGTACTACATACTCACTTCTCCCTGTCTTCTCCCCCTCATTTCCTTCCCGCCTTCATTCAGCTTCTTCTTTTTCCCGCATTTCTATGGGGAACTGGAAGTGACGCTGCTGCTAGGTAGGCAATGCATTCTGGAAAGTGTAGTCCTCCACGCTTCCCCCCCCTTCTCTTCCCCGTTGCTCTGCTGCCATGCCCCATCGCAGGGGCCAGCTTCACACACACACGCGCGCGCGCGCTTCTCCTCCTCTCTCTCCCTGCGCTCTCTCAGATGCTTCTCTTCCCCGTTGCTCTGCCTTGCCCCATCGCAGGGGCCAACTTCAGCCCTCCAGGTACGTGTTTTGGACTTCAACTCCCACCATTCCTCACAGCCTCATGCCTCTTCCTTTTCCTCTCAGCCTGGGCAAACTTGGGCCCTCGCTCCCTCAGGATCGGGGTGAGAGAGAGGCAGCAAGGAGCGAGGGGGGGGGCCTCCTCCTCCTCTTTTTTGCTGCTTCCAAGAATAGAATACCCCCTCCCTCCCTCCCTCCTTCCCTCCCTCCTTCCTATTTGGAGATCCCATCTAGAATTCAGTGTGGTTTATTCAAGTTTTGGCCTACAACTCCCAGAAATCCCAGCCAATTTACCAGCTGTTAGGATTTCTGGGAGTTGTAGGCCAAAACCATCTGAATGCGCATGCTCTGGCATACGAAATACTAACGAATTTCGTTAGTACTTAAGTTACATTTTAGAAATTTTTGGAAAATTTTTTGTAAGTCTTTCTTTTACTAATCAAAAAAATCCCCCACCCCCCCAATTTGATTTTAGAATCGTCATTTTTGGGTTCTAAAACATGCCTACTATCTATCTATCTGTCTATCTATCTCAAACTAGCCGTCCCCGGCACCACGCATTGCTGTGCTCCAGTCTGGTGATCTGGAAAATAATGTAATGAGAAAGTGTTGGTTTGTAATATATGTGATTTCTTTATGTGTAAAAACAGTATTCCTTGTTGTTTTTTCGTCAGTGTTGATGTAGAGCAGTGGTTCCCAAACTTTTTTGGCCTACCGCCCCTTTTTCAGAAAAAATATTACTCAGCGGCCCCCTAGAAATTAATTTTAAAAAATATTTAATAGCAACTAAACAGAAAGGCAATTGAGGCTGCGCCATGTTGTTTGGCCTCATGTGGAGACTCCTGCCCGGCTCCCGGCTCCTGCAGCATGCAGGCAGTGGGAGCCAGGTGATGGTGGCTGCGCTGCGCAGCGTAGCCTCACAGGGAGGTTCTTGCTTGGCTTACGCTTCCTGCGGCCTAGCGGGCGGTGGGAAACAGGCAATTTAGGTTACGCCACACAGCCCAGCCTTGCGAACAGCCTGTCACCTGGCTCCCGCCTACTGAGGCCTGGCAAACAGCGAGAGCCAGATGATCGGGGGTGCGCCACATGGCCTAGCCTAGCGGGGAACTTCTCACCTGGCGCCGTGCCATTTTGAGGAAGTGAAGGGGTGGGGCCAAAGAAGAGGGCCTCACGACCCCTCCTAAATGGCCAATTGATCCCTCTTGGGATCGCAACCCCCAGGTTGAGAATCGCTGCACTACCGCAATTCAGTGGTTTCAGCCATGCTTTCACCGCGGCCTTACAGTGATTCATCGCCCCCCCCCAAATGCACCTGTGGCCATCACCACCCCCCTGGATCACTCTAGTGCCCCCCAGGGGGCGGTAGCACCCACTTTGGGAATGACAGATGTAGAGATTGTCTGGTTTCCCTAATCTGGAACATGCAACATATAATTGTCCTTCTCTAGGGATTCCTTTCAAATCTATGATGCTATATCTGTCATCAGGGGCAGACCAAACTGTTCCTGGGGGGTACGCGAAAAAAAATTGCACCCCCCAGTGCGCATGCGCCAATCTGTGCGCGCACTGGCTCCAGAGCGCGCCTCCCGCTTTGCCGGCCTGTGCGCATGCACCAATCTGCGCACGCGCACTGGCTCCAAAGGAGCCAGTACGCATGCGCGGACCTTTTCGCGCATGTGCAAAAAGCTCTGCGCATGCGGAAGCGTGGCCGGAGCGCCCCAGGCTGCCTAACAAAGGTGCAGCGTGCGCCACGGCGGCTGCGGGACCGGCCGCAGAGGCCTGGCCGGCGCAGCGGTGAGGCAGCGTGGCACGGGCGCCGCGGGCGCCGTAGCCGCAGGGGGGGGAGCCGGCGCAGCGGCGCCCTCCCGGGTGACGTCGCCCCTCCCCGGTGACGTCGCCCTACGCGCCTGCGTAGTCCGCCTAATGGACGAACCGGCCCTGTCTGTCATATACATATGTGTGTGTGTGGGAATTAAATATATCTATCTATATGGCTGGTTCAGCCCTGCTTTCAACAGTATCTATAGGTGTGGCTCCCCCACGGGGCTGGTTTTATATCTCTATTTTGTATTTGGTTGCCCCTTACCAGCAAGGCCTTTGTTTCATTGTTCTGCCATGTGGGCACTTAGGGGCGGAACTGTGCCTTGGCTCCAAACCTGGCATTACCACCCTTAACTCCTCCTTTTTCCAGAGTTTGCCTGAGAGGCAGGACTTCCCTTCTGGCCTCATTCCAAGGATTTTACATGGATGAAGCACGTGGAAATCTGAAGCTCACTTAGACAACGCATCTTTGTCCACGTATAGCTTTCTCCCAACGCTCTCAAGCCAGGATTGCAGTGATAGGAAGGTCAGCCCTTCACCCATAGACTGTAATCTCTGGGGACCTCAGAACTTTGTGTGTCGGAGGACCATTTGGAGAAACAAAGGACACCTGGAATCGAAGAAAGGTACCTTCACTCTGCAACAGAGGCAAGTGAACGCAATCCCTTTGTTTAAAGGACCCTTTTTTGCAACCTACTTCAAGCTTTTTGGACCATCGGTTTTTACTGATTGTAAGCAAATACTGTAAATATTGTTTGAGTTCACCTTTTCGGAGTCCTGAACTCATTGCTCATAGACTTTCCAGGTTTTCTTTTTATGGGAAAGCTAGAACGCGAACCCCAGGGCCTATAGAGCTTGTCCATCCTTTTAAAGTCCCTTTTTGGCCCTGGTGGGACACCACAATAGTAAAGAAGACTTCCACTCATATCAACTAGACTTGTGCTGTGTTTTTCAGTGTTTTATGAGTGACTAGCTGTACCCGGCATGCGTTGCTGTGCCCTATTTAGGAGATGCGAGAAAGTCTGAGTATGTAAGGGTTGGAATTGATGTTACTTATGGTCTTGGTGGGGTCATGGCTGTGTCGTTGTGGGTTGTTCTGGTGGGTGGGATGTTGAAGTCCTGTGGAGTTGTCGGTGTGTGGTGTTGCTGGCGTTCTGCAGAGCTTGTGAATATACAATGTTTTTTGTCTTTCCGTCTGCTGTGTTGATGTAGAGGTTCTGTGGTTTCCCAACTCTGGAGCACGCTATGTAGAGTTGTCCGTGGGAGAAGCATTCTGTGTCAAGGTCTGTGCCACAGATTTGTAGTGTTTGTCCTTGAGCCTTGTTTATGGTGATGGCAAAAGCTAGTGTAGTGCAGTATCTTTCTGTTCTGGTGTTTGTTCTGCCCTTTTTTGTTTGATGTATGTAGCGTTGCGAGTGTGTCGTCCAATGCTGTTCTTTTTAGGAGGCATGGCTTGTCTTTTGGGTCAGCTTATGCCTGTGTGGAAGGAAGGAATGGCATACAAATGGGTTGAGCAGTAGACGCAAGGTTGTGTTATAATCCCCCGTCAGCACAGTAGTGGCCACATAATATACAGTTCGTCAATTCCAAATGATTCCAAATGATTGCATGTGCCGAGCGATGGTTCTCACTGTCCTGGCGTCTGTGCATCCTCAAAATGAGGCACTTGTAATCCACAAATGGAAAGTACGAAGGTGAAGCGCTTCCGCGCTGTGGGCTTATGCAGCCAAACTCCCACGGCTCATCCAAAACTGTTTGCGCCCACAGCGCGGAAGCACTTCCCCTTGAGGACGCACAGACGCCAGGACAGTGAGAACCATCGCTTGGCACACTGTGGCATACACGGACGCTGCATTAGCATGCAATCATTTGGAATTGACGAACTGTATATTATGTGGCCACTACTGTGCTGACGGGGGATTATAGTTACTCTGTAACTCTTTGTATGGTGAAGCAGTGTGTATATATCACCTTGTTACATATTACCATCCACTTTGGGTAGCATTTATAACTTGAGAATTTACTTGATATATAGTGAAGCTATTTATGATTGCATAGTGATATCTATGTTATGAGTGACACCATAGGGGGAACCCCTTATTGTCTATATTTATATTGCTGTATTGATAAATTGACTATTTGATACATTTGTAGTGTGATTAGTAGGCTTGCGTTTACAGTGACATAGTTGTCTTAGTCTGGCTGTGTGCTGGTTGTGATGTGGAGGGGGTGTTGCTTTTGCTAGTGGTGTTTGTTGTGTATTTTGTTTGGGTGGGTGTTTTTGTGCAGGATTGGTTTTTTTTTTGTGGGTTTTGCAAGTTTGTGTTATTCTGGGGGTATGTCTTTGTCAGTGGTGCCTGTGTCCCTGGTGCCCTATTTGTCTCCCTCCTAGATCTTGGCCTTGACAGTTTAACCCTCAAACACCAACTGACTAAACTAAAATCACTCAGCATTCTAATCTAGCCTTGCCTGCATTTTGTGTGGACCGATGTTGGCCAATGGGTTTCGCTGGTGGCCGCAAAGGATGCTGGGAAATGTAGTTTTTTTAATCGTTGTTTTGGGGGCCTTCTAGGTTTTGGGGGGGAAGTTTCTTTGCTAAAATCCTTCCTTGCCTGAGGCCTATTTTTGTTGGCAAGTTTGGTGTCTCTGCCTTGGAAGGTTTCTCTGTCTCTGTCAGTCGTTCGATGACGGGTCCTCCTTTATATAATAGATGGTCACTCGTTGGCCTGATAGGTGTATTATGTCCAAATTTGGTGCCCCTTTGTCCAGTGATTTTTGAATTATGTTAATCCCGCAAATGAACTTTCCATTTTTATTTATATAGATGTTTCTATGAAATGTTTTATCGTGTTGAAGTCCTGCTGTTATCCATTTTTTTGGGAAGCAGCCTTGGGAATGCTCTCACCCCTATGAGGCCTTTCCATAAATAAATTAATAAATAATACAGAAGCCCGTCTCTGCTTCATCTTCCCCTGCAGTAGCTGACAATATTTTCCCCCGACTCCCCCAAGAAGAGCCATCTTTTCCCAATAGCTTGCCCACCTTCACAGGTGCCTGCAGACGAAAGTGGGCTCATTGCAAATGCAGGGATTTCATGTCCCAAAAACTCAAGGCCCATTTGGGAGGCAATTTCCTCCCTGTTTCCCACCCAGCTCCATTTCTTATGTAAACTCCATCAAGCGCACAAAGGGGAGTCCCAAATCAATGGCGGCTTTCAGTGAGCTGCTTTTGGATTCCTTCTGCAAGGCTTGGAAACCTGGACAAAACCAAATTGGGTTGATTTGCACGAAGGGCTAGCCCCAGGGGCTGAAGCTGAGTTATAGCAAAAGCCCTCCCTCACTCCCTCCAATTTTTTTTGTCGCCCGCAGCAAATTCTGCATGGCTGAGTTTATAACCCCCTAAAATAGGGTTAATGATGGACATGTGGCCACAGGCTTAATGGTCGACTGGCAAAATGCCAGCTCACACCATAAGCTACCAGCAATGACCCCCAACTAGTTTTAAATTGGATCTGCCTTCAGTATGGAGGGGAGCTAAAAGGAGAAGGAAGAAAGGAAAACATGCAGGAATACCTGCCAAAAGAACAGGCCCTCCATGGTGTCATTTGGCCTGAGTTGTTCAGCATGGAATACAACAGCTCCGAGGTTGACAATCTTTCCTTCAGGTTTTAAGCTTGCATCAGGAAGGTCTTAGGTGCATCTGGGACCCCATCTACACTGGCATATAAAATCCAGATTATTCTGCTTTGAGTTGGATAATCCAGTTCAGATAACCTGGATGTTATATGGCAGTTTAGATCGGGCCTAGATTACGTCATTTGTAGATGGAGAAGAGTGTAAGTGCAATTCTGTGGTCAACTTCCAGTGAAACTTTCAGGAAAGGTTTGCCATAGATTTCTCCATGCATTTTCTAGGTCAGGGCTGTCCAACTGGCAGCCCGGGGGCCATACACGGCCCCTCAGCCTGTTGGACACGGCCCCCGCTATGCCCCCGGCTGCCATTTTTTTAAAAAAAATCTAATTTTTTTAAAAAATGGCGGCCGGGGGGAGGGGGCGGGGCGGGGAGGAGGGAACCAGATCCTCCTCCTTTGCCCCTCCTCCTTCCCCTCCCTGCACCGCAGCTCGCGATCGGAGCCGCGGCGCGTCCGCGGGGGAGGAGGAGGGGCGAAGGTGGAGGAAGTCAGCTGGCTGCCTTCTTCCTCCTTCGCCCCTCCTCCTTCCCCTCCCCACGCCGGCGCTCGGGATCAGGGCAGGGTGCGGGCGGGGGAAAGAGGAGGGACGAAGGAGGAGGCAGGAGGCTGAGTGCCTCCTCCTCCTCCTCCTCCTCTTCCACCACCAGCGCCTGCACCCTGGATCCGGGCAAGGGCGCGGCGCCGGGAAGAGAGGAGGAGAAGTTCTCCCTGCTCCTGCTCCTCCTCCTTCTTGCCCGGTTTGGCGCTGCGCTGGGGAAAGAGGAGGAGAATTCTCCTCTTTGGCACTGTAAAGGGAGGGGAGCCCCTCTTTGCGTCCTCCCTTCCTTCGCTACTGCAGCATCAAACCGGGCAAGAGGGACGGCGAAATCGCCATTCCTCTTGCCCGGTTTGACACTGTAGAAGGGAGGGAGGAGCAAAGGGGAGCCCCTCTTTGCTCTGCCCTCCCTCCTACAGCATCACTCCGGGGATCGGCCCCGCCCCCCATGATCGGCCCCACCCCCGCGGTCAGCCCCGCCCCGCAGTCGGCCCCGCCCCACAGTCAGCCCCACCCCCCGCTCCAGCCCGCCAGGTGCTCAGCCACCGGAATTCCGGCCCTTGGGCCTATAGAAGTTGGACAGCACTGTTCTAGGTGTTAGAAATAGCAACCTTCTCAAATCTCCACTAGTTATTTGTTATTAATATAATTGCTTACTGTGTTGTATGTGTGTATTGGTTTTGCAGAATATGGGGCGAAGGAGGGCGAAGGCAGCGCGCGCAGCTCAGCTGGAGGCGGGGCCAGCACCGAGCTCTCCATGCCAACTCTCAGCTGTGCGCGCTGCCTTCTCCCTCCTTCGCCTCAAATTCCACGTGCACAGCTGAGACTGGCATGGAGAGCTTGGTGCTGGCCCCACCTCCAGCTGAGCTGCGCACACGGAATTTGGGGTGAAGGAGGGCAAAGGTGGCATGCACAGCTGAGAGCTGGCATGGAGAACTTGGTGCTGGCCCTGCCTCCAGCTGAGATGTGCACACAGAATTTGGGGTGAAGGAGGGCAAAGGTGGCATGCACAGCTGAGAGCTGGCATGGAGAGCTTGGTGCTGGCCCCGCCTCCAGCTGAGCTGTGCACACGGAATTTGGGGTGAAGGAGGGCAAAGGTGGCACACACAGCTGAGAGCTGGCATGGAGAGCTTGGTGCTGGCCCTGCCTCCAGCTGAGCTGCGCACACGGAATTTGGGGAGAAGGAGGGCGAAGGTGGCACGCACAGCTGAGAGCTGGCATGGAGAACTTGGTGCTGGCCCTGCCTCCAGCTGAGCTGTGCACACGGAATTTGGGGGAAGGAGGAGGGAAATTGGCATGCACAGCTGAGAGCTGGCATGGAGAGCTTGGTGCTGGCCCCGCCTCCAGCTGAGCTGCACGCACCCTCCTTCACCCCAAGGAGGGCCATGGTGGCACAGCTGAGAGCTGGCATGGAGAGCTTGGCGCTGGCCCCTCCTCTAGCTGAGCCATGCACACGGAATTTGGGGAGAAGGAGGGCAAAGGTGGCACACACAGCTGAGAGCTGGCATGGAGAACTTGGTGCTGGGCCTGCCTCCAGCTGAGCTGTGTACACGGAATTTGGGGAGAAGAAGGAGGGGCAACAGCTGAGAGCTGGCATGGAGAAGCTGGTGCTGGGCCAGCACCAGCTGAGCATGCCAGCTCTTAGCTGTGCGCGCCACCTTCGCCCTCCTTCACCTCAAATTCTGCATGCGTAGCTGAGAGCTGGCATGGAGAGCTTGGCGCTGGCCCCGCCTCCAACTGAGCTGCGTGCATGGAATTTGGGGTGAAGGAGGGCGAAGGCGATGTACGCAGCTCAGCTGGAGGTGGGGCCAATGCCAAGCTCTCCATGCTGACTGTCAGCATGGAGGGCGAAGGCGGCGAGCGCAGGTGAGCCAGATGTAATAATCAAAAGAGCCAGATATGGCTTGCAAGCCATAGGTTCCCGACCCCTGGGCAATGGCATCATTTTTCAAAAGTATGTGACTTCTAACAAGTTCATCCCTTTCCAAAGATCATGGAAAAAGTTTCTGGAGATTTCAGTTTCCCAAAAAAAAAAAAAAAAAGGAATTCTATAATCCACACCTCTCGCTTTAAGATTGAAATTGCATTCAATGAACTTGCATAGTAGTGGGCCTAGTGCACCTTACTCTAAACGGTATATTCCACGAGTTCGCGAAGAACCCAGGAACTGAGCCCCTCGGAAAATGTCGCAATCCTGGTCCCGATAGGCACAATGATCCAAAGCCCAATGACACGTTCTCCTTAGTTATGTGGACACAGACAGCTTGTGACAGCGTATACATTTAGATCATGTTGTTTTCATTCTTCCTCGGGAAAGAACAAACGGTGTTTCTATATGTGGCAGTTGCACAGTTGTTATGAGTGCAGCCGTGTTAATTTTCCAGGCGAAAGCTGTCGAGTAAATGGGAGGCGCCATTATACAAGAAGCGAGGCTGGTGGAGAAGAGGAATTGAATTTGCATTCCTTCTGCTACAGGCACATGTTTACATGACCTTTAAAACAGAATTAAAGCTGTATCATCAGCAGCTGGAGGCAACCCGCATTACTAAGGCAATCAAATCAGAAGGCTAAACCAACTATAAAACATAAATTAAACGGAGAGGGGAGCAACCTAATTCACTAGGTTGGCTGGCAAATTACTTAGCCGCTACTAGTCGTTTTCTAAACAGTTCTGAGATGCAGCGGTGGTGGTGGGGGGGAGTGATGGGGGATGGATGAATTGATGAATAGGAGGACAGGAATTGGGACTCAGGATTTCGAGTACTATGGAAAAGCTCAAGGACTCAAGCACAGCTTAGATCCACACCCTGTTATTCTTAGCTACTGTTAAGTTGACTGATGGATGAAATGCCTCCAATGGTGCAGCCAGCTACACTGTAGAGCAGGGGTGGGCAACCTACGCCCTGCGGGCCGGATCCAGCCCGGCAGCCGATTCTGTCCGGCCCGGGGAGAAGGGCGTCGGGGGCGGGGCCAAGAGGAAGGGGTGCCGCTGCCGCCATCCCATCGCAGGCTCTGTGGGGCCTGTGTCGGCAGACAGGCCGGAGGAGCGGTGGCTTTGGAGTACCTGACATCCCTAGAGGCAATAACCCCATTAATGGCCTATAATGAGCATGGTGATCAGATCATGAGCACTCCAGTAAGGCGACCACCCTGAGAATTTCGGGGGCCCCCTGGCTACGCCCTGGCGGGCCTGCAGCAGGGCAAGACTTGATTGTCTTCCGGGTTGCCAGGTCGAATAAGCCGCCTCAGATCGCTGCCCGGATCGCCTCCAGGGATTCAGGCACTCCATAGCAGGGCGATCAGCTGGGGAACAGCTGGGGGCGAGAGCGGGTGGAGGCCTGCAGCCTCCGATCGCCTGCTGCTCTGCTCTGCTCTGCTGCGGTGGCGGCTGGTTCCGCTTTGCCATCCTCTGGGCTGGGGTCATTGGGCCATTCCATCTTGGGATCCTTCCTCTCTTCAGAGTCAGCCTTCATCTTGGTTCGGACCTTGTCTTCTTGAATTTCATTTCATTTTATTTTAGTGGTTTTTATTATTATTTTATAATAATTGTATAATAATAATATAATATATTAAATAATATAATATAATAATGTTATATTATATTATAATTTCAATATATTATAATGTCTATATATAATATGATATAATAATTATGATATTAATACTAATAATATATGAATATTTCTTGATATTTTAATATGTTAATATGAATGATGTATAATAGATAATAAATATAGTAAATATAGTAAATAAATAAATAAATTATGTAGATTAGGATGTGGTTCAGCCTTTAGGTGCAGCCCTCCATAATATTTTTTGGCTCTCGTGTGGCCCCTTGGAAAAAATAATTGCCCAACCCTGCTGTAGAGTGAATGCAGTTTGACACGACTTCAATGTTGTAGAATCGTAGATCAGCCTGAAGCTGATGGGTTCACTGATGATTTAGAGAGGTTTGTGGGATTTCCTGTGGGATTTCCTGAGGCACAAAATGATGAAGATTCAAGTCAGGGAAATGATGGTTCTCTCAGTGAGAAACCTGCAGAGTTTCAAGGTCAGTCAGAGGAGCCAGAAATTGCAACATTAAATAAGGAGTCAGGCAAAGAGCCAAGTGATACAGAAGGCTCTTAGGGAGAAATAGTAATAATAGGCCGGGAATGTGCCGCAGCTAGCTGGGTGTCAGCTGCATAAGATCTCTACTGACCAGAAGGTCATGAGTCCGAGGCCTGCCCAGGTCGGGGTGAGCTCTCGGCCAATTTGTGTTGCTCGTTGTAGACCTTGGCAACCCAAAAGACAGTTGCATCTGTCAATTAGGAAATTTAGGTGCCACTTTTAGGTACCATAAATTGCCTCTATGTCTGTCTATATATGTTGTATGTCAATGGCATTGAATATGTATGTGCATTGCGATCCGCCCTGAGTCCCCTGCGGGGTGAGAAGGGCGATATATAAATGATATCAATACATACTACTACTACTACTACTAATAATAATAATAAACACCTGGAGCTACATCTTTATCTACAGATCAGAGCAGAAAGTAGGCAGCACCGATCAGAGTGATTACGTGGGAAAGTTGTGGAGAAAATTCATGGGAAACGGAATGATTTCATGGGTATCTATCAAATAGCAAAGTGCTTATCTAAGGGTTAGCTCAGGCAATGTAGCGTTCGAGTAAGAAGTTAGGCATGAATTCTTGTTTCAAGTCAAGCTTTGGTTTTATTTATTTATTTATTTATTTATTTATTTATTTGCTATGCTTCTATACCGCCTTTCTCAGCCCGAAGGCGACTTGAGGAGGTGAACAAGTGGCAGCAAGTGCCCACATACAACACCTTGTAATAAGATAAAAACCATATAAATTGACAGTTAAAACTACAAAATACAAATCTCAGCACCTCATTCTTAAAATCGGTTTTTGTATCGCCGTCATAATAATCCTTTGATCTTGATTAATTCAAATTCGTCTGCGAATGCTTGCTCGAACAGACAAGTCTTGACTTCCTTACGAAATGTCAGGAGGGAGGGGGCCAATTTGATGTCACTAGGAAGGGAGTTCCAAAGCCGAGTAGCCACCACTGAGAAGGCCCTGTCCCTCGTCCATGCCAGACACGCCTGCAAAGCAGGCGGGACCGAGAGCAGGGCCTCTCCGGATGATCTTAAGCAGGGGTGCTCAGAATGGTGATCTCGATCACCAGGGTGATCTTCGGGCCTCATCCTGGTGATCTTCAGACCCCTGACCAGGTTTTTTGCTGTTGGTCCTCTTCACGCGCCCCTGCACACTGCAAAAAAGTCCTCCATCGTTGCTCCAGTCCAAGAGGCAGAATGGGCCCCCTCTTTTGGATTCCTCCTCCTCCCTCCGTCCTTCTCCAGCCCCTCAGTCGTAGGAGACCAAAGGGGGCAGGCCTGGATGACACGATGCATGGCTGGCCCTGCGCGCATGCACAGAAGCACCCATTCTGCACCCTCTGACTTCTTGTGAGCTCTTGGAGGCAGCACGCATGCTGGCGGCATGGAAATAGGAGCAACGACGGAGGAGAAGAAGAAGGACGCTTTGGGGTCATTTCCTTACCGCATCTCAAAGGTCGGTCTTTTACTTTGGGGTGGGTGCTTGATTGTTCTGTGGCATGTCTCTGTTTATTTTTAATGTTAAAATGGCATTTTAGCTCCAAAGCCTCTCTGCTTGCTTTGTTCCTTGAGAAATATATGTTGGGGAATATGGAAATGTGGGAGAAATGGGGTGGTTGGATGTATTTTTGCATGCTCCTTTGTTTACCTTGCTGAGTATTAAATGGCCTTGCAGTTCAACAGCCTCTCTTCTTACTTTCTGGCTGATAATATGTGTGGTAATATGGCAGTGTGGGAGAAATGGGGTGGTTGGATGTATTTTTATGCTCTGTTTTATATTGTTGTTATTAAATTGAAATGTTGATGTTTTATAACTTCATTTTATGTAAACTGCCCCGAGCCTGCTGGAAGGAGCAGTACATAGAAATGAATAATTAAATATAAATAAATAAATAAGAAAATAGTTATACGTTTTACATTTCTGGGTAGGTGATCTTTGTGACTTGGTTTTTTAATCAGTAGCTCCCATGCCGAAAAAGTGTGAGCATCCCTGATCTTAAGCATCTTGATGGTTCATAGGGAGAGATGCATTCGGACAGGTAAGTTTCGGTTTAAGTATCCTGGAAGTTTTCTATGTTCTTGTTTTTGTATTCCTGCTCAAGTTACTAAGTAGGCCTATACCTTTTTGCTTGTGGACTTAAGCTGTACTTGTGATTTTTGTCTATTCCTGGACTGTGTACCTTTGGATCTGTATGAGACATTTGGATTACCATTTGGTATATCACTTGTTGCTAAACCTTTTTTGGACTATACATCTTTCTTTATTCCTGATTTTTTTAAATATACATTTAATGTGTTTTACAATAATCTATTTGCTTATATTCTGGACTCTTATGTGGTGCTGCAGTCATAGGTGTTTCCAGGCCTGGGGTGCAACCTTTAACTGCCGTGGTTCAATGCTATGGAATCACTAGAGCTGTAATTTTACAAGGTCTTTGGATTTCTTTGTGATCTCGCTCTATTTGTCTCATCCTCTACTTAGAAAGTGCAGATGTGCTCTTGGCTTGAATGAAGCTTTAGAATAAGAGTCCACAAACTACGGCTTGTGGGTAGATTATGGCCCTCCAAGGTCATTTGCTCGCCCCAGCCTCACACTTTGCCCTCAGTCTGAAACAACTTGAAGGCACACAACAAGGGCAACAATCCTAATTAGCTCAGCTCAACGCATCAGCCAAAAACAGATCTACGCTTCCCATTTAAATACTGGTAAATTGATGTTGGTTACAATTGTTCTTCATTTTAAATACTGTAGTTCAGGACTGCCCAGGATTCGGCACTCCCAGACGCTTCTCCAGGCTTGAGGATGGCAGTGCCAAGCCAGCCTTGTGCTAGCTATATCACAACTGGCTTGGCATTGCCATCCTCAAGCCTGGAGAAGCTGCTGGGAGCTCCAAAGCCAGCGAGGAGAGTGGGGGGGGCTTGGCGTTGCCTGGCTCCGCCCCTCTGGCTTCTCCCTGGCTACCAGCAGCTTCTCCAGGCTTGAAAAGCAGCCAGGGATGGCAGTGCCAAGCCAGTTGTGGCTAGCTATATCACAACTGGCTTGGGATTGCCATCCTCCAAGCCTGGAGAAGGCTGCTTGGCATTGCCATCCTCAAGCCAAAGCCAGAGAGGAGAGGGGGGGCTTGGCGTTGCCTGGCTCCGCCCCCTCTGGCTTCGGCTATACCAGCAGCTTCTCCAGGCTTGAGGATGGCAATACCAAGCCAGTGGTGGCATAGCTAGCACAAGGCTGGCTTGGCATTGCCATCCTCAAGCCTGGAGAAGCTGCTGGGAGTGCCTAAGCCAGGGGAGGGGGCGGGGCTTGGCGTTGCCTGGCTCCGCCCCCTCTGGCTTCCGCTGTACCAGCAGCTTCTCCAGGCTTGAGGATGGCAGTGCCAAGCCAGTGGTGGCATAGCTATACAAGGCTGGCTTGGCATTGCCATCCTCAAGCCTGGAGAAGCTGCTGGGAGCTCAAAGCCAGAGAGAAGAGTGGCGGGGCTTGGCGTTGCCTGGCTCCGCCCCCTCTGGCTTCTGCTGTACCAACAGCTTCTCCAGGCTTGAGGATGGCAGTGCCAAGCCAGTGGTGGCTAGCTATATCACAACTGGCTTGGCATTGCCATCCTCAAGCCTGGAGAAGCTGCTGGGAGCTCCAAAGCCAGAGAGAAGGGTGGCGGAGCTTGGCGTTGCCTGGCTCCGCCCCCCTCTGGCTTCTGCTGTACCAGCAGCTTCTCCAGGCTTGAGGATGGCAATGCCAAGCCAGTGGTGGCATAGCTAGCACAAGGCTGGCTTGGCATTGCCATCCTCAAGCCTGAGAAGCTGCTGGGGAGCTCCAAAGCCAGAGAAGGGTGGCGGGCTTGGCGTTTGCCTGGCTCCGCCCCCTCTGGCTCTGCTGTACCAGCAGCTTCTCAGGCTTGAGGATGGCAATGCCAAGCCAGTGGTGGCAACTAGCACAAGGCTGGCCTGGCATTGCCTCAAGCCTGGAGGGCAGCTGCTGGGGCTCCAAAGCCAGAGGAGAGTGGCGGGGCTTGGCGTTGCCTGGCTCCGCCCCCTGCCTCTGCTCTACCAGCAGCTTCTCAGGCTTGAGGATGCCAATGCCAAGCCAGTGGTGGCATAGCTAGCACAAGGCTGGCTTGGCATTGCCATCCTCAAGCCTGGAGAAGCTGCTGGTGGAGCGGAAGCCAGAGGGGCGAGCCAGCCGCACAAGCCCCGCCCCTCCCCTCTCCAGCCTTGAGGAGGTAGGTAGATCTTTCTGACTTGGTTTTATTATAAGTAGCTCACATGCTGAAAAAGTGTGGGCACCCCTGCTGTCGTTCTTTCCATTTTCAGGAGCCGCAGTGGTGCAATGGGTTAAATCCTTGTGCCGGCTGAACTGCTGACCTGAAGGTTATTTATTTATTTATTTATTTGCAATATTTGTATACTGTCCTTCTCAACCCCGAAGTGGTTTGACTCCACGAGGTGGGGTGAGCTTCCATCTGTCAGCTCCAGCTTCCTGTGCGGGGCCATAAGAGAAGCCTCCCACAGGATGATAACACATCTAGGCATCCCCTGGGCCAGTGTTTCCCAACCAGTGTGCCATGGCACACTAGTGTGTCGTGAGCTATCATCAGGTGTGCCGTGGGAAATTGGAACCTCCAATACCCTTTCTTCCCCCTCCTGCCCACAGTGCTCTCTGGGTGTAGGTGAACTACAACTTACAAACTCAAGGTCAATTCCCAAGCAAACTCTTTCAGTACTTTCTGTTGGTAATAAGAGTTCAATATGCCAAGTTTGGTTCAATTCCATTGTTGCAAGAGTTCAGGATGCTCTTTGATTGAGTGTGAACTATGAAACCCAGAAACTGCAACTCCCAAAAGTAAAGGTCTATTTTCCCAAAACTCCATCTGGGCATATTGAGTCTTCATGCCAAGTTTGGTCCTGATCCAACATTGTTTGAGTCCACAGTGCTCTCTGGATATAGGTGAACTACAACTCCAAAACCCAAGGTCAATGCCCACCAAACTCTTATAGCATTTTCTCTTGGTTATGGGAGTTCTGTGTGGGAAGTTTGTGTCCTTCTGCCACTCCTGCCAGGATATCTATGTCGTGTTCATCGAAACAGGCCTGGGTTTCACTCTGAGTGTATAAATACATTTAAAAACGTATTAACTATATGTATTACTGTGTTAGAGTGCCATTTTGTGTCATTTTGTGTCATTTTGGTTGGTGGTGTGCCCCAGGATTTTGTAAATGTAAAAAAATGTGCCGTGGCTCAAAAAAAGGTTGGGAAACACTGGTTTAGAAGATGTAAGCATGTCCACAATGGATGTGAATTAGACAGGAACCTTATTGGTTGCCTTCCTAGGAAACTGATCCACCACGGCTTGTGATGTTGAGATGTCCAAAGCTGGGATCCCACCACGGCTGCTGGACCTGAATACCCTAAAGCAGGCCTGGGCAAACTTTGGCCCTCCAGGTGTTTTGGACTTCAACTCCCTGATTCCTAACAGCCTATCGGCTGTTAGGAATTGTGAGTGAAGTCCAAAACACCTGGAGGGCCAAAGTTTGCCCAGGCCTGCTTTAGGGTATTCAAGTCCAGTTTTTAATGACACTTGAATTGCAATGGCTCAATGCCATGGAACCAGGGTCTCTGGGAAGGCACCAGGAAGGCAAAAGATCAAGGTTTTCTGTCACCAAACTACACATCCCAGAGTAGATGCTTCCGGAAAGCAGGAAGAAGAGAGCAACAGCCTTAGATAATAAAACAACACATTCTCCTTATTTTCCATTCTTATGCAAAACAGTGAAAATTTGTGATCCGACTTACACTCACAATGTAACCTAATAGGCTTTACTCCCAAGTAAACTTTCATTAGATGCCAATCTGGTTTGGAAGGAAATCTCCCTTCCTCCCTTCCTTCTCCCCCTTCCACTTTCCTTCTTTCCTCCCATCAACCTTTCCTCTTCCTCCTTCTCTCTCCTTCACAACCTTCCTTCCTGTCTCCCTTGTTTCTCCCTTCTATCCTTCCTTTCTCCCTCCCTTCCCTCCTTCCACTTTCCTTCTTTCATCCCATCTTTCCTTTTCTCCTTCCCTCCCTCACCTTCCTTCTATCCTTCTTCCACCCTTTCCTTTCTTTCCTTCCCTACTCCCTTCTTTCCTCCCATC
Source organism: Anolis apletophallus (assembly GCA_030556195.1). Classification (NCBI taxonomy): domain Eukaryota; kingdom Metazoa; phylum Chordata; class Lepidosauria; order Squamata; family Anolidae; genus Anolis; species Anolis apletophallus. The sequence continues at coordinate 32,563,086 of JARBWK010000016.1, forward strand.
CACCTTTCCTTTTCCTCCTTTCCTCACTCCCTTCTTCCTTTTTTCCTTCATGCCTCCCTCCCTTTCCTCCTTCTCCCCGTTCCACTTTCCTTCTTTCCTCCCATCCCTCATTCTTTTTCTCCTCCTCTCCCTCTCTCACCTTCCTTCCTTCTATCCATCCTTCTTTCTTCTTTCTTTTCTTCCTTCCTTCTTTTCTCCCTATCTTCCTTCTTTCCTCTCATCCACTTTACTTTTCCTCCCTCTCTTCTTCTTTCCTTCATGTCTCCCTCCCTTCCCTTTTTCTTTCTTCCACTTTCCTTCTTTCCTTCCACCTACCTTTCTTTTTCCCCTTCTACCTCCCTCCTCACCTTCCCTCCATCCATCCTTCTTCGTTCCTTCCACCTTTCCTTTTCCTTCCTCCCTCCCTCACATTCCTTCCATCTTTCTTCCTTCCTTCTTTCCTGCCACCCACCTTTCCTTCTCCTCCCTCCCTCCCCTTTCTTCCTCCCATCCTTCTTCCTTCCTTCCATTCACCTTTCCTTTTCCTCCCTCACCTTCCTTCCATCCTTCTTTCCTCCCACTCACTCCCCCACCTTTCCTTTTCCGCCTTCTCCCTTCCTCCTCACCTTTCCCTCCATCCATCGTTCTTCCTTCCTTGCATTGACATTTCCTTTTCCTTCCTCACCTTCCCTCCTTCTTTCCTCCCACCCACCTTTCCTTTTCCTCTGTCTCCCTCCCTCCTCATCTTCCCTCCATCCATCCATCCTTCTTCCTTCCTTCCTCCCACCCACCTTTCCTTTTCCTCCCTCCCTCCCTCCCCTTTCTTCCTCCCATCCTTCTTCCTTCCTTCCATTCACCTTTCCTTTTCCTCCCTCACCTTCCTTCCATCCTTCTTCCTTCCATCCTTCTTTCCTCCCACTCAACCTCCTTTCCTTTTCCTCCTTCTCCCTCCCTCCTCACCTTTCCCTCCATCCATCCTTCTTCCTTCCTTCCATTGACATTTCCTTTTCCTTCCTCACCTTCCCTCCTTCTTTTCTCCCACCCACCTTTCCTTTTCCATCTTCTCCCTCCCTCCATACCTTCCCTCCCTCCATCCTTTTTCCTTTCTTCCATTCACCTTTCCTTTTCCTCCCTCACCTTCCATCCATCCTTCTTCCTTCCTTCCTCCCACCCACCTTTCCTTTTCCTCCCTCCCTCACCTTCCTTCCATCCTTCATCCTTCCATCCTTCATTCCTCCCACTCACCCTCCTTTCCTTTTCCTCCTTCTCCTTCCCTCTTCACCTTCCCTCCATCCATCCTTCTTCCTTCCTTCCATTGACCTTTCCTTTTCCTCCCTCACCTTCCTTCCTTCTTTCCTCCCATCCACCTTTGTTTTTCCTCCCTCCCTCCCCTTCCTTCCATCCTTCTTTCTTCCTTCCATTCACCGTTCCTTTTCCTCCCTCCCTCCTTTCCATCCTTCCTTCCTTCTTTCCTCCCACCCACCTTTCCTTTTCCTCCTTCTCCCTCCCTCCCCTTTCCCCCACCCATCCTTCTTCCTTCCTTCCACTATTCCTTTTCCTCCTTCCTTCCTTCCTTCCATCCTTCTTTTCTCCCACTCACCCACCTTTCCTTTTCCTCCTCCCTCTCTCCTCACCTTCCCTCCATCTATCCATCTTCCTTCCTTCCTTTCACCTTTCCTTTTCCTCCCTCCCTCACCTTCCATCCTTCTTCCTTCCATTGGCCTTTCTTTTTCCTCCCTCACCTTCCTTCCTTCTTTCTTCCCACCCACCTTTTCATTTCCTCCTTCTCCCTCACCTTTCCTTCACCCATCCTCCTTCTTCCCTTCCTTCTACCATTCCTTTTCCTCCTTCCTTCCTTCTTTCCTCCCACTCCCCCACCTTTCCTTTTTCTCCTTTTCCCTCCCTCTTAACCTTCCTTTTCTCCCTTTTCCGTTCCTTTCTTCCACTTCCTCCTCTCCCCCCCCCCTTGAGCCCTTGCCTCCTCCCAAGCGGAGATCCATCCCCTTTATTCCCAAACTGGGTCTCTTCCCTTCCCCCCTACTTTCCATAATCAACCCCTCGCGTTGGGAGCCCCCCCAACCCCTTCCTCCTGACCCTTCGGAGGCAAGATACTATCCATGGCTAGCTCTTGAATGTCAAGCAAGCCAAACACGCCCAAACCCGTGCTTGCAATGCAATGCTTACCTCTGGGGGGCGGGAGGGGGGGGGGGAGAGAGAAGCACAACTTTCCCTCCCGCAGAAGAAACAGTTAAACACTTTCGCTTTCTTTCCCTCCCCTCCCTCCCTTTTTTTAATGCTGCTACTTTCCCTTGGTGGCTTTTCTCCATTCCCCCTTTCCTTCCTTTCTTTTTTTGGGGGCAGCCCCTTGTTTCCCAGCCCTTGCCGGCGATGTGAACTTGGGGCACAAAAGGGGGCGCCTTTTCTCCGCAGAGGTCGCGACCCCAACCCGCGCCCCCCGCCCCGTCTTCACGCCGGATTAAACCCAGGAACGACTGATGCAGCCTTTCGGGCTTGTCAAACTACAACTCCCAGCACCCCGCCCCCTTGAAGTCCAAACTGCAATCGTTTCCCAGTGTGGATTCGCCTCTGAGGGTCCCTATTCTTGATGCGCATTATTTATAGCAATGTGTGTTCCCTCTTTGCTCAGCTTGTCTTTGGATTCTGTTCTGCACCAGAGCGGTTCCCCGTTTTGTCTCTTGTGTTCTAGTAGTAGATAGACGGCGCTCCAGGACAGTCATGCCGGCCGCACCACCTTGGAGGTGTCTACGAACAAGGCCGGCTCGTCGGCTTCGAAATGGGAGATGATTGAGCACCAACCCCCAGAGTCGGACACGACTGGACTTCATGTCAGGCAGGGGGAAACCTTTTTACCTTACCTCTCTAGTAGTTGTAAATCGCCCTCAGATAAAGCAGTTAACTAAACTAACTCAACGACAATAGTATCTGAAGGATTCCAGAACAAAAGAAAATGCAGCTTCTGAAGAGGAGGAGAAAGAGAAGAAGGAGATAAAGAAAGGAAAGGAAGAAGGAGGAGAAAGAAAGGGAAATGATGAGAAAGAAAGAAAAGAGGAAGATGAAGAAGAGAAAGAAGAAAAAAAGAAAGAGGTGGAGAACAAAAGAAAGAAAAGAGAAGGAAGAAGAGGAGAAAGAGAAAGTAAGAAAAAGAAGAAAGAAGAAGAAGAGGGGAAAGAAAGGAAAATGATGAAAAAGAAAGGAGGAGAAAGAGAAAGAAAGAAAAAGAAGAAAGGAGAAGGGAAAGGAGGAGGGGAAAGAAAGGAAAAGGAGGAGAAAGAAAGAAAGAAAAGGAGGATGGGAAAGATTAAGAAGAGAAAGAAAGAAAGAAAAAAGGAAGATGAAGAGAACAAAAGAAAGAAAAGAGAAAGAAGAGGAGGAGAAAAAGAAAGGACGAGAAAGAGAAAGAAAGAAAAGGGAGAAATGAGAAGGGAAAAAGGGAAAGGAGGAGGAGAAGAAAGAAAAGCGCAAGAAGAAGAGAAGGAAAAAAGGACAAAGAAGAAGAAGGGAAGGAAGGAAGAAAAAGATCAAGGAGAAGAGGAGAAAGAAAGACAAGAGAAGAATAAGACAAAGAAAGAAAGAAAAAGGAGAACGAAAGGAAGGACAAGAAGAGAAGAAGGAAAGAAAGAAAGAAATGGAGGATGAAAAGAGAAAGAAAGAAGAAAAAGAAAGGAAAGGCACATAAAGAAAAGGAAGGAAAGAAAAGAGGAGGGAAAAGAATAAGACGAGAAAGAAAAGAGGAGAACGAAAGGAAGGGCAAGAAGAAGAGAAGGAAAGAAAGAAAAGGAGGATAAAATAAGAGAAAGAACGAAAGAAGAGAAAAAGAAAGGGAAAGCACATAAAGAAGAGGAGGAGAAGGAAGGAAAGAAAAGAGGAGGAGAAAGAATAAGACGAGAAAGAAAAAGGAAGAGGAGAAAGAAGTAGAAGAAAGAAAAAGAGAAAAAGAAGAGAAGGAAAGGAAGGACGAGAAGAAGAGGAAAAGAAGTAGAAGAAAAAGAAGAAACGGAAGGACAAGAAGAAGAGGAAAAGAAGAAGTAGATGAGAGAAAAAGAGAAAGAGAAGAGAAGGAAAGGAAAGGAAAGACAAGAAAAAGAGAAAAAGAAGAGAGGAAGGACGAGAAGAAGAGAAAAAGAAGAAGTAGAAGAAAGAAAAAGAGAAAAAGCAGAAGTAGATGAGAGAAAAAGAGAAAGAGAAGAGAAGGAAAGGAAAGACAAGAAAAAGAGAAAAAGAAGAGAGGAAGGACGAGAAGAAGAGAAAAAGAAGTAGAAGAAAGAAAAAGAGAAAAAGCAGAAGTAGATGAGAGAAAAAGAGAAAGAGAAGAGAAGGAAAGGAAAGACAAGAAAAAGAGAAAAAGAAGAGAGGAAGGACGAGAAGAAGAGAAAAAGAAGAAGTAGAAGAAAGAAAAAGAGAAAAAGCAGAAAAGATGAGAGAAAAAGAGAAAGAGAATAGAAGGAAAGGAAGGACAAGAAAAAGAGAAAAGAAGAGGGGAAGGACGAGAAGAAGAGGAAAAGAAGAAGTAGAAGAAAGAAAAAGAGAAAAAGAAGAGGGGAAGGACGAGAAGAAGAGGAAAAGAAGTAGAAGAAAGAAAAAGAGAAAAAGAAGAAGTAGAAGAAAGAAAAAGAGAAAAAGAAGAAGTAGAAGAAAGAAAAAGAGCAAAGGAAGAGGAGAAGAAAAGGAAGGACGAGGAGTTGAGGAAAAGAAGTAGAAGAAAGAAAAAGAGAAAAAGAAGAAAAGGAAGGACAAGAAGAAGAGGAAAAGAAGAAGATGAGAGAAAAAGAGAAAAAGAAGAGAAGGAAAGGAAGGACAAGAAAAAGAGAAAAAGAAGAGGGGAAGGACGAGAAGAAGAAGAAAAGGAAGGACGAGGAGTTGAGGAAAAGAAGTAGAAGAAAGAAAAAGAGAAAAAGAAGAGAAGGAAAGGAAGGACAAGAAGAGGAGGAAGAGAAAAAGAAAGGAAAAGCACAAGAAGAAGAGGAGAAGGAAAGAAAGGAAAGAGGGGGAGAAAGAAGAAGGGGGAAAGAAAGAAGGAAAAGCACAGGAAGAAGAGGAGGAGAAAAGAAGTTTTTAAAAGGAGAGAGAGAAAGAAAGAACAACTTATTTGTCACGCGTGTTTGTGGCGGGTGTGGGGGGACTTTTTCCCCTCTAAAGCCAAGTTGTTGTTTGTTTGTTTGTTTGTTTGTGGTGTGTTTCTCCCCCAAGAGGGGAAAAGGTGGGGTGTGAGAGAGACCCCAACCCAGAAGGGTCGAGAGAGAGAGATGCCTTTCTCTCTAGCAGGTGGTCCATCTCTCTCTCTCTTTTCTTTCGGGAGGGTAAGGGGGGGGTAGAAGAGACCCTTGCAACAGTTGCTTGGAAGGGGAGGGGGGAGGAAGGGAGGGGCGCTGAAAGGCCCTCACGTCCAGCCGGGGTCGGGCTATTCAATGCGGGCCCTTTCTCCTTCCGCGGGGCGACGGATTTGCGGCTTTGGTCCTTTCCTTTTATGCCGCTCGCTATGGAAACCCGGCTCCTGGGGAGAAAAATGCGGCCCTGAATGGGAGCCCGGCGCAGAAAGGAGCGCCTGAGAGCAGCATCTGTTACACTCGGGAAGTTAGACTGACAGGAAAGGGCCAAAGAAACCCTCTCCAGCGGATTAGGAGGCGAACGGGGGCTGGAAGAGCCAGCCTGCCTTGGAAAGGGAGCCAGAGCAGCAGGCATTGCACATGGGAGGCCAGAGAGCTGGGTGCATGATGTGCTTTTACATCCATCTCTTAGGGCAGTGGTTTGTTCATAAGGTTGTGGGCACCTAGAGGTAGTTTAGCATGTGTATGCATGTGTGTGTGTATATGGGTAACAGTACACATGCAAAACACACACATACACACATTTCTTGCTTTTGCAAACTTACTCATTTGAGATATGTGTGTGTGTGTGTGTGTGTATATCCATCCTTGAAAATTAGTAACTGTGTGTGTATATATATACACACACACACATACAGGTATATAATGGATAACAGGAGAATATATATAGTGTATATATATAATTTAGCATATATATATTCTTGCAAATTGGTAACAATATATATATATATATATACACACATATGCACACACGCATATATATATATACATATTGTTACCAATTTGCAAAAATATATATGCTAAATTATATATATACACTATATATATACACACACACACACACATATCTCAAATGAGTAAGTTTGCAAATGCAAGAAATGTGTGTATGTGTGTGTGTATATATAGTGTATATATATAATTTAGCATATATATATTCTTGCAAATTGGTAACAGTATGTATATATGTATGTGTGTGTGTGTGTATATATATATCTATCCTTGAAAATTAGTAACTGTGTGTGTGTGTGTATATATACACACATACACACACACATATATATACATATTGTTACCAATGTGCAAGAATATATATATGCTAAATTATATATATACACTATATATATACACACACATACACACATTTCTTGCATTTGCAAACTTACTCATTTGAGATATGTGTGTGTGTGTATATATATATAGTGTATATATATAATTTAGCATATATATATTCTTGCAAATTGGTAACAGTATGTGTATATATGTGCGTGTGTATATGTGTGTGTATATATATACACACACACACTGTTACTAATTTTCAATGATGGATATATATATATACACACACACATACATATATACATACTGTTACCAATTTGCAAGAATATATATATGCTAACTTATATATATATACTATATATATATTCTCCTGTTATCCATTATATACCTGTATGTATGTGTGTGTGTGTATATATACACACACAGTTACTAATTTTCAAGGAGAGATATATATATATATATATATATATATATATATATATATATATATGGATAACAGGAAAATATATATATATATATGCTAAACTATTTGCAAGAAAACATATATGTGTGTGTGTACTGTTGCCCATTTGCAAGAATGTGTGTGTGTGTGTTTTCTTGCAAATAATTCAGCATATATATACACACACACACTGTTACCAATTTCAAGGAGATATATATATATATGCTGAATTATTTGCAAGAAAACACACACACACACACACATATTCTTGCAAATGGGCAACAGTACACACACACATATATGTTTTCTTGCAAATAATTTAGCATATATATATCCTCCTGTTACCCATTTGCAAGAACATGTGTGTGTGTGTGTGTGTGTGAAAGAGAGAGTTTGCAAATGCAAGAAATCTGTGTTTGTGTGTTTTGCATTTGTAGTTATCCATTTGCAAGAAAAAATATATATACTGTGTGTATATATATATATATATATAAAACACATAGATATAAACATGTATATAAACATGGACATGTATGTGTACATGTATATATACATATGCACATACGTGTATTATATATACACGCATATACATGTCCACATTATCTTGCAAATGAGTAAGTTTGCAAATGCAAGAAATGTGTTTGTGTGTGTTTTGTATTTGTACTGTTACCCATTTGCAATAATATATATAGCCTATATATATATCTACACACATACACACACACACAAACATGTATATAAACACACATATACACACATATACAGTACATGTACACATTATCTTGCAAATGAGTAAGTTTGCAAATGCAAGAAATGTGTTTATGTGTCTGTGTTTTGCATTTGTACTGTTATCCATTTGCAAGAATATGTATATGTATGTGTGTATATATACACACATGTATTATAAATATACACACATACATATACACATGTACACAACTGTATAAAATCCACATTGAACTGGATTATCTGGCAGTGTGAACTCAGATAACCCAGTTCGAAGCAGATATTGTGGGATTTTCTGCCTTGATATTCTGGGTTATAAGGCTGTGCGGAAGGGCCTCCCAGACAGGCCCTATATCCCAGGATCTTATCCCATATTATCTGGCAGTGCGGACTCATATATCCAGTTTAAAGTAAGAAACCTGGGATCAGATCCTGGGATAAAAGGCCCCTTCTACCTGCCCTGTAATCCACATTATCAAAGCAAATAATCCACATCATCTGCCTTGAAGTGGATTATATGAGTCTACACTCTCCTATAATCCACTTCAAATTGGATACTCTGAATTTTATATGGCAGTGTAGAAGGGGTCAAATGTTGCAGTTTCAAAATGCAGTTGGATGAGATGGGTTTTCTGCAGTGTTATCTGCTTTGAACTGGATTTTCGGGCAGTGTAGACTCATATAATCCAATTCCAAGCAGATCATGTAGATTATCTACTTTGATAACAAGAACAATGATGAACTTTATTATTATGGATTATATGAGTCTACGCTGCCTTATAATCTGGATTATAAAGCAGTGTAGACTCATATAATCCATTTCAAAGCAAACACTCTGGATTTTTCTAAGGCAGTGTAGATAGGGCCTCAAATAATACAGGTCAAAGCAGGTCAACTGTGTGTTGAAAGTGCAGTTGAATTAGTATGGTTCCAGAATGCAGATGAACTCTGTCTGTATCTATCTATCTATCTATCTATCTATCTATCTATCTATCTAAGTATCTATCTAATTATCTAAGTATCTATCTAAGTATCTATCTATGAATATATGCTAAATTATATGCATGTGCCTCTTTGTGTGTGTGTGTGTGTGTGTGTGTGTGATATTATTATTGTTATTATTACTTATACCCCACAACTGGAGACTCAAAAAGACTCAAAAAGGCTTCGATTAAAAGCATTTCAGTACAATTTAAAATTCAGGTAGCCTATCTAGAAACATTAAAACAGAATGCACATATACACACTATATATCATCTAACAAATGAGTAAACAGTGCATTTGGTTTCTTGGAAGGCTTCATCATAGAATCCTAGAGTTGGAAGAGACCCCAAGGGCCATCCACTCCATCCCTTAGCCAGGTAAAAACACAACCAAAGCCCTCCCAGCAGATGGCCGTCCAGCCTCTAGCTGAAAAAAAACTCCAAGGTAGCAGCATATTCCATTGCTGAGCAGGTATTAGCATCAGGAAGTTCTTCCTAAAGTTTATTTATATGTGTGTGTATATATATATATATATATATATATATATATATACACACACACACACAAATATATATATATATTCATATAAAATTGTATATATATTCATATAAAATAAATATAATTATAAATATTATACACACACACACAAATATATATATATATAAATATTATACACACACACACGAATATATATATATATTTGTGTGTGTATAATATTTATAATTATATTTACAATTTTATATGAATTTTATATATTACATATATTATTTATTTATTATACATTCATATAAAATTGTAAATATAATTATAAATATTATACACACACACACAAATATATATATATATAAATATTATACACACACACGAATATATATATATATATATTTGTGTGTGTATAATATTTATAATTATATTTACAATTTTATATTAATGTATAATAAATACATAATATATGTAATATATAAAAATATATATAATAAATTATATATATTTATTATATTATATTTATAATTTTGTATTAATATATAATAAATGAAATATATATATATATAATATATAACTCTCTCACTCTCACTCTCACTCTATATATATATATATATATATATAAAATTTTGCAAATAAGAAACATATAAATAACCCTGCAAATGAGTATTAGGAAGATGGCAACACACAAATATAGGTTGTTGTTGTTTTCATTGGATTGTGTGACTCATTTGCAAGATACTATGTGCCTGTGTGCATATAATCTTGCCAATTGGTAACAGCACCAAGGCAACAACAAATATGTGTTGAGAAAGATGATAATAATAATAATAATAATAATGAGGTATTAGCATCAGGAAGTTCTTCCTAAAGTTATTACTACACAGATACACACACACACAGATATAGATAGATAGATAATTTTGCAAATAAGAGACATATAAATAACCCAGAAAATGAGTATTAGGAAGATGGCAACACACACATATATGTTGTTGTGGTTTTCATTGGATTGTGTGGCTCATTTGCAAGATACTATGTGCCTGTGTGCATATAATCTGGCCAATGAGTAACAACAGCAAGGCAACAACAAATATGTGTTGAGAAAGATAATAATAATAATAATAATAATAATAATAATAAAAGAAGCATTAGCATCCGGAAGTTCTTCCTAAAGTTATTACTACACACACACACACACACACACACGTGTTGAGAAAGATAATAATAATAACAATAACAATAATAAATAGACTCATTTGCAAGGATATACTGTATAGGCATTGAATGTTTAACTATGTCTGTTGATATGCTGTAATAGTCAGCTCTGAGTCCCCTGAGGAGAAGGGCGGAAGATAAAATGTTGTTGTTGTTGTTGTTGTATACACACACATACACAAATAGAACAGTACAACTGCAACACGCACGCACGTCTTTGTTTGAATTGTACTGTTATTGATTTGCAAACTGATATGATGCATACACCCCTCTAGCAAACCTCCCCGAGGGTGCATCTACACCGCAAAGTTAACACGGATCGATCCCTCTCTAACTGCTATGGGTGGGGAAACATCCAGGCGTCCCCTGGGCAACGTCCTTGCAGACGGTCAGAAGGGACTTCTTGCAGTTTCTCAAGTCGCTCCTCCTGACACACACACAAAAAAGTAACTTCCCAAACGTCTCGAGCCTTCTCTGCTTCACTGCGACTTCTAGGATGCCGTCGCAGTGAGCCTGAGAGGATAGAGCGGTGTTAAACCGCGTTAATTCGACAGTGTGGACGCATGGGCTGCAGATTCAACTCTGATGGCAACGGATTTGGGGAAATTACAAGGTTTTTGGAGGAGGGAAAAAACTCGAAAGGAAAACAAAACCCACCCCTGCCTTTTCCAATATGTCCAACTCGACAGCATCTCTTGATTTATTTAGTTATTCCCGACCAGAAACTCTGTGGCATTGTTCTTGTCTGCCCGCCTTTCCTTTCAAACCTTGTCCTGACCGAAAGGTTCTGCGAGATGGGGGTGAGCTCCCGCCTGTCAGCTCTAGCTGATAGAAGCCTCCCATAGCATGTTCTTTCAGCTCTAGCTTCCCATGCCGGGACATGAGAGAAGGATGGTAACAACGTCCCCTAGTGGGCAGCGTCCCTGCAGACGGCCAATTCTCTCACACCAGTAGCGACTTGCAGTTTTCTCAAGCTGCTGTTGATACTAAATAAATAAATAAATAAAGGACACTAAATAGAAACACGCCTGAATTTTTTCCAAATGTCCAACTCGAAAACATCTCTTGATTTATTTACTTTATTGTTATTATTTAATTTATTATTTTATTTTATTATTATTAATAATAATATTTATGATTGATTGATTGATTATTGAAACTCTGTGGCCAAAAAATAAAAACTCCCAAAGAATTCAAAACTTCCCAAACTTTTTTTTTTTTGAGATGGAGGAGATGGCAACTTTTCTTCCGGAAGAATATCCAACTCGAAAACATCTCGTGATTTATTGACTTTATTATTATTATTTTATTTAAAGTATTGTTTTATTATTTTCTCTATTATTTCATTTTATTATTATTTTATTTATCATTTAATTTTATAATTTTATTATTATTTTCTTTATTATTTAATTTTATTTTTATTATTATTTTATTAATATTTATTATTGATTGATTATTGAAACTCTGTGGCCAAAAAGAAAAAAAAAGAACTCAAAACTTTCCCAACTTTTTTTTTAGATGGATTCTTCTTCTGGAAGAATATCCAACTCGAAAACATCTCTTGATTTATTTACTTTATTATTATTATTATTTAATGTATCATTTAATTTTATTATTATCTTTATTATTTAATTTTATTATTTTATTATTATTATTTTCTTTATCATTTAATTTTATTATTTTTATTATTATTTTATTTATTATTTTCTTTTATTATTTTCTTTATCATTTAATTTTATTATTTTATTATTATTTAATTTTATTATTATCTTTATTATTTTATTTTATTATTTTTTTTTTTATCATTTAATTTTATTTAATTATTATTTTTATTATTATTTTATTTATTATTTTCTTTTATTATTTTCTTTATCATTTAATTTTATTATTATCTTTATTATTTTATTTTATTATTATTATTTTCTTTATCATTTTATTTTATTATTTTATTATTATTTTATTTTATTATTATCTTTATTATTTTATTTTATTATTATCATTTTCTTTATCATTTAATTTTATTATTTAATTATTATTTAATTTTATTATTTAATTATTATTTAATTTTATTATTTAATTATTTAATTTTATTATTATTATTTTATTATTATTATTTTATTATTAATATTTATTATTGATTGATTGATTGATTATTAAAACTCTTGATTATTTTTAAAGAACTCAAAACTTTCCCAAACTTTTTTGAGATGAAGGAAATAGCAACTCCCCCCCCCCCCAAGAAACTTTGCACAGAGGAAGGAAACAAACAACCCCAAAGTTTCGAAAAAGAAGGGAAAGAGAGAGAGAGTGAGAGAAGCAAGGGAAGAAGAGAAGCAAGGGAAGAAGAGAAGCAAGAGGAGAAGAGAAGGACAGCTCACCTTGGTTTTTTTGGGTGGGGGTGGGGATATTGTCCTCCTTCCTCCTCGCCGCTCTCTCTCTCTCTCTGCTTCTCTCCTTCTCCTTCTCCTCTTTCCCAGAGAACTTAATGCCTTAATGACTTTCGGGGAGCTGCAAGCCTTCTTTTATTTCTGGCTAAACAGATGAAAATGTATGCAAATTTAAATCAAGCTTAACCTAGGCGCTCCTGCAATATATTTAATGGAATTTCAAACCAATAAGAGGGGGGGACGGGGAAGGAAAGAAGGAAGGGGGTGCACAAGGCAAAGAGAATTACTCTGCGAGGAAATTAGGCAAAAGGAAAGGTCTTTATATGAGATGATATTATTTTTTTTTCCTAAAAGGGGGGAAATTCCTTCAGATTCTTGATATTCTCCCGACATATCCCTCCACCCCTTTTTTAATTCCTTTCCGAAGGTATTAAAGCTTTCATTTTCTCAGCTGGAAGGCGACCACAACTCCATTTGGAAGAAGGAGAGAGAGAGAGAGAGAGAGAGAGAGAGAGAGAGAGAGAGAGAGAGAGAGAGAGAAGAAGGAGACACAATGGGGGGAGAGAAGGGAGAAGAAGGGAGGGGGCCTTTCAGGCACTCAACGCACCGCTCTCCCCGCCTCCTCCCTTTCCACCATTCTTTCATATATTTGTCCTGTCTTCCTACAGGTTTGGAATACATATATATATATATATTGAAAACACACATTACACACTTGTCTCAACTGGGGAAGAAAGGAAAGAAGGAAGGAGCCCTGCAGTCTCAGGCATTCCAATTGGCCACTCTGCCTGGGCTGGAGTCACAACAACACACTGGGAAGCAGGGCTCCCCTCCTCCCCCCACCCCTATTTGCCATTGTTTCACCTATTTGTCATTTCTTCTTACACATTTGCATACATATATATATATATACACACACATGCATGCATACATATATACAAGTGGAAATAGATACATACACATACGGATAGACCCAAAACATCTCACACTTCTCAATCGAATTTGCATGCATAGATGTATATGTATATGCATATGCATATATACACACACATGCATAAATGTGGAAATATATATCTATCCACACATACAGATACATCTAAAACGTTTCTCAATCGAATTTGCATACACACACACACACAAGTGGAAATATATATCCACACATGTATATGCATATGCATATGTACACACACATACATAAATATACAAGTGGAAATATATATCTATCCACACATACAGATACATCCAAAACGTCTCACACTTCTCAATCGAATTTGCATACACACACACACAAGTGGAAATATATATCCACACATGTATATGCATATGCATATGTACACACACATACATAAATACATACAAGTGGAAATATATATCTATCCACACATACAGATACATCCAAAACGTCTCACACTTCTCAATCGAATTTGCATACACACACACACACAAGTGGAAATATATATCCACACATGTATATGCATATGCATATGTACACACACATACATAAATATATACAAGTGGAAATATATATCTATCCACACATACAGATACATCCAAAACATCTCACACTTCTCAATCGAATTTGCATGCATATATGTGTATTTATATGCATATGCATACACACACATACATAAATACATACAAGTAGAAACAGATATCCACACATACAGATACATATAAAACATTTCACACTTATCAGTCGAATTTGCATACACACACACAAGTGGAAATATATATCCACACATACAGATACATATAAAACATTTCACACTTCTCAATCGAATTTGCATATACACACACACACACAAGTGGAAATATATATCCACACATACAGATACATCCAAAACATCTCACACTTCTCAATAGAATTTGCGTATACATACATACACATATATACATACATGCATGCACACACATATATAAAAATATCCACATACAAATATCCAAAATATTCCATGGTTCTCAATCGAATTTGCACACACACATACATATATACAAATACATATACATGCATGCATGCACACACACACGTACATAAATACATACAAGTGGAAATAGAAATCTATACATACAGATACATCCAAAACATCTCACGCTTCTCAAGCGAATTTGCATATATATATTCACACACACACACAAATACATACAAGTGGAAATATATATCTACACATACAGATACATCCAAAACATCTCACACTTCTCAATAGAATTTGCACACACACATATACATATACATACATGCATGCACGCACATACATACATACAAGTGGAAATAGAAATATATACATACAGATACATTCAAAACATCTCACGTTTCTCAATCGAATTTGCACACACATATACATATGCATGCATGTATGAACACACACATACCACTTGTATGTATACATAAATACATACAAGTGGAAATAGAAATATATACATACAGATACATTCAAAACATCTCACGTTTCTCAATCGAATTTGCACACACACACAGACATATACATATGCATACATGTATGAACACACACATACATTTCCACTTGTATGTATACATAAATACATACAAGTGGAAATAGAAATAAACACATACATACATACATCCAAAACATCTCATACTTCTCAATCAAATTTGCACACACATATATACATATACATATATATATATATATATATACATGCAAGCACACACATAATTAAATACATACAAGTGGATATAGATATACATAAAGATACATCCAAAACGTCTCGCACTTCTCAATCGAATTTTCATGTATACACATACTTATACATACAAGTGGAAATAGATGAACACACATACAGACACATCCATGACATCTCACACTTCTCAATCGAAACTGGGGAAGGATTGATAGAGGGAGTTGAGCTATGCATTCCAAAATCACATATATTGTGTTTTAACTGTTGCCTCGTGTATCTTAATATATGTTTTTATGGGTGTAGTTACTATTTAACTATCTTTTCACATAGATACATTGGACTATGTTGTGCCCCGCCTCGAGACAAAAGGAGAGGCGGATTAATAATAATAATAATAATCATCATCATCATCATCATCATCATATTCCAGAAGCACTCTCTCCTAACATTTCGCCCACATCTATGGCAGGCATTGTGAGGTTGTGGTTGTGAGGTCATGATAGCCTTCCAACACACTGCTTGCTCTCTTTCTCCCTTTTGTTACTGGTTCACCGATTTGCCATTTCGTTTGGAAGGAGATAGATTACTGTTATTGTTATTATTATTTTATTATATTTATTTTTGTTGTTATTTTTATTATATTTATATGTATTATTATTGTTATATTTGTTATCTTTATATTTATTATTATATTTATTATGGTTATACTTGTTATTATTTTTATATTAAGTTTTTATTATTGTTATTGGGATATTTGCTATTATTTTTACATTTATTATTATATTTATAATATTTATTATCATTATTACCATGTTTTTTGATACCCCCGCGTTTTATTTCCCACAAAGAGACTGGGGTCCTTTCTACACTGCCACACACTCCAGACCATTTATCATGCTCTGATTTGAACCGGGTTATACGAGTCTACACTGCCCGATAATCCGGTTCAAATCAGATAACCCGGATTTTATACCCAGATCCAGATAGATAAGACATAAAGGCATGTATAGAAATATCTCAAAACACACACAACATCCGAATGGATTCCCGCCATTGGCTACTGGCTAGACTTCCTTGGATGTGTCCTCTCCTCCTTTGCAAAGCCTCCCAATTTGCATTTGAATCAGAGGGATGGGGTTTAACCCACTGCTTTCCCCCCTGAAAAGAGAGTTAGAGAAAACCCAAGGTTGCAGCCTCATTCCCTGGAGAGAAGGGGCAGGAGGGCAAAAGGAACGACACTCTTTCTCTCTTTCTCTTCTTTCTCTTCCTCCCTTTCTCTCCCCCTCACCCTTCAATGCCCAGCCAGGCTCCCCTTTCCCCAAGCCTTGCCCCACTTCTGAAGGTGGAAGACTTGGTCCCTCTCTCCTTCCTTCCCAAACAGAGCTCTCAATTACTTTCAGATTGCCTTGACATTCATCAGAAGGGGGGGGGGGGGTGTCCCAGTAGAAACTTGGCGAAAGAGGCAGGTATTTAACCCCTCTTCGCCTTTTCCTCCTCCTCCTCCTCTTCTTCTTCCCCCAGTTTGGGTTTCTACCTGGAATTAATCACTACAAATTTAAACCATGCCCTCGCCTCCTCTTTTCTCCTCTTTTCTTCCTTCCTCTTCTTCCTTCCTTCTTCTTTTCTTTCCCTTTCCTTCCTTCCTTCCCCTCCCTCCCTCCCTTTCCTTCCTTCTATCATTTCTTTCCTTCCTTCCATCCTTTCCTTCCTTCCTTCCTTCCTTCCTTCCCCTTTCTTTCCTTCCTTCCTCCCATCTTTCCTTCTTCCTTTCTTTTCTTTTGTCATTTCTTTTTTCCCTTCCTTCCTTCCTTTCCTTCCTTCCATCCTTCTTCCGTTCTTTCCCTTTCCTCCCTCCCTCCCATCCTTTCTTTCCTTCCTTCTTTCCTTCCCTCCTTCTTTTCCTTCCTTCCCTCTCTTCTTTCTTACCATATTTCTTTTCTTCCTTTTCTTCCTTCTTTTCTTTCCCTTTCCTTCCATCTTCCTTCCTTTCTTTCCTCCCCCTTTCCTTCCTTCTATCCTTTCTTTCAGTCCTTCCTTCCTTCCATCCATCCTTTTCTTCCATCCATCCTTTCCTTCCTTCCCCTTTTTCTTTCCTTCCTCCCTCCTATCCTTCCTTTTTTCCTTTCTTTCCTTCTGTCGTTTCTTTTTTCTTCCTTTCCTTCCTTCCTTCCCTCCTTCCTTCCTTCCATCCTTCCTTTCTTTCCCTTTCCTCCCTCCCTCCCATCCTTTCTTTCCTTCCTTCTTTCCTTCCCTCCTTCTTTTCCTTCCTTCCCTCTCTTCTTTCTTACCATCTTTCTTTTCTTTCTTCCTTCCTTTTCTTCCTTCTTTTCTTTTCCTTCCCTTCCATCTTCCTTTCTTTCCTCCCCCTTTCCTTCCTTCTATCCTTTCTTTCATTCCTTCCTTACTTCCATCCATCCTTTTCTTCCTTCCTTCCATCCTTTCCTTCCTTCCTTCCTTCCTCCCCTTTTTCTTTCTTTCCTTCCTTCCTCCCTCCTATCCTTCCTTTTTCCTTTCTTTCCTTCTGTCGTTTCTTTTTTCTTCCTTTCCTTCCTTCCTTCCCTCCTTCCCTTCCTTCCTTCCATCCTTCTTCCTTTCTTTCCCTTTCTTTCCTTCCTTCTTCCCCTCCTTCCTTCCCTTCCTTCCTTCCTTCCTTCCTTCCCTCCTCCTTCCTTCCTTCCTTCCTTTCTCCTCTCCCTCTCCTATTCAGATCTGACACCTGGTGTACAGGGTGTCCCAAAATCTCTATAGATTGCACATATACCCTTCACAGTATGTAATCCCAGGATTATTAATAATATTGCTGTTATCCTTTGCCATTTTCCCCAGTAACAGGAATGATAAGAATAACTTGAATGGTCATTTCAGACGGGATGGCTAACTCGTGATGAAACCAGTAAAATCAGAGATAAAGCGGGGCATAAATAAATACAACAACATCAACAAGAGAACATTGATCCTTACAGAGAAATGCACTGACTTAGCCTTCAAATCATCACCATTGCTACTATGGCAGTGAAACATACATTGGTGTATGTATATTTGTATATATGTGTGTGTGTATATATATATATATATATATGTGTGTGTGTGTGTACTCGAGTATATATTGTGTATATGTAATATATGTGTGTATATGTAACATGTATTCGTATAAGTGTAGATATATGTGTGTATGTAGTATATATTTGTATATGTCTATATTGTGTGTATATGTAACATATATTTGTGTGTGTATATGTAATCTATACTTGTATATGTGTATATTGTGTCTATTTATATATTTTGTGTATATGTAATACATATTGTTTGTATGTGTAATATAAATTTTATATGTATATTTAATATATTTGGATATGTGTGTAAATGCAATAGATATTAGTATGTGTAATATACATGTATATGTAATATTTTTATATATGTGTATATTGTATATAAATGTAACACATATTTATGTGTATGTATACAGTATATTTATGTGTGTATTGTGTGTGTAATATATATTTGTATGTGTAATATATATTTATATATGTATATGTCATATATTTGCATGTGTATATTGTGTATATGCAACATATATCTGTAGCATATATATGTGTGCATATATATTGTATGTATATGTCATATATTTGTATGTATGTGTAATATATGTATATTTGTATATGTGTATATTGTGTTTATGTGTAACATATATTTGTATATATGTGTATATACTGCAGGTATATGCAATATATATGTGTATATATGTAATATATTTGTATAGGTGTATATTGTGTGTATGTGTAACATATATTTGTATATGTGTACATACTGTATGTATATGCAATATATATTTGTATGCATATGTAATATATTTGTATAGGTGTATATTGTGTTTATGTGTAACATATATTTCTATATATGTATATATACTGTATGTATATGTAATATACTGTATATTTGTATGTATATGCCATATATTTGTATATGTGTAGATTGTGTTTATGTATAACATATATTTGTATATATGTGTATATACTGTATGTATATGCAATATATATGTGTATATATGTAATATATTTGTATAGGTGTATATTGTGTTTATGTGTAACATATATTTCTATATATGTGTATATACTGTATGTATATGTAATATATATTTGTATGTATATGCCATATATTTGTACATGTGTAGATTGTGTGTATGTGTAACATATATTTCTATATGCGTGTATATGTATATGTAATGTATATATAATATATATTTGTAATATATGTATATGTAATATATATTTGTATATGTATTTGTATGTAATATATATTTGTGTATATACTGTATGTATATGTAATATATATTTGTATGTATATGTAATATATTTGTATAGGTGTATATTGTGTGTATGTGTAACATATATTTGTATTTGTGTGTGTGTGATATATATTTATATGTATGTGTATGTATATGTATGTAGCCTATATGTCAATTGACTCGGTCCCCCCGTATCCACGGATTCGACCATCCGCGGCTTTCCAAACCAAACTCCCCTAAAGCCAAAGTTCCATTCGAAGAAAGAGGTCGGATACCGAGGTCGGAGGCAAAGGCTGAAGCCCCGCCCCTCTCTTCCAGCGCCAGCCAATGGGGCCCCACTTCCTGCTCGGGCCTCCTTTCGGCGTTAACCCCCGCGTGGCCGGGGCGCCGCGGCGCGCTGGCCCCCTCCCCTCCTTTATTATGATCCCTTTTCCCCCCTCCCCCGTCTCGGGCGGCGCCGGGATTGGCTGCGGCGCGGCCCTCGCGCGCGGGGATTGGCGGCGGGGCGTGGCGCTCCGGAGGGGGCCCGCTCGGGGAGGGGAGAGGGCTGCGTCGGGGCCCGCCTGCCGTCCTGCCTTCCCCTTTTCCCCGGCTGGGGGAGAGAGAGATGTCAAAGGCGGGCGGCGGCGGCGGCTCTTTCCGCCAGAGTCGCGCAGCGGAGGAGCCATGGCCACGGCGGCGTCCAACCCGTACAGCCTGCTGGTGCACGCCGAGGCCGCGCCGGGGATGCCGCAGGGGGGGCCTTTCCGGGGCCACCACCAGAAGCTGCTCCAGAGCGACTACCTGCAAGGCAACGGCCACCCCTTGGGACACCACTGGGTCACCAGCTTGAGCGACGCCGGGCCGTGGGCGTCGAGTTTGGCCGAGCAGCCGGACATCAAGCCGGGGAGGGAGGACCTGCAGCAGCTGGGGGGGGCTCCTGCACCACCGCTCGCCGCACCACCATCATGGCAACGGGGGAGGGGGACATTTACAAAGCGCTTGGGCCACCAGCCCGAACCAAACCGGCAACGTCTACACGCAGAGCGGATTCGGAGTGGGAGCGATGCTCGAGCACGGCGGGCTGAGTCCTCCCCCGACGGCGGCCGGCAACGTCCCGAATAGCAGCAGCGTCCAGGCGGCGCTGCTTCCAGAGCCTCACGACGGGTTGAACAGCCACCCCGGCGACCCTTCCGACGAGGAGACGCCCACCTCCGACGAGCTCGAGCAGTTCGCGAAGCAGTTCAAGCAGAGGCGCATCAAGCTGGGCTTCACCCAAGCCGACGTCGGGCTGGCGCTGGGCACGCTCTACGGCAACGTCTTCTCTCAGACCACCATCTGCCGCTTCGAGGCTCTGCAGCTCAGCTTCAAGAACATGTGCAAGCTCAAGCCCCTGCTCAACAAGTGGCTGGAGGAGGCCGACTCCACCACGGGCAGCCCCACGGGCCTGGACAAGATCGCCGCCCAGGGACGCAAGAGGAAGAAGCGCACCTCCATCGAGGTCTCCGTCAAGGGCGTCCTCGAGACCCACTTCCTCAAGTGCCCCAAGCCCGCCGCCCAGGAGATCGCCGCCCTCGCCGACAGCCTCCAGCTCGAGAAAGAAGTCGTCCGCGTCTGGTTCTGCAACCGGAGGCAGAAGGAGAAGCGCATGACGCCGCCCGGGGAGAACGGCGTCGTCGGCGGGCCCGGAGGAGGGCCGCCCCACGACGGCTACGGGGCGGGCGCCGGGCCCAAAGCGGACTGCCGCGACCTCTGACGACGACGACACGAAGAAGCAGCAGCAGCCCGGACTGAGCGGGCGGGGCCCCTCTCTTCCCGTTTTGGGGGAAGACCGGACCCCAGCCCCTTCCTCACTCCTCTCCGCCAAAGCCAACCATCTCCCCCATTGTAGAGGCCTCTTCTCCACTTGATCTGCATGGAGTTGGGTGACAGCAGGGCCCTCCCACCCAGCCAGAGCTGGTTAGAGGGCAGGGTAGGCTCAGGGCCCTTCCATGTGACCATATGGCCCAGAAGATCCTTTGAGCCAGGTTATAGGGTAGACGAGGCTCAGGGCCCTTCCATGCGATTGTATGACCCAGAAGATCAAGGCAGATCACCCACAGTATCTGTTTTGAGCCAGGTTGTAGGGCAGGGTAGACTCAGGGCCCTTCCATGCAACCATATGGCCCGAAAGATCAAGGTAGATCATCCATAGTGTTATGTGCTGGGTTATAGGGTAGGCTAGGCTCAGGGTCCTTCCATGCGACCATATGACCCAGAAGATCAAGGGACCAGGTTATAGGGAAGGGTAGGCTCAGGGCCCTTCCATGCAACCATATCTCCTTTGAGCCGGGTTATAGGGTAGGGTAGGCTCAGGGCCCTTCCATGCGACCATATCTCCTTTGAGCCAGGTTATAGGGCAGGGTAGGCTCAGGGCCCTTCCATGCGACCATATCTCCTTTGAGCCAGGTTATGGGTAAGGCAGGCTCAGGGCCCTTCTATGCCACCATATGACCCAGAAGATCAAGGCAGATCACCCACAGTATCTCCTTTGAGCCGGGTTATAGGGCAGGGTAGGCTCAAGGCCCTTCTATGCCACCCTATGACCCAGAAGATCCCATTGAGCCAGGTTATAGGGTAGGCTAGGCTCAGGGCCCTTCCATGCGACCATATGACCCAGAAGATCAAGGGACCAGGTTATAGGGAAGGGTAGGCCAGGGCCCTTCCAAGTATAGCCGGGTTATAGGGTAGGCTAGGCTCAGGGCCCTTCCATGCGACCATATCTCCTTTGAGCCAGGTTATAGGGCAGGGTAGGCTCAGGGCCCTTCCATGTGACCATATCTCCTTTGAGCCGGGTTATAGGGTAAGGCAGGCTCAGGGCCCTTCTATGCCACCATATGACCCAGAAGATCAAGGCAGATCACCCACAGTATCTCCTTTGAGCCGGGTTATAGGGCAGGGTAGGCTCAAGGCCCTTCTATGCCACCATATGACCCAGAAGATCCTTTGAGCCAGGTTATAGGGTAGGCTAGGCTCAGGGCCCTTCCATGCGACCATATGACCCAGAAGATCAAGGGACCAGGTTATAGGGAAGGGTAGGCTCAGGGCCCTTCCATGCAACCATATCTCCTTTGAGCCGGGTTATAGGGTAGGGTAGGCTCAGGGCCCTTCCATGCGACCATATCTCCTTTGAGCCAGGTTATAGGGTAGGGTAGGCTCAGGACCCTTCCATGTGACCATAACTCCTTTGAGCCGGGTTATAGGGTAAGGCAGGCTCAGGGCCCTTCTATGCCACCATATGACCCAGAAGATCAAGGCAGATCACCCACAGTATCTCCTTTGAGCCGGGTTATAGGGCAGGGTAGGCTCAAGGCCCTTCTATGCCACCATATGACCCAGAAGATCCTTTGAGCCAGGTTATAGGGTAGGCTAGGCTCAGGGCCCTTCCATGCGACCATATGACCCGAAAGATCAAGGCAGATCACCCACAGTATCTCCTTTGAGCCGGGTTATAGGGTAGGCTAGGCTCAGGGCCCTTCCATGCGACCATATGACCCAGAAGATAAAGGCAGATCACCCACACTTTCTCCTTTGCGCCGGGTTATAGGGTAGGCTAGGCTCAGGGGCCTTCTATGCCACCATATGACCCAGAAGATCCTTTGAGCCAGGTTATAGGGTAGGGTAGGCTCAGGGCCCTTCCATGCGACCATATGACCCAGAAGATCAAGGCAGATCACCCACAGTATCTCCTTTGCGCCGGGTTATAGGGTAGGCTAGGCTCAGGGGCCTTCTATGCCACCATATTACCCAGAAGATCAAGGCACCGGGTTATAGGGAAGGGTAGGCTCAGGGCCCTTCCATGCGACCATATGACCCAGAAGATCAAGGCAGATCACCCACAGTATCTCCTTTGAGCCGGGTTATAGGGTAGGCTAGGCTTAGGGCCCTTCTATGCCACCATATGACCTGTTTTGAGCCGGGTTGTAGGGTAGGGTAGGCTCAGGGCCCTTCCATGCGACCATATGACCCAGAAGATCAAGGCCAAGGGAGATCACCCACAGTGTCTGTTTTGAGCCGGGTTATAAGGTAGGCTCAGGGCCCTTCCATGCCACTGTATGACCCTGAATATCAAGGCAGATCACCCACAGTATCTGTTTTGAGCCAGGTTATAGGGCAGGGTAGGCCCAGGGCCCTTCCATGCAACCATATGGCCCAAAAGATCAAGGCAGATCACCCACAGTGTCTGTTTTGAGCCGGGTTATAGGGTAGGCTAGGCTCAGGGCCCTTCCATGCAACCATATGGCCCAGAATATCAAGGCAGATCATCTACAGTATCTCCTTTGAGCTGGGTTATCTGAGCCCACACAGTCATATAACCCAGAATATCAAGGCAGATCATCCACAATATAGGTTATATGACAGGGTAGGCTCAAGGCCCTTCCACACAGCCATATAACCCAGAATATCAAGGGAGACCATCCACAATGTCTGCTTTGTGTTGGGTTATCAGAGCCGTCACTGCCATATGATCCAGAATATCAAGGCAGATCATCCACAGTGTCTGTTTTGAGCTGGGTTATAGGGCAGGATAGGCTCAGGGCCCTTCCATGCAACCATATGGCCCAAAAGATCAAGGCAGATCATCCACAATATGTTTTATATGGCACCCTAGACCAGGCATGGGCTAACTTGGGCTCTCCAGGTGTTTTGGACTTCAACTCCCACAATTCCTAGCAGCCTAGACTCAAGGTCCTTCCTCCTAGCCATATAACCCAAAATATCTAGGCAGGTCATCTACAACATCTGCTTTGAGCTGGGTTATATGGCAGTGTAGCCTTCAAGGCCCTTCCTCACAGCCATAGGACCCAGAATGTGAAGGGAGATCATCAATATCTGCTTTGAACTGGGTTATCTGAGCCCACACTGCCATATAATCCAGTTCAATGTGGTTTTTCTACAGCTGCATGGAAGGAGCCTTTAATCTTCAAAGATGATCGTGTGGATGATTTTATTTAATCTGGATTATATGGCAGTGTAGGCTCAGATAATCCAGTTCAAAACAGATCATGTGCACGGCCTCTTTTGATAAACTGGATTATATAGCAGTGTAAAAAAAACCAGATCATGTGGATGGCCTCTTTTAATATGGCAACCTAGAAGAATCCTGAGTCTACACTGCTTTATAATCCAGCTCAAAGCAGATAATCTGAATTTTGCAGATGGGGCCTGAACAATCCCCTTCCATTTCTGACTCCAGATCTGCTCTGAACTGGATCAAAACACAGTGTGGACTCCACTTTTTTTTCCAGTTGGACTCAGGAACCGGATTGGATGGCAGCCTGGATCCATCCTGAGCTTGTATCTATGCTGTCCCATAATCCAGATTATCAAAGCAGGTCATTCGCATCTTCTGCTTTGTATTGATTATATTAATCCACATTGACATATAATCCAGTTCAAAGTGGACAATCTGAAAGCCCCTTCTACACTGCCATATACAAATCCAGATTATCTGCTTTGGACTGGATTGTGTGGCAATGTGGACTCATATAATCTGGTTCAAAGCAGACAATCTGGAAGTTCCTTCTACACCGCCATATACACATCCAGATTATCTGATTTGGACTGGATTATCTGGCAGGGTGGGCTCATATAATCCAGTTCAAAACATCATGTGGATTATTTTTTCTGATAATCCGGATTAAATGGCAGTGTAGAAAGGGGCCTGACTCCAGACCGGATCAGACAACAGTGTAAACTCCTCTCCTCCAGAGCAGACAATCTGGATTCAGAACTTGGAGTCACCATCCATCCTGAGGGATCTCCACCCGCTTCCTGATGCCAGGTCATTGAAGGGAGAGGAGTCTGGGCTGTTGTGGGATCCCAGAGGCTAGATCATCCGGATTCAGAAAGGGTGCAGATCCAGCCTGAGCAATTCTTCCACTCTTCTTTCTCTCCCTCTTCCTTCCTTTCGCTGCCAAAGCAAACCCAAAGCAGGGAAGAAGACCCTCTTGTTGATCATCCCATGTCACAAAACCAACCCAGAAAGTGTGTGTGTTTTTTTCTTAATGTATGTCCTTTCCCTTCCCTTGGAATGAATGCAGTTGAACTGCCAGGCCTCCATGCTATCCTTATTATTACTATTATGATTATTGACTGCCCTGCTTCCATACTTTTTATTATCAGGCATGGGCCAAGTTGGGCCTTCTAGGTGTTTTGGACTTCAACTCCCACAATTCCTAATAGCCTTAGGCCCTACCCTTTTGGGGTGTTTGGGACTTCAACTCCCACCATTCTAGGTGTTTTGGACTTCAACTCCCACCATTCATAACAGCCTCAGGCCCTTTTCCCTTTGGGGTGTTTTGGACTTCAACTCCCACCATTCTAGGTGTTTGGGACTTCAGCTCCCACCATTCGTAACAGCCTCAGGCCCTTTCCTTTTGGGGTGTTTTAGACTTCAACTCCCACCATTCCTAACAGTGTCAGGCCCTTTTCTTTTTAGGGTGTTTTGGACCAACTCCCACCATTCCTAACAGCCTCATTCTAGTTGTTTTGGACTTCAACTCCCACCATTCCTAACAGCCTCAGGCCCTTTCCTTTTGGGGTGTTTTGGACTTCAACTCCCACCATTCTAGTTGTTTTGGACTTCAACTCCCACCATTCCTAACAGCCTCAGACCCTTTCCTTTTGGTGTGTTTTGGACTTCAACTCCCACAATTCCTAATAGCCTTAGGCCCTTTTCTATTGGTGTGTTTGGGACAGCAACTCCCACCATTCTAGTTGTTTTGGACTTCAACTCCCACCATTCCTAACAGCCTCAGGCCCTTTCCTTTTGGGGTGTTTTGGACTTCAACTCCCACCAATCCTAATAGCCTTAGGCCCTTCCTTTTGGAGTGTTTGGGACATCAACTCCCACCATTCTAGTTGCTTTGGACTTCAACTCCCACCCTTCCTAACAGCCTCAGGCCCTTTCCTTTTGGGATGTTTTGGACTTCAACTACCACAATTCCTAATAGCCTTAGGCCTTTTCCTTTTGGGGTGTTTGGGACTTCAACCCCCACCATTCTAGTTGTTTTGGACTTCAACTCCCACCATTCCTAACAGGGTCAGGCCCTTTCCTTTTGGGGTGTTTTGGACTTCAACTCCCACCATTCTAGTTGTTTTGGACTTCAACTCCCACCATTCCTAACAGCCTCAGGCCCTTTCCTTTTGGAGTTCAACTCCCACAATTCCTAATAGCCTTAGGCCCTTTTCTTTTGGTGTGTTTTGGACTTCAACTCCCACAATTCCTAATAGCCTCAGGCCCTTTCCTTTTGGGGTGTTTTGGAGTTCAACTCCCACAATTCCTAATAGCCTTAGGCCCTTTTCTTTTGGGGTGTTTTGGACTTCAACTCCCACCATTCAAGGTGTTTTGGACTTCAACTCCCACCATTCTAGGTCTTTTGGACTTGAACTCCCACCGTTCCTAACAGCCTCAGGCCCTTTCCTTTGGGTGTGTTTTGGACTCCAACTCCCACAATTCCTAATAGCCTTAGGCCCTTTTCTTTTGGGGTGTTTTGGACTTCAACTCCCACCATTCCTAACAGCCTCAGGCCCTTTCCTTTTGGGGTGTTTTGGACTTCAACTCCCACCGTTCCTAACAGCCTCAGGCCCTTTCCTTTGGGTGTGTTTTGGACTTCAACTCCCACCATTCCTAACAGCCTCAGGCCCTTTCCTTTTGGGGTGTTTTGGACTTCAACTCCCACAATTCCTAACAGCCCTTTCCTTTTGGGGTGTTTTAGACTTCAACTCCCACCATTCCTAACAGCCTCAGGCCCTTTCCTTTTGGGGTGTTTGGGAGTTCAACTCCCACCATTCTAGTTGTTTTGGACTTCAACTCCCACCATTTGTAACAGGCTCAGGCAACTCCCACCATTCCTAACAACCTCAGGCCCTTTGCTTTTGGTGTGTTTTGGACTTCAACTCCCACAATTCCTAACAGCCTTAGGCCCTTTCCTTCTGGGTGTTTTAGGCTTCAACTCCCGCCATTCTAGTTGTTTTGGGCTTCAACTCCCGCCATTCCTAATAGCCTCAGGCCCTTTCTTTTTGGGGTGTTTTAGACTTCAACTCCCACCATTTGGATTTCAACTCCCACCATTCCTAACAGCCTTAGGCCCTTTCCTTTTGGGGTGTTTTGGACTTCGACTCCCACCATTTGGACTTCAACTCCCGCCATTCCTAACAGCCTTAGGCCCTTTCCTTTTGTGTTTAGGACTTCAACTCCCAACATTTGAACAGCCTCAGCTTAAGCGGCAAGGGGGGGGGGGGGGGAGAGAAGGAAAGGGCCTGAGGCTGTTCGTAATGGTGGGAGTTGAAGTCCAAAACACCTAGAAGGCCCAACTTGTCGCCTGCCTGCTCTGGATGTCCCCCATTGTTTACCTCTCCTCTCTCACCTCTCCATGGCCAAACCTCCACCCTTGTTGTCCTCTGTAAACCCCAATCTCTCCAGAAGGAAGAGGGGCCAGAGAGCTTCCCCCCTTCTTTCCCCTTTCTCCATCCCTGGCCTCTCTTTCCCGACATCACACCATTGTTGTTTGTTTTGTAAACAAAAGACAAGACGTGCCTAATCTCAACAATAACCTTTCAGCGCCTTTTGCCGGGGGAGGAAGAGGAATATTCTTCTTTTTTTCTCCATGGACTTTCCCCCTTTTTTCCCTTTCTTCTTCTTCTTCTTCTTCTCCTTTTCGCTTTGGCTGGAAAAGAAAGGAAGGAAAGAACAGACAAGACTTGTTTCTTCCTCCAGTTCTTCATTTTTTGGACTATTATTATTATTATTACTATTATTTATGATGCAATTCGGAAGCAGGTGGACGTGGAGTTTCCTACCCGGATTCTGACGGTCTGTACTCTCTTTTTGGAGCTTCCAAGTCTTTTTTTCCCCCCTTCCCCAAAAGGAATTCGGGTTGGGGTCCCAAGAAGGACAATGAGAAGAAGGTAAACAAAGGGGAAGGGGAGGAAAATCCGATTTGGGTTGCTTTGGGGACGGTCTGTCGGTGCTCTCTTTACTTTCAAAGCCAAACACCCCAAAGATATGGTCTTCATGGTCTTCCCTCGCCCGCCCCCGGTGCGTCTACACTGTAGAATTAACGCGGTTTCGCACCACTTGGACTGCCCTGGCTCAAGGCTATGCAATGCCGGGTTTGCTGCTTTTGGGGTGCCATAGAGAATGAAAGAGAAGACCCTTGGATTGCAAATATACATTGCCATTTAATTACGAATGCAGTCTAATTACAATAGATGGGGCCAAAGTCTGCACTTATTATTATGATTGGTCATTATTATTATTATTAGTTAAAACCAATAATTATGATGACCTTTATTATTAATGGTTGTTATTATTATGATGATTATTAAAACCAATAATTATTATTACCATTGTTGTTATTGGTCATTTAATGGTCATTATTAATATTAATATTAATATTATTATTAAAACCAATAATAACATTAACTCATGAATAGTATAATCCAGTTCAGTGCAACTCAGACTGTGATTATATCATTCCATTCAATCTGCATTATAATAGTGTAGATGGGGCCACAGTCTGCACTTATTATTATGATTGGTCATTATTATTATTATTAGTGTTAAAACCAATAATTATTATGACCTTTATTATTAATGGTTGTTATTATGGTGCTTATTACTAACACCAAAAATTATTATTGCCATTGTTGTTATTGGTCATTATTATTATTAAAACCAATAATAATTATTACCATTGTTGTTATTGGTCATTATTAATATTATTATTATTAAAACCAATAATAATTATTACCATTGTTGTTATTGGTCATTATTAATATTAATATTATTATTAAAACCAATAATAATTATTACCATTGTTGTTATTGGTCATTATTAATATTAAAACCAATAATAATAATTACCATTGTTATTGGCCATTATTAATATTATTAAAACCAATAATTATTAACGTTGTTATTGGTCATTATTGATATTATTATTTAAACCAATAATAATTATTACCATTGTTATTGGTCAGTATTAATATTATTATTAAAACCAATAATAACATTAACACATGAATCGTATAATCCAGTTCAATGCAATTCAGACTGTGATTATATCATTCCATTCAATCTGCAATATAATAGTGTAGATGCAACCACAGTCTGCACATTATTATTATTGGTTTTAATAATGGTAATAACAACCAATAATAATAATAATAAGTGCAGATTCTGGCCCCATCTACACGGTTATTTTTTAAAATTCAGATTGAAGGGAATGATATGACCGCTTTATATAATACAGTGTGAATTACATTGAACTGGATTATATGATTCATGTTTTTGATTATTCTTATTATTGGTTTTAATAATAATAATAGCCAATAAGAATAAGAATAATAAGTGCAGACTCTGACCCCATCTACACTGCTATTATAATGCATGATCAGCTTCTATAATGCAGTATCCGATAGGATAGGATAAGATTATTATTATTATTGGTTTTAATAATAATAATAAGAACAACCAATAATAATAAGTGCAGACTCTGATCCCCATCTAAACTATTATAATGCAGATTGAAGGGCATGATATGATCAGTTTATATAATGCAGTATCTGATAGTATTGGATTATTATTATTGGTTTTAATAATAATAACAACAACCAATAATAATGTGCAGGTGCTGGTCTACACTGCTATCCCATCTACACTGCTATTATAATGCACATTGAAATACATCAACAGTTTATATAATGCAGTATCCGATAGGATAAGATAGGATTGTTATTGTTTTAATTATTATTGTTTTTTATTAATATTATTAATAATAAACGATAATTATAAATGCAGACTCTGGCCCCATCTACATTGCTATTATAATGTAGACTGAAGGGCATGATCAGTTTATATAATACAGAATCCGATAGGATAGGATTATTGTTGTTGTTTTAATAATAATAATAATAACAACCAGCAATAATAATAATAAGTGCAGATTCTGGCACCTTCTACACTGCTATTGTAATGCAGATTGAATGGCATGTTCAGTTTATATAATGCAGTATGGGGGAAGATAGGATTAATGATGATGATAATAATAATTGGTTTCAATAATAATAATAATTAATAATTAATAATAATAAGTGCAGACTTTGACCCCATCTACACTGCTATTATAATGCAGATTGAAGGGCATGTTCAGTTTATATAATGCAGTATGGGACAGGATGGGATTAATGATGATGATAATAATAGGTTTCAATAATAATAATAATTAATAATAATAATAATAATAAGTGCAGAGTTTGACCCCATCTACACTGCTATTATAATGCAGATTGAAGAGCATGTTTAGTTTATATAATGCAGTATGGGATAGGATAGAATTAATGATAATAATAATAGGTTTCAATAATAATTATTAATAACTATTAATAATTAATAATAACAAGTGCAAACTTTGACCCCATCTACACTGCTATTATAATGCAGATTGAAGGGCATGATCAGTTTAGATAATTCAGTAAGTTATTATATTATTAATAACTTACTATTATATGAACTTGTTATTATATTAAGTTATTATATTATTATTAGTCTATTATTATTAGTCTCCATTAAGAGACTAAAAGCGGCTTAGAATTCAATATGGACGGTATTTTTTAAAAGAAACAGTTTTAAAACCGCATTCAAAGCTAAACTGCATGGCATGGCAGTGTGTAGATGGGGGGCCTGGGTCAGGGTGTCAAACTGCGTTAAGTCAACAGTATAGACGCACCCTCGGCTCCTTGTTTTAGTTGCGTCTTTGCAAAGTCGCATTTGGATCCGCACTGCAAAATAGTGGCGTTTGAGCTCCATTGAGCTTCAAGGCAGTCCTGACTGCATCATTGGGGTCTCCTGTTATATAATCCGGTTCAAACGACATGATTCGGTGGTGTAGATCCAACCAGAGAGGGGTTTATGTATTTTTTCCCCAACCAACGCATTGTTTGGGCATACTTTTCCATACTATATTGATGCCAGAGACATTCCCAAAAATGTATCTTTTTCCTTGTTTTTGGATCCATGGAAACACCTTGCCAATTTTCCTTATGGAAACTATATTATTTTCCTCTCTTTTCCCACGAAATAGACCACCTCCCCGCCTGGAAAGGATGCTTTGAAAATAGCCCCCCCAAAACACTGTCTTTCTTCAACCACATTCGCTCTCTTTCTGCCAAGTTTATATATGAACTAATTTTTTTGGAAAAACAAAAAGGAGAGAAAAAAAAAGAGAACTGTGTACAGTTTTGTATATTCTCAACGGGTTTGTTTTGTTTTGTTTTTTTTGGGAAGGGGGGGAAGTTCTTAATTTAAACAAAAGGGGGGAGGGAGGGGGAGATCATTTAGATTCTTCATTTAGTAACTGATGTGTATAATAAACGCTATTTTCATTTAAAAAAAAACACCAACCCAAAGTATTATTTTTTGGTTCCCAAAGGATAATAATATTGATCAAGAGTATTTCAATGGCCTCTCTCCTGGGTGCCAAAGCCGCGATTTATTTTCCAATAAATCCCGCATTATGTTTTTTTTTAAAAACGGTTTTTAAAAAAATATTATTTTTATATAAAAAGAAAAGAAAGAAGAGGCTGTGAAAGGAAAGAAAGAAGGAAGGAAGGAAAGAGAGGGAGGAGGGAAGGAAGGAAAGAAGAAAAGAAGGAGGAGAAGGAAAGGAAAGGGAGAAGGGAGGGAAGGAAGGAAGGAAGGAACGAAGGAAGGAAAGAAGGAACGAAGGAAGGAACGAAGGAAGGAAGGAAGGAAAGGAGGGAGGAGGGAAGGAAGGAAAGAAGAAAAAGAAGGAGGAGAAGGAAAGGAAAGGGAGAAGGGAGGGAAGGAAGGAAGGAAAGAAGGAACGAAGGAAGGAAAGACAAAAGGAAAGAAGGAAGGAAGGAAGGAAGGAAGGAAAGGGAGGGAGGAGGGAAGGAAGGAAAGAAAAAGAAGGAAGAGAAGGAAAGGAAAAGGAGGAGGGAGGGGAGGGAGGAAGGAAAGAAGAAAGGAAGGAAGGAACGAAGGAAGGAAGGAAAGGGAGGGAGGAGGGAAGGAAGGAAAGAAGAAAAAGAAGGAAGAGAAGGAAAGGAAAAGGAGGAGGGAGGGGAGGAAGGAAGGAAGGAAAGAAGAAAGGAAAGAAGGAACGAAGGAAGGAAGGAAAGGGAGGGAGGAGGGAAGGAAGGAAGGAAGGAAGAAAAAGAAGGAAGAGAAGGAAAGGAAAGGAGGGAGGGGAGGAAGGAAGGAAGGAACGAAGGAAGGAAAAAAGAAAGGAAAGAAGGAACGAAGGAAGGAAGGAAAAAGGGAGGAGGGAAGGGTAGAAGGAAATAAAGTAAAAAAAAAGAAGAAAGAAGGAAAGAAAAGGAGGGAGGGGAGGAAGGAAAGAAGGAACGAAGGAAGGAAAAAAGAAAGGAAAGAAGGAACGAAGGAAGGAAGGAAAAAGGGAGGAGGGAAGGGTAGAAGGAAATAAAGTAAAAAAGAAAAGAAGAAAGAAGGAAAGAAAAGGAAAGGGAGGAGGGAGGAAGGAGGGAAGGAAAGGGAGGGAGGAGAGAAGGAAGGAAGGAAGGAAAGTAAAGAAGAAAGAGAAGGAAAGAAAAGGAAAGGGAGGAGGGAGGGGAGGAAGGAAGGAAGGAAAGAAGGAAAGAAGGAACGAAGGAAAAAGAGGGAGGAGGGAAGGAAAGAAGGAAGGAAAGAAAGGAAAGGAAAGAAGAAAGAGAAGGAACGAAGGGAAGAAGGAAGGAAAAAGAAAGGGAAAGAAGAAAGGAAAGGGAGGAGGGAAGGGAGGGAGGAAAGAAAGGAAGGAAGGAAAAAGAAAGAAAAGGAAGGAGGGAAGGAGAGAGAGAGAAAGGGAGGGAGGAAAGAAGAAAGGAAGGAGGGAAGGAAGGAAGAAAAGGAAGGTAGAAATGAAGGAAGGAAGAAATAAAGGAAGGAAGGGGAAGAAAAGAAGAAAGGAGGGAATAAAGGTAGGAATGAAAGAAGGAAGGAAGGAAGGAGTAAGAAAGGAAGGAAAGAAAGAAGGACAAAATGAAGGAAGGAAAGAAAGAAATGAGAAAGGAAGGAGGGAAAATAGGAGGGAAGGAAGGACAGAAAGAAGGAAAGAAAGAGGGAAGGAAAAAAGGATGATGAAGGCTTAACAGAATAATAACTAAAACAAACTGATTTGCTTGTGTGGTTTGATTGTTCAACTATTTTTAGTCTAAGGGTTTATATTGATGCAATATTTTGTTGTAAAGACAGGCACACACAAAAAGTCTAAATAAAACATTTTTACAAATTAAAGAGAGAGAGAGAGAGAGAGAGAGAGAGAGAGAGAGAAGTAACACATTGTGTTATATGTGCAGAGTGTCCAGAGCCGCCGATAAAGGGTTGTTTTCAGGCACGTCTCAGTTTCTAACCTTCCAGTATCGCTTGTATTTATTATTATTATTATTATTATTATTGATAATCTTGTTTTCTGTTGGGAAGGGAAATTTCTAGAGAAAGGAAGTGGCAAAACAATATGATTATTTCTTGCCTAAGAAAACCCTACGAAATGGATGGGATTTCCGGATGACCAGAGAGGCAACTCGAAGGTATTGCCTATATATGTGTGTATCTTTACACCTGTGTATGTGGCTTCAAGTTGCCTGTCCTCTTAGGGTAACCCTATTAATGTCATAGTGTTTTTCTCAGGCAAGAACAGGCCTCTACCAATTTCCTAAAGCCAAATGAATTTTTGGGAGAAAGAGAAGGGAATTGCCTTTTTCGAAAGAGAATATTCTAGAAATCCTAGCAATAGAAATATTCCTCTCACTCTCTCCAAATACTATGACTTTATGTACGGGTGTTATGTAAGAAACCCTTTGTTTTCCCCATATGTGTGTGTGTGTGTGTGTGTACATACACACACAGGCAGACTTGTTTACAAGTGTGGAGTTTGTTTCTGAAAGATACCAAATAATTTTTAAAAAAGAATTACGAATTTTAAGTTGGCAGCACATTGTTGGCTAGGAGCGGAATATTATGCATTTTGCACAAAATTTGCATTTTGTAGTCAAAAAATGCATGGTTTTTTTCTTCTGATTGTTGCAAAATAAAAAAACTCCTAAAAGATACCAAATAATTAAAAAAAAGAATTACGAATTATAAGTTGGCAGCACATTGTTGGCTAGAA
Organism: Anolis apletophallus; assembly: GCA_030556195.1. Classification (NCBI taxonomy): domain Eukaryota; kingdom Metazoa; phylum Chordata; class Lepidosauria; order Squamata; family Anolidae; genus Anolis; species Anolis apletophallus. Next base: position 32,597,785 of record JARBWK010000016.1, read on the forward strand.
GTTGAAATATGATGTGCAGATCCAAAAAAATTGCATTTTGTAGTAAAAAATGCATGTTTTTTTTTCTGATTCTTGCAACAAAAAAAACCTCCTAAAAGATACCAAATAATTAAAAAAAGAATTACGAATTATAAGTTGGTAGCACATTGTTGGCTAGAAGTTGAAATATGATGTGCAGATCCAAAAAAATTGCATTTTGTAGTAAAAAAAATGCATGTTTTTTTCTGATTCTTGCAAAAAATATTCAGAAGGATTTGCTGCCTTTTGGAAACAAGCTCTATCTCTCTCTACGCACACGCATGCACTTGGATGTGTTTGTTTACACAAATATGTGGGTGTGAACAAATACTTGTGGTAATATAAATATGTGTGCGTATAATCTATATTTATACCCACGCACACATATGTGTATCGTATATACACAAACAGTTTGCCAAATGTGTGTTTGTAAATGTATACATGTGAGTGAATGAGTAGATAACGAAAATTCACGAGTTTCTCCATATATGTATATTGGCAGATTGTTTACATACACATGTCTGTAAGTGTATTATACAGATGTGTGCATGTGTATATCTGTACAGTGCATGTACAGATACAATTGGCCGATGTATGTGTTTGCATACATAGTGATGGATTATTTTTACATATGCGTGTGTGTGCTTGGGAACAGTTTGCCCATATACATATGGTGAAAAAATGCTTTTGTTATCCATGCACAGACAATTTATTTACTTAGACGATTTCTTAATGTCTCCGTATGATGGACACACAATACCCTCATGTAGACATACATATGCATTTATGTTTATGCAGGATAGACCCAGTTTGTGTGTGTATACGTGTGTATTATTATCATTATTGTTGTTGTTGTTACTATTGCTACATCTGCATGGTATGAAGACTTAGGCAAGGCATGTGTATTATTGTTGTTATTGTTACTATTGCTACATCTGCATGGTATGAAGCCTTAGCCAAGACAGGCTGGGACCGGTTGGCTTGCAGCTTGCTGGCTTTCGAAAAGCAAATCTATTTCTCATTTTTTCAATCCTCTATCACCATTCGTTGTGGCTTGTAGAAAAAAGTCGTACTAAACTACACAACCCTTGTTGGATGGGGAATCTCCATAATTTTGGTGATCTTGTTGTAAATGAATAGGAATTGTGTGTGTGTGTGTGTGTGGTGTGTCTGTATAGATACACACACACATAATATATATATTCTGGGTGATATATGGGTTGCAGTTGTCCCTTTGGCCTTTCCCCTTCGCCCCCTAATCGTGTCCATTTCAACTTAGGGACTGTGTGAGGCCTGTCTTTTCTTTCTTTCTTTCTTTCTTTCTTTCTTTCTTTCTTTCTTTGCATGGGGATGGCCTCTGCTGCCTCCTCAGCCACTCCAGTGTGCTCTCCTTTCTCTCTTTCCTCTCCTTTCTCTCTCTCTCTCTCTCTCTCTCTCTCTCTCTCTCTCTCTCTCTCTCTCTCTCGCTCTGTCCTTCAGAGGCTAGGGCTATAGGTCTGCCCTGCTAGGTCTGGCTTAACCCCTTCCTTGGCACCATTGGTGGGTCAGTGACAAAAGAAGTGGGCAAACAATATGGCTTCGCCCTTTGCCCTCCCTTGACAGTGGTGGGCAAGTTGGGAGGCATCTGACTTGCCAATGAGAGGTGTATGGCAGAGAGGCCTTGGGAAAGAGAGACGCTGGGCCTGATTTGTTTGCAGTTTGCTGGCTTTTACAAGGAGACCTATGTATTTATTTCACTTATTTTGGTGCTTCAAATGTTATCCTTTGTTTTTGGGTTTCTCTGACCGGCTGATTCCAAAAACAGCAGCCGTTTCCCCCTCTCATCTCTAATTTTTGAGATGCAGAATATATCGCCTATAGTTGCCCACAGAAAAAAAAGCTTGATAATCACATCTAAGAAACTAGAACTACCGTAATAATAATAATAATAATAATAATAGATCTCACAACCTCTGAGGATGCCTGCCATAGATGCAGGAAAAGTGTCAGGAGAGAATGCTTCTGGAACATGGCCATACAGCTTGAAAAATGCACAACAATCCAATAATAATAATAATAATATTAATAATAATAGATCTCATAACCTCTGAGGATGCCTGCCATAGATGCAGGCAAAATGTCAGGAGAGAATGCTTCTGGAACATGGCTATATAGCCCCAAAATGCACAAAAACCCAATAATAATAATAATAGATCTCACAACCTCTGAGGATGCCTGCCATAGATGCAGGCGAAATGTCAGGAGAGAATGCTTCTGGAACATGACCATATAGCCCAAAAATGCACAACAACCCAATAATAATAATAATAGATCCCACAACCTCTGAGGATGCCTGCCATAGATGCAGGCGAAATGTCAGGAAAGGATGCTTCTGGAACATGGTCATATAGCCCGAAAAATGCACGAAAACCCAATAATAATAATAATAATAACAGATCTCACAAGCTCTTGGGATGCCTGCCATAGATGCAGGCGAAATGTCAGGAGAGAATGCTTCTGGAACATGGCCATACAGCCTGAAAAATGCACAACAACCCAATAATAATAATTATAATAATAATAATAGATCTCGCAACCTCTGCGGATGCCTGCCATAGATGCAGGCGAAATGTCAGGAGAGAATGCTTCTGGAACATGGCCATGCAGCCCGAAAAATGCACAACAACCCAATAATAATAATAATAATGTGGTCTAATACAGTCTATCTATCTAATACAATTTTCTGAATCAGTGCCCCAAAGAATGTCAGAAAAAGGCCTAAAACCATCACCAATATTTTGGTTGTTGTTGGTTTGTGTTGCCTATCTATCCTCTTCCTTTGTGAATTGTGGAAAAAAGAAGCACTAAATATAATAATAATAATTAATAATAATAATAGATCTCACAACCTCTGAGGATGCCTGCCATAGATGCAGGCAAAATGTCAGGAGAGAATGCTTCTGAGACATGGCCATACAGCCTGAAAAATGCACAACAACCCAATAATAATAATAATAATAATAATAATACGGTCTAATACAGTCTATCTATCCAAATGCAATTTTCTGAATCAGTTCCCCAAAGAATGTCAGGAAAAGGCCTAAAAACCGACAGCAATATATTTGTTGTTGTTGGTTTGTGTTACCTATCTATCCTCTTCCTTTGTGAATTGTAGAAAAAAGAAGCACTAAATATAATAATAATAATAATAATAGTATTAATAATACGGTCTAATACAGTCTATCTATCCAAATGCAACTTTCTGAATCCGTTCCCCAAAGAATGTCAGGAAAAGGCCTAAAAACCGACAGCAATATATTTGTTGTTGTTGGTTTGTGTTACCTATCTATCCTCTTCCTTTGTGAATTGTAGAAAAAAAGAAGCACTAAATATAGTAATAATAGTATTAATAATACGGTCTAATACAGTCTATCTATCCAAATGCAATTTTCTGAATCCGTTCCCCAAAGAATGTCAGGAAAAGGCCTAAAAACCGACAGCAATATATTTGTTGTTGTTGGTTTGTGTTACCTATCTATCCTCTTCCTTTGTGAATTGTAGAAAAAAGAAGCATTAAATATAATAATAATAATAATATTAATAATACGGTCTAATACAGTCTATCTATCCAAATGCAATTTTCTGAATCCGTTCCCCAAAGAATGTCAGGAAAAGGCCTAAAAACCGACACCAATATATTTGTTGTTGTTGGTTTGTGTTACCTATCTATCCTCTTCCTTTGTGAATTGTAGAAAAAAAGAAGCACTAAATATAATAATAATAATAATAATAAAAAACCTGTATTTGTACCCCGCAACCATCTCTTTTGAGAGGGACTCGGTGTGGCTTACACGAGGCCAAGCCTAAAAATACATATCAATACAATAACCTAAAAACATGAAAACAACATTTCAAGTAGAATGTATAGTACTTATAGTACCGTATAGGGGAAAAAAACCTTTTGTGGATGGGAATCTCCACAATGTTGTAAATTAAGAGGTACCATATATGCTGGATTTGTCACCTTCCTCATGATTTCCATCATCATCATCGCAATCTACTTTGTGTATTATTCAGTGTGTGATTTCCGCCCCGCGTTTCCATTCCACTTCAAGCAACCGATTGTGTTTACTTATGATGACATGGTTCAGTTGGGTCACTCTAAGGCCCAAATGTTTTGTGAAGCCTAGAATAGATCCACAACGAATTACACAAAAATAATAATAATATACAACCAGGCTCCGGTTTATTCATAGAAGTCTTTTTATATCCCAGTGTTCTTGCCTATTTTGGAATAATTAAAAATTATCTTAAATCCAACTATCGGAGATAATTTGGGAAGGAAGAAATAGAATAGAAAGTCTCTAAAAATCTATTTAATCGGATATTATAAAACGAATCTCCCCTCCGCCACCCCGAAGCCTGTGTGGCACAGGAAAGAAACACTGTGTTCCACAACGGTTCAGTGATTTCGTCCCCGGCCATATATTCTCTCCCTGTGTTTTCCGATCAGTCAGACTCCATTCTCTTTAGCAAGGATTTGTAAGAGTCTGGGGCTCAGCAATGGGCACTGATGGATCTGTTGAGAATGGTTGCCGGAGCAGTTAAATGGACACGAATTCGCCTTCTTTTGTTGCATATTTAGCTATTGTCACCCCCAACCTTTGGGAACCAAAGGGGGGATCCTTGGCCTGGCTTTAGTTCCCATAAAACCTCCAGACGTGGCTGGAAAGGGCAGGAGGGGGTGGTACTTTTTTGGGGGTTTCTTAAAACAGTGTTTTTTTCGGGGAGGGAAGACTTAGAAAAATACACCATAACTGTTGCTTGTGGGCAAGTGGGATGACATTGAGTTTTGCTTGTATTGCTTCTCTCTGAACAAGGTGCTGTTGTGGGGAAAAGTGTGTGTGTGTTGGGGACAGACGGACTAGACAATCAGTGCAAAAAGTGAAAAATTAATCTAGACAAGGCAGGCGGATTGGGGGCTGGGAAGAAGAAGAGACCAGGCCGACACAACATTTCCTTGAAGAGCAAAGAGAAATAGTGATGGCAACACTTTAGTAAATCTAGGCATATTTTTAAAATCCTTGCTTAATATACACAGCTTCCCATTTGCTCCCATTACATCAAGCTGTGAGAAAAACAGGAGAGTGTTCGGCCCTTGTTGTGATTGTGGCCCACTGAAGTTGTTGTTCTAGGAGCCCCTGGTAGTGCAATGGGTTAAACCCTTGTGCCGGCAGTTCAAATCAGGAGAGTGGGGTGAGCTCCCACCTGTCAGCTCCAGCTTCCCATGCAGGGGACATGAGAAAAGCCTCCCACAGGATGGTAAAACATCCAGGCATTTCTTGGTAGCGCAGTGGGTAAAACCCTTGTGCCGGCAGAACTGCTGACAGAAAAGTCGGCAGTTCGAATCCGGGGAGTGGGGTGAGCTCCCACCTGTCAGCTCGAGCTTCCCATGCAAGGACATGAGAGAAGCATCCCACAGGATGGTCAAACATCCAGGCGTCCCCTGGGCAACGCAGTGGGTAAAACCCATGTGCCGGCAGAACTGCTGACCGAAAAGGCAGCAGTTCAAATCCGGGGAGTGGGGTGAGCTCCCACCTGTCAGCTCCAGCTTCCCATGCAGGGACATGAGAAAAGCATCCCACAGGATGGCCAAACATCCGGGCGTCCCCTGGGCAACGCAGTGGGTAAAACCCTTGTGCTGGCAGAACTGCTGACCGAAAAGTCGGCAGTTCAAATCCGGAGAGTGGGGTGAGCTCCCACCTGTCAGCTCCAGCTTCCCATGCAGGGAAGTGAGAGAAGCATCCCACAGGATGGTCAAACATCCGGGCGTCCCCTGGGCAACGCAGTGGGTAAAACCCATGTGCTGGCAGAACTGCTGACCGAAAAGTCGGCAGTTCGAATCTGGGGAGTGGGGTGAGCTCCTACCTGTCAGCTCCAGCTTCCCATGCAGGGACATGAGAGAAGCCCCCCTACAGGATGGTAAAACATCCAGGCGTCCCCTGGGCAACGTCCGTGCAGACAAACAATTTTCTCACTTGCAATTTCTCAAGTCACTCCTGACACGCACACACAAAAAATTATTATTATTATTATTATTTTCCCAATTTTATCTCTTGGTTGAGACACAACAGTAAAAATCCATTTTCAGAATTGTTCCGGCAGGCATTCAGCCTATAACTATTCTTGGTTTGGCGGACTATTGTGGAAACTGTCCTATTTTTTCATTGTTTTTATGCTTCTGTTGTAGTTCGATATGCTGTAAACCATTAATCTACATTATTTATTTATTTATTCACTTACTATATTTACTCTATATCACACATCAATATTAACATATTAATATATCAAGAAATATTCATATATTATTAGTATTAATATCATAATTATTATATCATAGCAGTGTTTCCCAACCTTTTTTGAGCCACGGCACACTTTTTACAGTTGCAAAATCCTGGGGCACACCACCAACCAAAATGACACAAATGACACTCTAACACAGTAATACATATAGTTAATATGTTTTTAAAATGTATTTATACACTCAGTGTGAAACCTGGACCTGTTTCGATGAACACAACATTGATATCCTGGCAGGAATGGCAGAAAGACATTAACTTCCCACACAGGACTCCCATAACCAAGAGAATATGCTATAAGAGTTTGGTGAGCATTGACCTTGAGTTTTGGAGTTGTAGTTCACCTATATCCAGAGAGCACTGTGGACTCAAACAATGTTGGATCAGGACCGAACTTGGCATGAATACTCAATATGCCCAAATGTGAACACAGATGGAGTTTGTGGAAAATAGATCTTGACATCTGGGAGTTACAGTTTCTGGTATTTATAGTTAACACACAATCAAAGAGCATCCTGAACTCTTGCAACAATGGAATTGAACCAAACTTGGCACATTGAACTCTCATTAGACCTTGACATTTGGGAGTTGTAGTTGCTGGGATGTATAGTTCCCCTACAATCAAAGAGCATTCTGAACCTCACCAATGATAGAACTGGGCCAAACTTCCCACACAGAACCCCCAGGAGGCAAGAGGAGGTCTCTACTTGGGGAAAGGGAGGCGGGCCTTCCCAATACATGGAGAGGGAGAGACCAAGTAGACAACGGGTGGGGAGTTTTTTTTGTTGTTGTAATTTTGTGCCTTTATCGAGGTAGGTTTCTTAGGGTTTCTATACTTCAACACACTAGACTCCCCCACTTTTCCTGGAGGTTCCAATTTCCCACGGCACACCTGATGATCGCTCACAGCACACTAGTGTGCCCCGGCACACTGTTTGGGAAACACTGTATTATAATATTTTATATATATATATATATATATATATATATACACACACACACATTATAATATATTGAAATTATAATATAATATAATAACATTATATTATATTATTTATTATATTATTATATTATTATTATAAAATTATTATATAATAATAAAAGCCACTAAAATAAAATAATGCTTCCTTGTAGTCCCCTTCTCTGGAGAGTTTTATGCAGAGGCTTGATGGCCATCAGTCGGGGGTGCTTTGATTGTGTATCCCTGAGGGTTGGGCTGGATGGCCCTGGGGTCCCTTCCCTCTCGATGACTTCCTGTTCCCACCTTTCTAAAAACCTTCTGACAGAAAGCCTTTGAGATTTGTGACAGAAAAGGAAGAGATCAAACCCCATTGAAAGGATGGGAAACTCAGGACCAAACTTGGCACGAATCCGCAATATGCCCAAATGTGAACACTGGGGAAATTTGGGGAAAATAGACATTTGGGAGTTGGAGTTGCTGGGATGTAGAGCGGGCAAGGCAAGTGGCGAGCGGGCGGGGAGAGCAGCTCCAGCTTCCCATGCAGGGGCATGAGAGAAGCATCCCACAGGATGGTCAAACATCCGGGTGGGGCGAGTGGCAGACAGGGCGAGGCGAGCCTGCCTGCCTGCCTGCTGGGGCCCTTAGGAAGGCCGGATAGAATCGGTCAAAGGGCCGCATCCGGCCCCCGGGCCGTAGTTTGCCCACCCCTGGGCCAGGCCGACACAACATTTCCTTGAAGAGCAAAGAGAAATAGTGACGGCAACACTTTAGTAAATCTAAGCATATTTTTAAAAACAAATCTTTGCTTTATATGCACATCTTCTCGTTTGCTCCCATTAAATCAAGCTGTGAGAAAGAAAGAAAACAGGAGAGTGAGTGCAAGGGCAGGTTTGGCCCTTGTTGTGATTGTGGCCCATTGTTTTGTTGTTGTTGTTCTAGGAGCCCCTGGTAGTACAATGGGTAAAACCCTTGTGCTGGCCGAATTGCTGACCGAAAAGTCGGCAGTTCGAATCCGGAGAGTGGGGTGAGCTCCCACCTGTCAGCTCCAGCTTCCCATGCAGGGGACATGAGAGAAGCCTCCCACAGGATGGTAAAACATCCAGACATTTCCTGGTAGTGCAGTGGGTAAAACCCTTGTGCCGGCAGAACTCCTGACCGAAAAGTCGGCGGTTCGAATCCGGAGAGTGGGGTGAGCTCCCACCTGTCAGCTACAGCTTCCCATGCAGGGGACATGAGAGAAACCTTCCACAGGATGGTAAAACATCCAGTCATTTCCTGGTAGTGCAGTGGGTAAAACCCTTGTGCCGGCAGAACTGCTGACCGAAAAGTCAGCAGTTCGAATCCAGAGAGTGGGGTGAGCTCCCACCCGTCAGCTCCAGCTTCCCATGCAGGGACATGAGAGAAGCATCCCACAGGATGGTCAAACATCCGGGTGTCCCCTGGGCAACGCAGTAGGTAAAACCCTTGTGCCGGCAGAACTGCTGACCGAAAAGTCAGCAGTTCGAATCCGGAGAGTGGGGTGAGCTCCCACCTGTCAGCTCCAGCTTCCCATGCAGGGACATGAGAGAAGCATCCCACAGGATGGTAAAACATCCGGGCGTCCCCTGGGCAACGCAGTGGGTAAAACCCTTGTGCCCGCAGAACTGCTGACCGAAAATTTGGCAGTTCGAATCCGGAGAGTGGGGTGAGCTCCCACCTGTCAGCTCCAGCTTCCCATGCAGGGACATGGGAGAAGCCTCCCACAGGATGGTAAAAAAAAACATTACGCATGTGCAAAACCACATATATACACAAACACACATATATACCCAGATACACAAATATACACACACATATACACACATACACAGATTGGGCCACAGCAACATATGTCAGGAGATAGCTAGCATGTGTGTCTGTGTGCATATATATATATTGAAAATTATGTTTTATGTAACACTCTCACTTGGCCAATAACAACAACAATAATAATAAAACTTTATTTATAGGCTGCCTTATCTCTCCGAGTGGCCTATGTTGGAAAGCGTGTATTGCTTGATCCAGTTCTTTGTATGGGATTCGGTTGAGAGTCCCATTCTGAAGCTTTGGCCAAGGGATTTCCATCTATTAAAGACGTCTAGTGGGTGGCAATAAAAAAGGGGTGAGCCCCATAAGCGGAAGAGTGTGCTTTCACCCATCCTTTCCGCGGCCCCAGACTGGGATGCCACGGATGACGACGGGGCTGCGTTTGGCTTGTTGGGTCACAACTTGGGCAGGCTTACTGTAATGTATGCAGACTGCATGAATGGAGATGATAATGTATGCAGGTGGTATGGAGCATTACATGCAGGAAAGGAGCTGAGGTTTTTGTTGATGATTATCCCGGCCTTGAAATCCCTGGTTAAAAACAAGCATTATTTTATTATTTTATTTCTTTCTTTTATTTTTTTACTGGGCTGTTTCAAATTCCGCGTTGGGATGGGAGAACGCCGCTTTCGTGCGATGAGAAATCTCCCATCTTATTAACGATAGGATTTATTTATTTCCAAGCCCTTGTAACAGTAAGCTGGCCCTGTTTTTTTTCCCCCCCACTGGGGATACTCAGATAATTAGTGTGCGTCTGCTTGTGTAGGCTGAAATTTAATAAGATCCCCTTTCTACGTAGCCGACTTATCAATTAAATAAGCCATACCCAGAATTATAAGCGTATTCCGGTTAGAATGGCTCCCACAAAGGATTGATGCTGTGTTTTCTTAAAAAATTATTTCCCAAATACGGACAAAAGGGGGAAAATATCAATTCCCAAACTCACGGTCATTCTGTGCGAAAAATTGCGCACAAAAAAAAGCTATTGCTGTAATTAAAATATTGTAACTTAGCACACGGGAGCGGAATTGAAATTATTTATTTGTTTATTTATTTATTGCCACCATTTCTACCCCGCTTCTTCTCAACCCCCGAGGGGGGACTCAGAGCGGCCTAACAACGGCAACAATTCGAAGCCTAAAACACAGTATACATATAATACAGTGTTTCCCAACCTTTTTTGAGCTGCGTCACACTTTTTACATTTGCAAAATCCTGGGGCACACCACCAACCAAAATGACACAAAATGAGTGTTGTTCTATCTTTAATGCTGCAATTGAGCACCTTGATTAGCATTTAACGGCATTGCAGCTGCAAAGCCTAGCTGGTTGCTGCCTGGGGGAATCCTTTTTTGGGAGGTGGTACTAAGGAAGGAAGGAAGTCCCCCCAGGCCTTTCCCCACTACTCTCCCTCCCTGGGAGGCAGGGATCCTAATCAGACCCGGCAGATGGCCATCCTGCCACGGCCCCCAAGCCCCCGGGTGAGGAAGGAAGGAAGGAAAGGCAGGCGCTGCTTGGGCCCCACCCTCCCATCCCGGATCCCAAACAACAACTTTCAGTGCCGGTAGTAAAGGGGCCGTAATTCCAAAGTGTGGCCTAGAGCGCAAAAAGGTGTTAATCCGGGCCTGCTGCCAAGTTTGGTCCATGTCCATCATCGGTGGAGGTCACTCTCTGGTTGTGGGTGAACTTGAACTCCCAGAAAGAAAGGCCGGTTCCCCCCAAAGCCATCCAGTAATCAAGTTTCGGCATATCAGGAATGCCTACCAAGTTTGGTCCAGATCCATCATTGTTTGGGTTCATGGTGCGCTCTGAATATAGGTGAACTACAACTCTTATACATTTATTATTACTATTATTATTTCAATTATTTATACCCCGCCCTTCTCTATCCCCAAAGACCTCCTGTATTCTTTGCTGATCATGAGGGTTCTGTGTGCCAAGTTAGTTCCAGGTCCATCATTGGTGGAGTTCAAAGTGCTCTTAGGATGTAGGTGTACTATACCAGTGTTTCCCAACCTTTTTTGAGCTGCGGTACATTTTTTCCATTTACACAATTCTGGGGCACACCACCAACCAAAATGACACAAAATGGCACTCTAACACAGTAATACAGATAGTTAATATGTTTTTTAATGTATTTATACACTCAGTGTGAAACCTGGGCCTGTTTCGATGAACACAACATAGATATCCTGGCAGGAATGGCAGAAAGACACAAACTTCCCACACAGAACTCCCATAACCAAGAGAAAATGCTATAAGAGTTTGGTGGGCATTTACCTTGGGTTTTGGAGCTGTAGTTCACCTATATCCAGAGAGCACAGTGGACTCAAACAATTTTGGATCAGGACCACACTTGGCATGAATACTCAATATGCCCAAATATGAACGCAGATGGAGTTCAGGGGAAATTGACATTTGGGAGTTGTAGTTGCTGGGATTTATAGTTCCCCTACAATCAAAGAGCATTCTTGAACCCCACCAATGATAGAACTGTGCCAAACTTCCCACACAGAACCCCAGGAGGCAAGAGGAGGTCTCTACTTGGGGAAGGAGGGGCCTTCCCAATGCATGGAGAGGAGAGACCAAGTACACAACGGGTTGGGGGGGGTGTTGTAATTTTGTGCCTTTATCGAGGTAGGTTTCTTAGGGTTTTTATATTTCAACACACTAGACTCTCCCCCCTTTCCTCCTGGAGGTTCCAATTTCCCACGGCACACCTGATGATCACTCACGGCACACTAGTGTGCCCTGGCACACTGGTTGGGAAACACTGATATAATAGAACAGTGTTTCCCACCCTAGTGCCGGGCACACTAGTGCCGTGAGCGATCATCACGTGTGCCGTGGGAAATTGGAACCTCCAGGAAGGGGGGGGGGGGAAGAGTCTAGTGTGTTGAAGTATAAAAACCCTAAGAAATCTACCTCGATAAAGGCACAAAATTACAAACAGCCCCCCAACCCGTTGTGTACTTGGTCTCTCCTCTCCATGCATTGGGAAGGCCCGCCTCCCTTTCCCAAGTAGAGACCTCCTCTTGCCTCCTGGGGGTTCTGTGTGGGAAGTTTGGCCCAGTTCTATCATTGGTTGGGTTCAGAATGCTCTTTGATTGTAGGGGAACTATAAATCCCAGAAACTACAATTCCCAAATGTCAAGGTCTATTTCCCCTGAACTCCATCTGCGTTCATATTTGGGCATATTGAGTATTCATGCCAGGTTTTGTCCTTGTCCAACATTGTTTGAGTCCACGGTGCTCTCTGGTTATAGGTGAACTACAACTCCAAAACTCAAGGTCAATGCCCACCAAACTCTTATAGCATTTTCTCTTGTTTATGGGAGTCCTGTGTGGGAAGTTTATGTCTTTCTGTCATTCCTCCCAGGATATCAATGTTGAGTTCATCGAAACAGGCCAGGTTTCACACTGAGTGTATAAATAAAATTTAAAAACATATTAACTATATGTATTACTGTGTTAGAGTGTCATTTTGTGTCATTTCGGTTGATGGTGTGCCCAGGATTTTGCAAATGTAAAAAGTGTGCCGCGGCTCAAAAAAGGTTGGGAAACACTGCTATAATATAATGATTATGATATTAATACTAATAATATATGAATATTTCTTGATATATTAATATGTTAATATTCTCTCTCTCTTGGCATTACTTCGCGAACGAAGATTCAGGAAGGACTCACCCCACGCTTTTTACAAGCGCGTTGATGACTAAAAAGGCCAATCTGAGATAGTCAAGTTCGGTTGCAGAAAGCACAGCAGAAAGTCTCCTTGGGTGATGTTGTTTCCGAGGTGCGGTTCTTTCTGCATTGTTGTTTCTCTTCGAGACTCATTCGGCGTGTCTTCTAGAAAGTGGCCGCAGCATTGTGGATAGTGCATCTCCATGCCTCCCGATGTGAGGCCAGGATGGACTATTGTTGGTGATCAATCTGGCCAAGTCTGAGATGTTGTTTCAGGGACTCCTTATATCTCATTTTGGGGGCGCCTCTCTTGCGCTGACCGGTGGCGAGTTCACCGTAGAGTAGTATCTTTGGGAGGCGGTGGTCTTCCATCCTAGCGACATGCCCTGCCCAGCGCAGCTGTGTTCTTAATAGCATGGCCTCAATGCTGGTGATCCCTGCTTGCTCAAGGACAGCAACATTCGTCACATAGTCGTATATATGTGTATATTTAGGATTGTGTGAAGACAGCGCTGATGAAAGCGTTCGAGGAGTCGTAGGTGTTGGTGCTAGGTGACCCATGTTTCAGACCCATACAGGAGAATAGACTGTACGATAGCTCTGTACACACTGATTTTGGTGCTTTGCCTCAGGTGCTTGTTGCTCCAGACTCTTTTGTGAAGCCTTCCAAATGCACTATATGCCTTTGATAATCTGTGATCTATCTCTTTGTCAATCTTGGCGTCTGAAGAGATGATGCTTCCCGGGTAGGTGAACTGCTGAACGGACTTAAGCACAGATGTGCCTATGCTGATGTGGGGATGATGGTGTTCTTCCTGTGGTGCGGGCTGGTAGAGGACTTCTGTTTTCTTCAGGCTGACTTCCAGCCCAAACAACTCTGCAGCTGCTGGAAAGCAGGATGTGAGGCGCTGCAGGGCTGCTTCTGAATGGGCGACAAGGGCAGCATCGTCAGTAAAAAGCAGCTCACGGACTAGATAGTTTAGAGTCTTAGTGCGAGCCCTCAGATGGCTTAAGTTGAACAAGCTGCCATCAGTACGATAGCGTATATATCTGCCGTCTTCTTCTTCGAGGTCTGCCGTAGCCCTTTGGAGCATCATGCTGAAGAAGATTGTAAATAGGGTTGGTGCAAGAACACAACCTTGTTTCGCTCCATTAGTTATTAGAAAGGGCTCCGAGAGAGCATCGCCGTATCTGACATATAATAGAAAACCAAAAACAGTCAGAATTAAAATACATTAAAATACAGTTAGCGTTAAAATACATTAAATGCAATTAGCATTAAAATACATCATATACATTCACATAGGTTAAAAACAGTATTTCGTCCATCGTAAAAGCATTGGGACATGTCCACCAGCTGGCCATTACAATCCAATCTAAAGTGCTGCATTGTGCGAATGTGCAAACGCCTGGTCCCATAGACAGGATTTCACTTTTTTTCCTGAATGTCAGGAGGGATGGGGTTGATCGTATATCAATTGGGAGTGCGTTCCACAGACGGGGAGCCACCACCGAGAAGGCCCTGTCTCTCGTCCCCACCAACCGCATTTGAGAAGTAGGCGGGAGCGAGAGCAGGGCCTCCCCGGATGATCTTAAATTACGAGGTGGGACGTAGTGGCTGATGCGTTCGGACAAGTAAACTGGGCCAGAACCGTATAGAGCTTTAAAGGTCAAAACCAGCACTTTGAATTGAGCTCAGAATTGGAAGGCAGCCAGTGGAGCTGACACAACAGGGGGGTGGTATGCTCCCTGTATGTAGCTCCGGTTAGTAATCTGGCTGCCGCCCATTGGACTAATTGCAGTTTCCGAACTGTCTTCAAAGGCAGCCCCACGTAGAGTGTGTTGCAGTAATCTATTCGGGATGTGACCAGAGCGTGGACGACCGTAGCCAGATCCGACTTCCCAAGGTACGGGCGCAGCTGGCGCACGAGTCTTAACTGTGCAAACGCTCCCCTGGCCACTGCTGAGACCTGGGCTTCCAGGCTCAGCGATGAGTCCAGGATCACTCCCAGACTGCGAATCTGCGTCTTCAGGGGGAGTGTTTCGAAGGGATTTGAAATCAGTCATTTAAGGTAATTGTATATCCATTGTTTTCGTATCCGATATCTGTAGGAAAGATCGGAATACTTTTATCAATTTCGGAATCTGGAAATTTTCAAAGAGAGATTGCAATCCTCTATCCCAGTGGTTCTCAACCTTCCTAATGCCGCGACCCCTTAATACAGTTCCTCATGTTGTGGGTGACCCCCAACCATAGCATTATTCTTGTTGATACTTCATACCTGTCATTTTGCTACCGTTATGAATCATCATGTAAGAATCTGACAATCGGGATGTATTTTCATTCACTGGACCAAATATGGCAAAAATACCCGATATGCCCAAATTTCAATACTGGTGGGTTGGGGGGATTGATTTTGTCATTTGGGAGTTGGAGTTGATTGGATTTATAGTTCACCTACAATCAAAGAGCATTCTGAATTCCACCAATGATGGAATTGAACCAAACTTCCCACACAGAACTCCAATGACAAACAAAAAATATTGAAAGTGTTTGGTGGGCATTGACCTTGAGAGTTGGAGTTGTAGTTCACCTACATCCAGAGAGCACTGTGGACTCAAACAATGATGGATCTGGATCACACTTGGCATGAATACTCAATATGCCCAAATGTGTACACTGGTGGAGTTTGGGGGGAATAGACCTTGACATTTGGGAGTTGTAGTTACTGGGAGTTATAGTTCACCTACAATCAAAGAGCATTCCGAATTCCACAAATGATGGAATTGAACCAAACCTGGCACAAAGAACTCCCATGACCAACACAAAATACTGAAAGGGTTTGGTGGACATTGACCTTGAGTGTTGGAGTTGTAGTTCACCTACATCCATAGAGCACTGTGGACTCAAACAATGATGGATCTGGATCAAACTTGACACAAATACTCAATATGCCCAAATGTGAACACTGGAGGAGTTTGGAGAAAGAGAGAGAGAGTGAGTGAGAGAGAGAGAGAGAGAGAGAGAGAATAGACCTTGACAAAAAAAATTGGTTTTGTCATTTGGGAGTTGTAGTTGCTGGGATTTATAGTTCACCTATAACAGGGCTGTCCAACTGGCGGCCCTGGGGCCGGATCTGGCCCCCCAGCCTGTTGGACACGGCCCCTGCTATGCCCCCAGCCGCCATTTTAATTTTTTTTAAAAAAATCTAATTTTTTTTAAAAAATGGCGGCCGGGGGGGGGGAGGGGGAGGCGGGGCAGGGAGGAGGAAGAGAGCTAGCTCCTCCTCCCTGCACCGCCCCCTCCGTCCTCTCTCCCGCCGAAAGGAGGAGTAGGCGGCGCCAAGGGCAGAGCCGTCACGCCAGGCCTGTGACGTGCTGTCCTTGGCGCCGCTCTTCTGGCGGCTCCCGCCCTAGGAAGGGTGGGGAGCCGCCGAAAGGAGGAGTAGGCGGCGCCAAGGGCAGCACATCACAGGCCTGGCGTGACGTGCTGCCCTTGGTGCTGCCTACTCCTTTTTTCCAGCAGCTCCCCCTCCCTAGGAAGGGCGGGGGAGCCGCCGAAAAGGAGGAGTAGGCGGCGGCAAGGGCAGCGCGTCACGCCAGGCCTGTGACGCGCTGCCCTTGGCGCCGCCTTCTGCTCTCCCTCCTCCTCCTCTTTCCCGGGCGCTGTGCCTTTCTCCCTCCTCCTCCTCTTTCCGCGCCGCCTGCTTTCTCCCTCCTCCTCTTTCCCAGCCGCGGTGCCCGGGAAAGAGGAGGAGGGAGAATGACAGCTTTAGGAGGGGGCGGGGCCTGGGCTGGGGGCGGGGCCTGGGGGCGGGCCCGAGCGGCCCTCGAGGTCATCAGTGACCTCTATTCCGGCCCTGGGCCCGGTAGAAGTTGGACAGCCCTGACCTATAATCAAAGAGCCTTCTGAATCCCACCAATGCTAGAATTGGGCCAAACTTCCCACCAGAACCCCCATGAACAACAGAAAATACTGTGTTTTCTGATGGTCTTTGATGACCTCTCTGACACTCCTTCCACCCCGGTCCAGACCGGAGAAACGCTGCTCTATCCATTTACCTGGGAGTAAACCTCACTCGTACAGACATTATTACTTTTAAGTAGTTATATATAGGATATATAGCATTGCAATGACCTGTGCATTCTATGATTGTGCAACTGGATGCTTTCCTTTTGTTTGCATTCTCCTTGCTCTCAAACCCATCCAATGCTTACATTTCCTTTGGCTGCTGAAAGGCAGAAATGCAACAAGATAAGTCCGACACCAACAATACAATCAGGGGAACCGGGGCTCAGTGAAACCCATTTCAGGAGAAAGTTCTTTTGTGCTTCACTTTTGAAGGTCTGGCCAAAGGAAAGGCTTTCCTGCCACCTAATGTTAAGCACAGATCACTGTTGGCTTTCTCCAGCCGGTTTGCATAAATATATTCATGACACACACCGACTGGAGCATTAAGCAAGATTTGGGAGGCTTGAATGGGATATTGCAAGTTAATCAGAAAAGGAAGACGTTCCCAATCACCTGATGTGAACTCATTCCCCTCTCTTCCCACATTTCATACATTCATCTGAGAACAATCAAGTCTTGAGGAATCATGGGATAAAAGCTCAGCGGTTATGCATATATATAGATATAGATAGAGATATATGAATCAGGATGTTGCTAAATATATATGTGTGTGAACACAAGCGTGCGCGTGAGATCACACACACATATATATTAGGGGTGTGCATAATTTTGTTTTTAATTTGTATTTTTGATCAAATTCTTTAAATACAAATCGATATTAGAAACATGCAGGAAAGGCAGGGGGAATTAGAAATTGAAACACTCACCCATCGTTTTTGTTAAGTTTCTGTAACATTTGGTCAGTTTAATTTTCAGTATAAGCATTAATAATACTAATAAATAATAAATACACTTTATTTATATTCCACTCTTCTCACCCCGAAGGGACTCAGAGCGGATTACAGGTACACATACTTAGCAGACAATCCCTGCCGTTTCCACATACACACATATAGACGAACAGACAAACTCTGGCCACCAGGGGGAGCTGACGCACTCCTCAGCGTTCCCAGCATTCCTTGTTGTTCCTTCCGCATTCTCAGCAATCCTGGAGTTCTTTAATGGCCTCATTAAGTCAATCAATCAAAACTTTATTACGGTCACAGACCAGCACATATAATTTAGTCAAAATTTGCCTCCCCACTTAATGTGGTACCTTTATCTCCTACTCAACAGATGCAACTGTCTTACGGGGTGCAAAGGTCAACAGCAGGGTACACTTAAAGGTCAAGCACCCACCTCGACCAGGGCAGGCCTCGAACTCATGATCTATTGGTCAGAGAGATCTTATGCAGCTGACACTTAGCCAGCTGTGCCACATTCCCAGTGCAACTTTGGTAAAGCAACTTTGATAAAGCCAAGAGAACATAAAGTGCTTTAAAAACCAATCTGATTGCCAAAAGGAAGGTACTGGGGGCTTAAAATTAAAATCATAACAGCAAACTTAAAAATGTAGTTTGGGAAGGCAAGCCCCCCCCCCCCCCGGTAGAGAATGCAAAAGGCTCTGCCCTAAACTACCTTTCCCAGAATGCAGTGTTCAGCATCAGAAAACCCCAATGAAGACTGCATCAGTCAGCCATTTAGAGTCCTAATAATAATAATAATAATAATAATAGATTCTGCAAAGAGGACTAAAGTAAGTAAGTAATAGTATCAATCTGTGCTAAGGTGAAGTTATGTGGTTGTGTGTCATTAAGACATTGTTCAATAAAATGTTTACAGATTTCGCTTGTCATCTGGCCCACGTAAACAAGAGGGCAGCAACACGTGATAGCGTACACGGCTGAATTCGTGGCGAAATCATGTAGTTTGAATGTTTTTTGTTTTGACTGACTAAAAATATCTTTTTCTGTTGATATGTTAGAACAAACCGAACACCTACCACATTCTCTGGTCCCAGGGCTCAGACTGCTTTCTTTGGGTGTCTGTTTTTTCATTCCTAAATCTATTATATAAATGGGTTCACGTAATGTGATGTATACCTCAAACAAAGAAACCATACAACGCAGAAACACAATACTTGCCAACAGAAATAGGCCTCAAGCAAGGTACGTTTGTAGCAAAGAAACTTTCCCCCCCAAAACCTAAAAGGCCCCCAAAACAACGAGTAAAAATAAAACTACATTTACCAGCATCCTCCGGGGCAGCCAAAGACTCACCCAGCCTCTACATTCTGAACAACATGATTGGCTGCCAATAAGGACGGATTTGCATAACTGCTGCACTGGCCAGACAACATGAAAATTCCGATCCATACTAAACTGCCAAAACAGAATAAGGCTTCATTAACTTGATTTCCCTAACTAGCCCTCACTTACTGGGAAGCTGTTTACGCTCTGAATTGACAGTAAGGACTTCAGCTCATTGGAATTGTGTATGGCTGAATTGACAGTAAGGCTTCATTAACTTGCTGTTCCTAACTAGGCCTCAGCTCATGGGACATTGTGTATGGCCTGAATTTACAGTAACCTACCTTGACACACAGAGCCCTGACCATGCATGATGGGACTTCAAGTACCACCATGGAAAATGGGATTTGTAGTACTTCAAAACCCATCATTCCCCACAGACCACTGTGGCCCAGAACCAAGACCAGTAAAGACCCAACTTGGCACACCATGCCCCCCATGACCCACACTCCATCCAACTGCAGTTTAGAGGAGGGCACACCGTGGATGATTGGACTTTCTCGCATCTCCTAAAAAGGGCACAGCAACGCGTGCCGAGTACAGCTAGTGTATTATATAGTCCCTGATATTATGGGTGCGTTTATAATACTCACTTATAAACGCACCCATAATATCAGGGACTATATAATACATTCAGGAATGAAAAAACCAACACCCAAACAAAGCAGTCTGAGCCCTGGGACCAGAGCATGTGGTAGGTGTTCAGTTTGTTCTAACATATCAACAGAAAAAGAGATCTTTAGTCCGTCGAAACAAAAAACATTCAAACTATGTGATTTCGCCACCAGCGCCACGAATTCAGCCGTGTACGCTATCATGTGTTGCTGCCCTCTTGTTTACGTGTGTCATAACGACAGACAGACATTCAAGGGAATTGGGGGAGGGGGCAGGATAAATATTGTTTGTGAAAACTTTTTAAAATCCCCCATAATCTGTAAACGTGTGAATCTTTCTGAAAATTCTGGAGATTGATGCTCTGGCAATCTTGTGCATTGTATATAAAATTCAAGTAGATAGCTCTTGTAATTTTTTAAAAAGTTGTTTATAAAAACTTTGAAAATTCCCCAAAAATCTGTGAATAATGAAAAGTTCTGAAATTCAGTGGGCTAACAGTGGTAAATGTGTTCTACCATTGTCGTAACTTTCACTGTAATAGCTTTAAAAATGAGGGAGAAAATAGCCCCTGAAGTTCCGCCAATTATAGTAATTAAATTACGTGCATATGCAATTACTATAACAAAATAGTAACGAAATTTAGTTGCTCTCATTATAGTAACAATTTTTTCACAAACTATACTTTAGAAGCACTTTAAAAACGAAGCACCAGCGCCCCACCAGTTTTGAATCATTTTTTATGGAGTGCATCCTAATATGTATATGTATTTGTGATATATGTGTGTGTGTGTGTGTGTGTGTGTGCGTGTATTAAGGCAGTGTTTTTCAACCTTTTTTGAGCTGCGGCACATTTTTTACATTTACAAAATTCTGGGGCACACCACCAACCAAAATGACACAAAATGGCACTCTAACACAGTAATACATGTAGTAAATATGTTTTTAAATGTATTTGTAGACTCACTTAGTGTGAAACCTGGGCCTGTTTCGATGAACACAACATAGATATCCTGGCAGGAATGGCAGAAAGACACAAACTTCCCACACAGAACTCCCATAACCAAAAGAAAATACTATAAGAGTTTGGTGGGCATTGACCTTGACATTTGGGAGCTACAGTTTCTGGGATTTATAATTAACACACAATCAAAGAGCATCCTGAACTCTTGCAACAATGGAATTGAACCAAACTTGGCATATTGAACTCTCATTAGCAACAGAAAGTACTGAAAGGGTTTGCTTGGGAATTGACCTTGAGTTTGGAAGTTGTAGTTCACCTACAGCCAGAGAGCACTGTGGACTCAAACAATGTTACGTTATGTTGTTGTTTGTTTCCTATCCAGAATCACAATGTTGGAAGGAGGCTCACCACTTTAAGGTCCCTAAAACAGGCATGGGAAAACTTCGGCCCTCTGGGTGCTTTGGACTTCAACTCCCACTATTCCTAACAGCCTGAGGCCCTTTTTTTTCGACACTGCCATTTCTGCCGCCATTTTGATCCAAGGGGGCAGCGTGAGCGTGTTCAGGAGGGGAAGGGGTAGGGAGGAAGATGTGACCCATGCGGGCGCAACTGCACAGACCCACCCCAGAGCAAAGCGAGGCAAAGCGAGCAGAGCGGGACTGGGAAGAAGGGAGCCCGAGTGGAGAAGAAAAAGTGTTCGGCAGGAGGGGGAAGAAAGGGTTTTGGAGGTTCCAATTTCCCACGGGACACCTGATGATCGCTCATGGCACACTAGTGTGCCACGGCACACTGGTTGGGAAACACTGGCCTAGTAGACATTGAACTCTTATGGATTTAGGACTTTTTTTCTTAGAGCTAAGATAAATACAATTTCTTTTTTTTTGTTTTTTTAAAAAAAACACTTTGAATTGACTCTAAAGCTGCAACCATTACATTGTAAACACATTTTGAAACAGTGGCGGACTGTATCCAGACATTGAAATGAATGAGACTTAACAGCATCATGAGTAACTTTCAAATGAAAGCTGTGACTCTTTTCTAAATATGACTAAGGACAAATTCAACAATTATTTGTTTTGTTTTGAAAAGAGCTCTCTTAAATTAGGCATTTTTTCTTCTCTTCTAATACGATGCCTGCCACAACTGAGTGGTTTCTGTAGTATATTCCCAGGGTGAGTCTCTAATATCTCCAGGTAAGACTAGAAAGGATTCTGGATTGAAACCCTGGAGAGCTCCCATTAAGCAATTTAGAAAGGTGCTTCAACTTGGTTTGTTGTTCTGAAGCTTCCCACTTCAGAAATGTTGGTTTTATCCCTATGGAAATTTAATCGATACATCAATCAGTTTACTCAATTCATGATTCTATTAATACCGTGTTTCCCCGAAAGTAAGACAGCGTCTTACTTTCTTTCCCCCCCGAAAAGTCCCCCTACGTCTTACTTTCAGGGTACGTCTTATATAAACGAAGACGTACCCCGTCGCCACGCCCACGCCGCCGCCGCCGCCACCACTGCCGCCGTCACGCCGCCGCAACCGGCCCCATCGGCTGCGGCACACCTCCGCGGCGCAGCTTTCTTGGACGAAGGAAGGGAGGGGGAAAAGAGCAAGAGGCGTGGTGAAGCGGCGGTGCGTCAGAGTGACGCTCTGACGCGGCGCTGCTTCACCACACCCCTTGCTCTCTTCCGCCTCCCTTCCTTGGACAAAAGAAGGAAGGGGGAAGAGAGCAAGGGGCGTGGTGAAGCGGCGCCGCGTCAGAGTGACGCTCTGACGCGGCGGCGCTTCACCACTCCCCTTGCTCTCTTCCCCCTCCCTTCCTTGGACGCCGCGTCAGAGGCCTGGCAGAAAGATGCGCCGCAGAGGTGTGCTGCGGCCGATGGGCCGGTTGCGGCGGCGAGGTACGGCTTACATTCGGGGTACGGCTTACATTAGCCAACCCCGCTGACACCCCCGATACGTCTTACAATCGGGGGTGTCTTACTTTCGGGGAAACACGGTATGTATTTAAGCAACTAACAAATTGATAATCAGAACTGGATTAGGAAGACAAGATACGCCTCTGTGTTTGGCCAAAACATTTACTACACATGCTTATGGAATGCAAGCTTGGGGAGAAGAAGTTGTTGTTGTTTGTTTGTTTGTTTATTTATTTACTTATTTATTAGCTTTGGGACCCAGCGGTGCCCGGGTTTTTTTGAGAAAGGCATTGTGTGCCAAGGTTGGTCTTTGGTACTTCAAGTCCCATCATCCATGGTCCACCCTCCTCCAAACTGCAGTAGAAGATAGAGTGGGTCATGGGGGCTCTATGTGCCAAGTATGGTCTTTATCGGTCTTTGTTGGAGGCCGCAGCGGTCTTGGGCAATTAGTAGAGGTAGTTGAAGTCCCATCATCCATGGTCTGCCCTCCTCTAAACTGTAGAAGGATGGAGACTGGGTCATGGGGGCACAGGGTGCCAAGTGTAGTCTTTCTAGGTCTTTGTTCAGGGCTGCAGTGGTCTGTGGGAAATGAAGGCTTTGAAAGTACTACAAATCCTATAATCCATGGAGGTACCTCAAGTCCCATCCGTGGTCCACTCTCCTCCAAACGGCAGTAGAATGTAGAGTGGGTCATAGGGGCACTGTGTGCCAAGTTTGGTCTTTATTATTCTTGGTTGGGGGAACAGTGGTCTGTGGGAAGTAAAGCATGTGAAAATACTAAAAATCCCATAATCCGTGGTCCACCTCCCCTAAACCTCACCAGGATGTAAAGGGGGTAATGGGGGTTATGTGTGTAGTCTCGACCAGTCATTGTATGAGGGGCGCACCTCCGCAAACACTGACTTTTATTATATACATAGATGTATTTATTTACATAATTTATATTCCACCCTTCTCACCCCGCAGGGGACTCAGGGCGGATCACAATGCACATATACAGGCAAACATTCAATGCCCTTTGACATACAAACATGTATAGACAAGACACTCAGTGGCAATTTAACATTTCAGCTTCTGGCCACCAGGGGGAGCTGTTGCACTCTTCACTCCTTTGCACACTTCCTGGAGATTTATGGCCTCGTAAATTAGTTAAATTAGCCTCCCCACAACGTGGTACCTAAATTTCCTACTTTGACAGATGCAACTGTCTTTCGAGTTGCAAAGGTCGACAACGAGCTACACAAATGGTCGAGCGCTCACCCCGACCCGAGCAGGCCTCGAACTCATGACCTTCCGGTCTGTAGAGATCTTATGCAGCTGACACCCAGCCAGCTGCGCCACATTCCCGGCATTTTTGTTGTTTTATTCTTTGTATATGTGGCATCAAATTGTTGCCTTTTTGTCAGCCGCCCTGAGTCCCCCTTCGAGGGTAAAGAAGAGTGGGTTATAAATAATTGAAATAACAACAATAATATGTTTTCCAGTGCTCTTAGGTGACCCCATGCAAGGGTTGTTCGACCCTTAAAGGGGTCATAACCCACAGGTTGAGAACTGCTGCTCTATATAAATTGATGTACATTAATTGTAAACACAAACACATTCTAGGCAACAGAGGAAGTGAGTGCTGTGAGTAATTCACTTTCTTCCTCTTAAAGGGCCAGGAACCAGTATTCTGTTTGTGCCCATTGGTGAATTCTGTTTCTTTCCTTCTTTCCCGCAAACTCTCTGAAGACCGACAATCGATTGTTCATGGACCAGGTATTGAACTTCTTGACTATAGTTCAATATTATAGTCAAGAATCAACCAAGCTCAGAGAAACCTATCCAAGCGAAGCTTGGCGACCTGGAACAACAACAGAATGGAATTGTGACTTGCAGTGAAAACATGACATTGGACTGATGAAATCACATTTTTTTCAAGGTATTACCTCCATTCATGATTTAGACCAGCAGTGGATAAAGCCATAAAGGGCTTTGTTTTCATTATCCATCACATTTATGATTACTCAAAAACTATCCAAAAGCACACCGGTGAGCTTTGCACATCTGAAAATGAGACAAAAGCAGAATTTTGTGCAGCCTGTATACACTTACTGAATTCACACTTTCTGCACTAAAACACAATCAGTTAAGCGGTTCTTGGCTCAAACTTCTGCACATGATGTTGGGTATATTAAGGAAAGCTGTGAGCAAAATGTTAAGCACGGATATAGATGCACGGATATAGATGTACGGATATAGATGCATGGATATAGATGGTGAAAATCATGGGTTAATGGAGATATTGGATGGACCTTTCCTGTGCACACAAAAATAATGAAGGAATGTGACAGCTCCTCCTGGTGGCTGGAATGTTAAATTGCCTCTATGTCTGTCTATATATGTTGTATGTCAAATGGCATTGAATGTTTGTCTGTACATGTGCATTGTGATCCGCCCTGAGACCCCTGCGGGGTGAGAAGGGCGGAATATAAATGATGCAAATAAATAAATAAATAAATAAATAAAATCATAACTAAAATAAAATAGATTAAAAACAATTAAATATCAGTGATTAAAATACATAATCCTAGTTCCATATTTAGAGGTTGTCCCAGCCAATCCGCAGTCCGTTTCCATAGTCATCATTTTATTTTCCACCTGCTGCCAATATCTAATGCCTGGTCCCAAAGCCAAGTCTTTACCTTTTTCCTAAAGGAAAGGAGGGAAGATGTTGATCTAATTTCACTGGGGAACGAGTTCCACAGATGAGGGGCCACCACCGAGAAGGCCCTGCCCCCCTTCCCCACCAAAAGTATTTGTGACGAAGGTGGGATCATCTTAGGAACCAAGAGATGATGGTCTGAGGAACTGAGACACCTTTAACTTTTTTCTGTCCCCTTCCCGGAAGCCTCTTCTTCTTCACCAGAGGGAGGTGGTGACATCACTCAGCCCTGCTCTCTCCGTCCCTCCACCATTTTAGGAGGTAGAGACAGGAGCAATGGAGGTGAGGTTTGCTTTGGAGCCAAAAGGGTAGAGGGAGAAGGAGGAGGTGGAGGTGAGAAGGGAGAAGGAAGACATCAAGTGACGGGGGCCTAGGAAAGGGAACATGAGGGTTGGCAGGGCTTAGAGAAGAGTGGAGCAGCCCCTCCAAGGCCGAATCCCAGGGAGAGAAAAAAGTAACAGTGAAAATAAATTCCGCATATCAGATATTTACATTACAATTCATGATAGTAGCAAAATTACAGTTATGTTACCGAACAATTTAGGACTGGTCCATAGGGGGCAGAGGCCCAGAAGTACTCCTAAAATGAGGATTTCAGCAGAACCTCTGGTAAGTTTTTAAAAGCAAACTAAAAATCCCTTACCCAAATGATCTCACCAAAGAAGTCCGGAAGAAGATGCCACTGAAGTTTTTTTATCCGTGTCAGCTGAGGAGGATGACCACTGCAGTTTCCTTGTTGCAAAGCCGTCATAAAGTTACATTGAAACATATGCCATTTTTATACATTTTACAGAACTGTCAAATTCAAACTTTCCCGCCCCTGCACGCTATAGGCTTCATGATGATTGGTTGGAACCTTGGAAGCCAGCTGTAGCGGGAACCAATCGTGAAACAGCGTCACTTTTGCCCTGGCGAATGGGAAGCGAGGGACAGGAATGTGTTCAAAACAAAGAGTTTTCTTGATTAGATCATGTCCATATGTTAATGAAGATCCGAGGCTTTGACCTTTTGGGCCAAAGGAATTCTTTTGTTCTTGGTGAGAAACAGGAATTTGTCCTTAACGACCCTCCTTGTTGACAAAGGGCCACATGCAGATTCTATCCATGAGAAGTTTCAACCTTCTGGATGGTAAATAAATGAAATAACTGTAGCTGTGTGTTGGTTTCTGAGGCCAATAGTGACAGCCGGTTATGAAATATGAAATATAGTTATGCCATAGGTTCTATAAATGTGGGACGAGGCTAATCTCAAAGGGTCCAGTGTTTATAAAACAAAAGAAGTCTTTCAAAAATGGGGAGAAGGGAAAGAACCTTCTCCAAAACCAGAAAGAGTCATCTGTCATGCAATTGTTTCAATGATTGAATTGAAGGGTGCAGCCAGGAATGTGGTCACCCTGATCTTGAAAAACAACAGCTGAGTCACATAGCCTTCCTCATATTATTTTACACATGGGGAGGGGGAAAACATACAGGAAAATTACATAGGAGGGTTTCAGGGGAATATCACCAATATCTCATAATTACTTCATATGCAGGGGGGTGGGAAGAAAGTCCATATAATCTTGAAAAGCATCAAATCCATATGCTTTGGGGAAAGTCCATCTGTGTCCTTGGGAAAACTATAAGAGGAAAGTCCTTTTCGCTAATAGCCAGAGGAGAGTCCAAACACACGGAAGTCTTTGAAAAACAGTGTCTCTCAAACCACTCAGGGCTTGCCCCTGTTGGCCTGTCCGCATGCAAGCCAACAACGGAAAGGAAAGGACAGGTCAAAAAGCACCAAAGATGAGGCACAGTAATGAACAAGCCTGGATAATCTTAGGTCTACATAATGATATATTGATGCCAAATCCCAGCCTTTGGTGCTAGAGATGCCAGACCACATGTGCAGGAATGTTGGAACTCCCTGCTGCAGGTCAAACCAATTAGGATGCAGATGGGCTCTTTCTGGGGCTCCCCTTCAGTTATAAAGTAGCAACAAAAATAATTTTATGCTTGGGTGGTCACCACAACAAGAGGAACTGTATTAAAGGGTCATGGCATTAGGAAGGTTGAGAAACACTGATATAGAGCCAAAACAGACCTGCCAATATGTATGCCATTTGCCACCATGCACCTTATTTAAATATTTAAATTAAATTAGTCCAGGTTGGAACACTCACTTAGGCTTTTGTTCCTTGTCCCCGCCAGAGTTTTCATCTAGGTTCTCCCCTACCCGGTTCCCATCTACTAAGGCAGGGCTGTCCAACTTCTACCGGGTCCAGGGCCGGAATAGAGGTCACTGATGACCTCGGGGCCGCTCGGCACTGCCCGCAGGCCCACCCCCAGGCCCCGCCCCTAGCCCAGGCCCCGCCCCCAGGCCCCGCCCCCAGCCCAGGCCCCGCCCTCTCCTAAAGCTGTCATTCTCCCGGGCAGCGCATCACAGGCCTGGCGTGACGCGCTGCCCTTGGCGCCGCCTACTCCTCCTTTTCGGCGGCCGGCCTATGACACGCTGCCCTTGGCGCCGCCTTCTGCCCTTTTCGGCGGCTCCCCGCCCTAGGAAGGGCGGGCCGCCGCCGAAGAGCGGCGCCAAGGGCAGCGCGTCACAGGCCTGGCGTGACGCTGCCCTTGGCGCTGCCTACTCCTCCTTTTCGGCACGGAGAGAGGGACGGAGGGGGCGGTGCAGGGAGGAGGAGCTAGCTCTCTTCCTCCTCCCTGCCCCGCCTCCCCCTCCCCCCCCCCGGCCGCCATTTTTTTAAAAAAAAATTAGAATTTTTTTTAAAATTTAAAAATGGCGGCTGGGGGCATAGCTGGGGCCGTGCCCAACAGGCTGGGGGGCCGGATCCGGCCCCAGGGCCGCCAGTTGGACAGCCCTGTACTAAGGAATTAAATTTGCCATTGTTATCAAAGGGATATCATTTTCCCCTCTGTGTCCCAAGTAGATATTCCCATAATACCTATTCTCCAGTTGTCCCTAAAATTGCCCCTTGGGGAGATTGGGGTGGGGAGTGCCTTTGTCAAAACTATGTTAGTGTATTCACATAGGAGGGTGCATTAGCCTCCTTTCTTGGCTGCCTATTCATCGAGGTTGTAGACAAGGCTGAATGTGCTTTGAGTCGCAGCTATTTTAGGAAAACTAAGCCACCCAATAATTGGGAACAGTACAAAATTATGGAGGCTTTGTTGAGTCTTTCAAAAGAAATAAAGACTGAATCCACACCAGGGCTGTATCCCAGGTCCAGTGAGTATTACCCTGACCCAAATTCACTTGTTTACTTGTTTAAATCCGAACTCACGCTGGTCTTGAAAGCCACACAGTCTCCACCCTTGAAACATCATCATCATCATCATCATCAGTTTCTCGCTTGTTAATCGCCCTCCATTAAAATGCTCCAGGCGATTTACATAAAACAATTGCATTAAAAAATACACAATACCAAATAGACTGCATTAAACATTAAAAGCTCTGCTAAAAAGCCAGGTTTTGAGTGCCCGAGCAAAGGGTCGCAGGTCACGCATGGCCCTCAAGTGGGGAGGCAAGGAGTTCCACAGGACAGGGGCGGAGATGGAGAAGGGCCTGCGTCTTGTGCTCTCGAGACGTACTTCCCTGGGGCCTGGAACATACAGTAAGTTTAGTTGGAGGAGTCGTGGCGACCACTGGCGGCGAGGAGGGGAGAAGCGGTCTCTGAGATATGCTGGCGCCGGCGCGGAGGCGGGGCGGAGCTGGGGGGGCAGAGCCAGGGGTGGGGCAGAGCCGGGGCGGTGGAGCCGGGGTGGAGCCGGGGGCGGGGCAGGGGAAGAGCCCTTGGCCTAGTGAACCAAAAGGGCATGATCCGGGCCTGGGCACCGAAATTCCGTTGGAAGCCGGTGCCAATGTAACAGAGTTGGAGTTTTGGGGCATCTCAAAGGTGTTTCTGCAAGTAGCCTGGCAGCCGCATTCTGAATAATGCAGATCCTCTGAGTAGTTGACTGGGGATGTCCAGTGTACAAGGCGTTACAATAATCCAGTCTAGATGTAACCGTCGCATGGATGATTGTAGCCAAGGCTTCCTCTGAAAGGTAAGGTGCCAGCTGTCTCGCCTGCCAGAGATGGAAAAAAGGCCTGCTTACTAACATTAGCGATCTGGGCCTCCATAGTTTCTTTTGAGTCTTTCAAAAGAAATAAAGACTGAATCCACACCAGGGCTGTATCCCAGGTCCAGTGAGTATTACCCTGACCCAAATTCACTTGTTTACTTGTTTAAATCCGAACTCACGCTGGTCTTGAAAGCCACACAGTCTCCACCCTTGAAACATCATCATCATCATCATCATCAGTTTCTCACTTGTTAATCGCCCTCCATTAAAATGCTCCAGGCGATTTACATAAAACAATTGCATTAAAAAATACACAATACCAAATAGACTGCATTAAATATTAAAAGCTCTGCTAAAAAGCCAGGTTTTGAGTGCCCGAGCAAAGGGTCGCAGGTCACGCATGGCCCTCAAGTGGGGAGGCAAGGAGTTCCACAGGACAGGGGCGGAGATGGAGAAGGGCCTGCGTCTTGTGCTCTCGAGACGTACTTCCCTGGGGCCTGGAACATACAGTAAGTTTAGTTGGAGGAGTCGTGGCGACCACTGGCGGCGAGGAGGGGAGAAGCGGTCTCTGAGATATGCTGGCGCCGGCGAGGAGGCGGGGGCGGAGCTGGGGGCAGAGCCAGGGGTGGGGCAGAGCCGGGGGGCGGGGTGGAGCCGGGGTGGAGCCGGGGGCGGGGCAGGGGAAGAGCCCTTGGCCTAGGGCACCAAAAGGGCATGATCCGGGCCTGGGCACCGAATTCCGTTGGAAGCCGGTGCCAATGTAACAGAGTTGGAGTTTTGGGGCATCTCAAAGGTGTTTCTGCAAGTAGCCTGGCAGCCGCATTCTGAATAATGTAGATCCTCTGAGTAGTTGACTGGGGATGTCCAGTGTACAAGGCGTTACAATAATCCAGTCTAGATGTAACCGTCGCATGGATGATTGTAGCCAAGGCTTCCTCTGAAAGGTAAGGTGCCAGCTGTCTCGCCTGCCAGAGATGGAAAAAAGGCCTGCTTACTAACATTAGCGATCTGGGCCTCCATAGTCAACTGTGAATCCAGGATGACACCCAAGCTCTTAACAGTGGAAGATGGATGAAGGGGGGCACCATCGAAGTTGGGCAGGGAGGGCGCCACTCCAGGTGGGCGGCCAGGCCACAAAATCTCAGGCTTAGTAGGATTCACCTTCAGCCTACTGGCACACAGCCATCTCGACACAGCCTCAAGACATAAGGTGAAATTGTCTGGTATTGAGGTGACTCCAGGCTCCAGCCGTAAAAGCAGCTGGGTATCATCCGCATATTGGTGGCACTCCAGACCAAATATCTGCACGAGGCTGGCAAGAGGTCTCACGTAGACGTTGAAGAGGAGGGGAGAGAGAATTGCTCCCTGAGGCACACCACATGAGAAGGCAGATCGGTCAGAGGTTCGAGCTAGATACTTGACACATTGAGACCGGTCTCGAAGAAATGTGTCAAACCAACTGAGGGCCCGACCACGAACTCCCGCCATGGCAAGTCAATGGATCAGCAGGCCATGGTTGATAGTGTCGAATGCAGCCGTAAGATCCAGGAGTATCAGAAGTGCCGACCCCCCTCTATCAAGCTGACAACGAAGTGCATCAGTAATAGCCACCAGAACCGTCTCTGTCCCATGGCCCGGGTGAAAGCCGGACTGAAAAGGATCCAGGCCGCCGGTATCGTCCAGAAACTGTTGCAGTTGTCTCAGCGCAGCTCGCTCGATCACCTTGCCCAGGAATGGAAAATTGGAGACAGGGCGATAGTTGGACAAAATCGCAGCATCCAGGTTTGGTTTCTTCAATAAAGGGCAGACTAAAGCTTCTTTCTAAATTATCTGGAAAGACTCCAAGCTCAAGTGAGTAGTTGATGATTTTCCTTAAGGGATCTTGTAATCCATCCAAACAGCATTTAACCAGCCAAGAGGGGCACGGGTCGAGAGAGCAGGTGGAGGGCTTTGCCGCAGCCAGGATTTTTGTAACCGTCTCCATGTCAAGAGGGGTGAACTGGTCAAAAATAGGTCCATCAGACGGCCACGGGGTCTCTAGCTCATTCAGAGTATCTGCTATCGGGGGCAGCTCTTGCTCATGGAGCAAAATTTTATTTATTTATTTATCTATTATATATAGGGGTTCCCGTCATGGAACAACCGTCCCAAACAGAGAAACCTTACAACGCAGAAACACCAAACTTGCCAACAGAAATAGGCCTCAAGCAAGGTACGTTTGTAGCAAAGAAACTTTCCCCCCCAAACCTAAAAGGCCCCCAAAACAACGAGTAAAAAAAAAACTACATTTCCCAGCATCCTCCGGGGCTGCCAACGACTCTCCCAGCCTCTACATTCTGACAACATGATTGGCTGCCAATAAGGGCGGATTTGCATAACTCCTGTACTGGCCAGCAAACATGAACATTCCGACCCATAATAAACTGTCAGAGGAGGATAAGGCAAAGGGCTGAGGCACAAACACAAACACCCAATTCACTTCCCACAGAAAATTACACCCCTACAAATCACAGACCACACCCAAAATTGACAGTAAGGCTTCATTAACTTACTTTCCCTGACTAGGCCTCACTTAATGGAATGCTGTTTACGCTCTTAATTGACAGTAAGGCTTCATTAACTTGATTCTCCCGACTACGCCTCAGCTCATTGGACATTGTGTATGGCCTGAATTGACAGTAAGGCTTCATTAACTTGCTGTTCCTGACTAGGCCTCAGCTCATGGGACATTGTGTATGGCCTGAATTTACAGTAACCTACCTTGGCACACAGAGCCCCTATGACCCACGCTACATTCTACTACAGTTTGGAGGAGAGTGGACCATGGATTATGGGACTTGAAGTACCTCCATGGATAATGGGATTTGTACTACTTCAAAACCCACTGAGAAGGCCCTGTCTCTCGTCCCCGCCAATCGCGCCTGCGAAGAGGGTGGGATCGAGAGCAGGACCTCTCCAGATCTCGAAGGTTCATAGGGAGAGATGCGTTTGGACAGGTAAGTTGGACCAGAACCGTTTAGGGCTTTAAAAGCTAAAGCCAGCACTTTGAATTGTGCCCAGTAGCAGATTGGCAGCCAGTGGAGCTGGCGCAACAGAGGGTTGTGTGTGCCCCTGAGTGCCACTCCTGTTATCAACCTGGCTGCTGTCCGTTGGACCAGTTAAAGCTTCCAAGCAGTCTTCAAAGGCAGCCCCACGTAGAGTGTTGCAGTATTCTATTTGGGATGCAACCAGAGCGTGGACTACCATGGCCAAGTCAGACTTCCCAAGGTACGGGCAGAAATAACATTTTCTGGCACATCCATGCATGCACTTGCATCAAATTATTTTAGTGGCTTCAGGGTTCCCCTCCCCTCTTTCAAGGCATATATAAATCTATATCCTTTCTACTTTTCCTATCAACCCTATTACCTACCAGCATTCTCAATGCATGCCCCCCCCCCGTCCCCTCAGATCACATAGTCCAGTGCTTTTCAACCTTTTTTGAGCTGCGGCACATTTTTTACATTTACAAAATCCTGGGGCACACCACCAACCAAGATGACACAAAATGACACTCTAACACAGTAATACATATAATTAATATGTTTTAAAATGTATTTATACACTCAGTGGGAAACCTGGGCCTGTTTCGATGAACACAAAATAGATATCCTGGCAGGAATGGTAGAAAGACACACACGAAACTCTTGATCCCAAATTGCCACTGTCACTTGACGCTCAGCTGCAGCACTAACTCTTACTTTGTTTATTTACTGAGCGAATCCAAGATGGTGCAACCATGCACTCTCATGTCACTTCTTAGGTGACGCGAGAGTGCTATGGTTCCATTTCTTAAAGGGACAGATGCACCTTATAGTTTATATATACGTGGGGCTGCCTTTGAAGACAGTTCGGAAATTACAACTAGTCCAACGGGCGGCAGCCAGATTACTAACTGGAGCTACATACAGGGAGCATACCACCCCCCTGTTGTGTCAGCTCCACTGGCTGCCTATCCACTTCCAAGCTCAATTCAAAGTGCTGGTCTTGACCTTTAAAGCTCTATACGGTTCTGGCCCATCTTACTTGTCCGAACGCATCTGCCGCTACATCCCACCTCGTAATTTAAGATCATCCGGGGAGGCCCTGCTCTCGCTCCCGCCGACTTCTCAAATGCGGCTGGTGGGGACGAGGGAGACGGCCTTCTCGGTGGTGGCTCCCCATCTGTGAGATGCGCTTCCTAGCGACATACGATCAACTCCATCCCTCCTGACATTCAGGAAAAAAGTAAAGGCCTGGCTATGGGACCAGGCGTTTGCACACTAGCACAAGGCAGCACCTTTTATTATTATTTTTTATTTTTATTTTTTAACTTAAATGAATGTGTATGATATGTTGATGTAATTGTATTTTAATGTGTAATGTTTTGGGGGGTTTTATACTGTGTTTTCTGTGTTTTACTGTGTTGGCATCGAATTGTGCCTTTTTGGAAGCCGCTCTGAGTCCCCCCTCGGGGGTTGAGAAGAGCGGGGTAAAATGCCGGAAATAAATAAATAAATAAATAAATATATGAATGAAGTTCGAAAATAATTTCCCACGGCACACCTGATGATCTCTCGCGGCACACTAGTGTTCCGCAGCACACTGGTTGAAAATCACTGATCTAAGTGAGTGAGTACAGGATACAATGTCATAGGATTATAAAATCATGAGATTGGAAAAGACCATAAGGTTCATCCAATCCAGCCCCATTCTGCCATGCAGGATAAAAAACACAATCAAAGCAGTCCTGGCAGATGGCCACGCAGCCTCTATTCATGCACCTCCAGAAAAGGAGACTCCACCACACTCTAATACAGTATATTCTACTGTCAAACAGGTCTTACTGTGAGGAAGCTCTTCCCAATGTTCAGGTTGAATCTTTTCCTGCGGTATGAATCCTTTGCTCCATGTCATAGTCTCTGGAGCAGTGTTTCTCAACCTGGGGTCGGGACCCTGGAGGGGTCACGAGGGGGTGTCAGAGGGGTCACCACAGACCATCAGAAAACACAGTATTTTTGTTGGTCATGGGGGTTCTGTGTGAGAAATTTGGCCCAATTTTATCATTGGTGGGATTCAGAATGCTTTTATTGTAGGTGAACTACAAATCCCAGCAACTACAACTCCCAAATATCAAGTCTCTTTTCCAAAACTCCACCAGTTTTCATATTTGGGCATATTGAATATTCTTGCCAAGTTTGGTCTACTCTAAATCCATAATTGTTTGAGCTCAGAGTGCTCTCAGGATGTAGGAGAACTACAGCTCCAAAACTCAAGGTCAATGCCCGCCAAACCCT
The DNA here is from genome assembly GCA_030556195.1 of Anolis apletophallus. NCBI lineage: Eukaryota > Metazoa > Chordata > Lepidosauria > Squamata > Anolidae > Anolis > Anolis apletophallus. Next base: position 32,632,455 of record JARBWK010000016.1, read on the forward strand.
TCCAGTATTTTCAGTTGGTCATGGGAATTCTGTGTGCCAAGTTTGGTTCAATTCCATCATTGGTGAAGTTCGGAATGCTCTTTGATTGTAGGTGAACTGTAAATCCCAGCAACTACAACTCCCAAAGGACAAGATCAATGCCCACCCTACCAGTATTCAAATGTGGGCACATTGGGTATTTGTGCCAAATTTGGTCCAGTGAGTGAAAATACATCTGGCATATCAGATATTTATTCATAACAGTGGCAAAATTAGTTATGAAGTAGCAACGAAAATAATTTTATGGTTGGGGGTCACCACAACATGAGGAACTGAATTAAGGGGTCACCACATTAGGAAGGTTGAGAACCACTGCTCTGGAGGATCAGAAACAAGCCTACTGCACCTGCAATATGACATGCCTTCGGATGCTTAAGCCTGGCTACTATGTCACCTCTGATCCATTTCTTCTCCAGGCTAAACATCTCAGCTCCTGAAGCGACTCCTTTCGCATCAAGCAGCCGGATGTCTTGGAAGAGAATCCGTAAATAGGAAATGGCCCGTTGTAACTGGGGCCGTTGCTTCTTAGCTGGATCATCAGACACACAAGCTTGAAAAAGGCATAAAGCAGAGTTTCTTAGAGCTCCCCAAAGAGTCTCCGGAGGCCTTTCCATCTGGGAGCAAATCCATTTTGGAACATACAGCAATTGATTCTAAAACAGCGGTTTGAGAATGACAAACTTGATTAAAAAGTCCCTGCACTTGGGAGTACACAGACCAAAAGGAAAAGGAAAAGGAAACTATACTCCACTGTAAATAATATGCCTTGGTTAACCTCTCAGTCAATGTTTACAGCAAGGATTCGCATGTGCAGGCTGGATGCAGGTTGGATGAAAGCAGATCCGTCATTTCATGGATATGTTCGCATTTTTAAATTGTTCCCAGGTGGCATATCATCAGAAACCTTGATAACAATATAGGATTAGGGTTTTGCAAATTTATGCAGAGTTACCAATACAGACTGAATGATATCCTTCCAAGAAGTGTGGTTCGGGGAGGGGGAATTAGGGAATTCTGCTCCCCGCCATGACATTTTCTATCAGTCCCAATTGTCTAGCATTGCCCTGAAAATTATCCAGACCCAGAATTTATTTATTATTTATTTATTTACTTCATTTCTATTCCGCCCTTCTCACCCCGCAGGGGACTCAGGGCGGATTACAATGTACACATTACATTTAGACACACAAACACACAAAACAGACAGAGGCAATTTAACATCTGGCCACCAGGGGGAGCTGTCACACTTCTTCATTCCTCAGCGTGTTTCCTGGAGATCTTTTTATGGCCTCGTAAATCAGTTAAATTTAGCCTCCCCACTAAGTGGTACCTTAATTTTCTACTTGACAGATGCAACTGTCTTTCGGTAGCGTCACATCAACTGATCACCGGGCCTCTTAAGTATTCCATGCTAATAGTTCCCCTTCCTATGTGTTGACGCAAGACAATTGCAATAAGTTTAGTTTTTAATGTGTTACATTGTTTGCCTTGTACATTAGGTACTGATTTTATCCTTATCTTGTATACTACTACTGCTGTTGGAGCTTTTATTTGAAATGACCTGATGGTTACTCAATAAACGTGACTGACTGGTGAACTGTCTTTCGGGTTGCAAAGCTCAACAACAGGCTACACAATAGGTCGAGAGCCGACCCGGGCAGGCCTCAAACTCATGATCTTCTGGTCAGTAGAGATCTTATGTAGCTGACACCAGCCAGCTGCGCCACATTCCCAGAATTCTTACATTTGCAATGTTCTGACATTACCCACCACCTTTTCACTGAATGCTAGGCCTGTTTTCGAACGTCGAATACATCCGAAATTCGGATGTAATTCGGATGTTTTTGACTTTCGAAGCGATTCCGAAGAGAGTTAAGGAAAGGGGATTCGCCATTTCAAAGTCTCCGTCGCCATATTCGGAAAGGGCTCGTATGTCATTTCCGACCTTCTCTATTTTTGTCCCATTGCGTTCAGACTTCAATATGTTTTAAATGTTTATTAATGTGTTAAATGTGTTCAATATTTTGTACCAGTGTGGCTAGTTTTGTCAGTAGTAGTGGTCAAACACGGAGGGAAAGGGAATCCCCCAAGTTTTGGCTGTCCCTTCTGCAGGTTTCCATGCATTGCGCAATCGCAGACGCCATTAACGAAGACTTCCGAATTTCGGAAATACATCTGAATCAGTTTAGAAAAAAACTCTAAATAATTTGGAAGTCTATCAGATACGAGGCGCCAGCACCCCCTACATCCAAATTGACTTTTGAAGCAGTTTTTCCATGATAAAACAGGCCTACTGAATGCCTCAATGGTTTTCCTAAATGCTCAATGGATTTATTTATTTATTTATTATTTCAATTTCTATACCACTTCTTCCCGCAGGCTTGGGGAGGTTTACACAATCTAAAAACAACATAAACAGTAAATGTGAACAACAACAAAATGACTACATCTAAATACTAAAAATTCTACTATACATTCTAATGACAAGAGTTACAAAGGACTACACAGATTGAAGGCTTGCCGAAAGAGAGCAGTTTTATGACTGCAAAGCTAGAAATTTTGGCTGACATCCTGTTCGATAGTTATGAGATCATAAGGTGGTTTTATGATCCTGTAACTGCCGAGGATTCACGTTTACAGTTGTTCATGACCCAAAACCTACCTTTGCAACCTTGCAGCCATCTAGGTGAAGGCATCACAGTTTAGAGTGTTGGAAAGGTCATCCAAGGCATTCTCCCAATCATGGGGTACATGGAGATAAATAATGGCAGAAGGACCCCAAAGAGATCTGTTACGACAGAAGCCCAGTAAACGCCAAGCCAGGAGAAGAATCAAACAAAGAGTTTATTGTCCACAGCAAACTTAAACTAAAAAGGCTTAAACTCAGCCCAACTATAAGAAAAAGGTGCTTAAATCAGCAAAAACAAACAAACAACTTCTGCCAAACTCAGATCTTCCTGGCGTTTGAAGCACATTAGCACTCCAAATGCCTCAGTAGATGTTGAGTAGTACACCGAAGAAGCTGGAATCCAAAGACGTCGTTGTGAGCCGGTCCAGGAGTCATACACGAGGGCTGAAGACACAGGTGAAGTCAGGAGGCGGTTCCGAAGGTCAACACGAAGAGGCAATCACAGCAACACATCCAAAAGGGAGGAGACAGGCGGAGAAACATGAAGACAGTCCTAGGGCCCCAAAACCCGAGCTAATGCATGGAGATAGCACATAACGTAGATCCTGCAATGTCCCCACCTTCCAGCCCCCCCTTCCTATACAATACCCCATCTTCAAAGGCAGGCTGTGTCTCTCACTCACAGGAGCTTGTAGAATTTCAAACCACGCCACAAGGAAAAGTCAGGCAGCCAGAACTAAACATAAAAGCATAACATTGAGGATCCCATTGACCCACCCATCATCGTCAACTAGAGTGCCAATTGCAAAAAGCAGCAAAGTCCATAACTCGTGTGATTCAGGAATACAGGATACAAGAATCAAGTAGTCCCAAGAACCCAAGGCAACACCTTGCTAGCCCCAAAAAGCCCACCTTATATTAGTCTTCAGCTCAGGCCCGGATTACCCATAAGGCCACCCTAGGCCATGGCCTAGGGCGGCAGCCATGGGGCGGCAACAGGTCCGGACCCCCAAGTTTAATTTTTTTAAATCCCAAAAAAGTGCGCATGCGCGCAGCGGCGGAAGCGCCATCCACGGCTGCCCTGCCACCCCCCGTTTACTCGGCTCCAAAGGCTCTGCCCCCGGCTCCTCCCCGCCCCTGGCTCCGCCCCCGCCTCCTCGCCGGCACGGCCGAAAAGGCCCTTTTCAGGCCGGCATGGTGGCTTTAGGAGGGAGGGAGGAGCCGCAGGGAGCCGGGGGCGGGATCAGAGCCTTTGGCCTAGGGCGCCAAAAGGCCATGATCCAGGCCTGCCTCAGCTCCACCCGAATCAGACGACTTCCCACTTGCATCAGCTGCATCCCTAGACCCACCTGTAGCCTCTTGCCCAGCCCTCCAAATTTTCCACCTTCTATCAATACTTAGATCACCCCAATCCTCTGGATACCCTGAAGGCCAGTCGTTGTCATCTGAGAAGCCCATGAAAGTGTCACTGCTTGTAGGCTCATTACAGATATCCTGAATTTCCCGCACTTGAGTCCAATTCATGTCAGTATCACTTTTCTCTGACGTGCTTCCCATATCTTGCCTTCCCTCTTCCCCAGGGAAGCCTTCAAAGAACTCATCCTCTGTGGGCTCTGTGAGTATTTTCCGGATTTGTTTACCCCAGAATATCTTTATTGCCCGGTTGTGATGTTCCAGCCTAGTGGCCATAGACAGACACCGGGGGTCCCAGCTGATCAGGGTCCGATCGGGGATGATGGGTGGCCTGATGGATATGGGTCTGCAGAGGAAGACTTAGCCTGGGATGATGGATGGTTACATGGGTATGTGACTGCAGATGAAGAGAATGACGACTCCATGGAATTTAGTTCTGAATTAGACAGTGAGAGGCCCAGCGACCTTGAGTCTCACGAGAACTACTCTACTCCCTTGCCAGGCGAGCATTCCGAAGATAGGGAGGATCTAGTTTCCCAGCATGATGATAATGCACTTGGGCTGGCTAATGAGCAGGAATTTGACAGGAGGGCTGGTATCAGATCCTCCCGGAGAGATTGGGCTTTAAGAAAGGGGGCGCGGTGGTCACATAGAACTTAGTTTACTTTATTAGATTGTGCCCAGGAAATTCTAGTCAGACCTGAAGCTACGTTTAGCTTGGAAGGTTCAAGATCCAGGACTCTAAGTTCCCGTTGACCGCAGGAGCGGTTTGCCTTGTGTCCAGGACTCTAAGTTCACGTTGACCGCAGAAGCGGTTTGCCTTGTGTCCAGGACTCTAAGTTCACGTTGACCGCAGGAGCGGTTTGCCTTGTGTCCAGGACTCTAAGTTCACGTTGACCGCAGAAGCGGTTTGCCTTGCTTTCATACTCTTGCTTTGTTTTGATGCAAGTCGGTTTGACTTGCCAGCTCTTAGGACTATTTTTGGTTTTACTTTTGGGACTATTCTTTATTCTAAATAAAAGTACATTTTTGCATCTTCCTGGTGTGTGTGATCTAAGGGGGGCTGTTCGGGGTCTGAGGTGCAACACCGGTTAAAATAGGTTGAGGGCCTAGCATTGTTGGGCATAACAACTATGACGGAGCTGTGTCGATGTAGCTCCTTCTGACTGTACAAGTTCTCAGCCAAACTTCATTTGGGGAGGTTGACATGCCATTTTGGAAAGAGCAAAATTTTATGTCACCTCTCCCATAGTCATATGCCTGGACCAGGGCATAATAAGAGAGGCCATGCTCAGGCTTCAAAATGAGCACACTGGGGAGAGAAGGGGGGAAAGCCACAAACACTGCAGTAAATCTGCAGTGCACAAACCGAGAAGCATGTTTGTAATGGCCTACAAATCAACTTCATCCCCTTTTCTCCCCAAGATGCCCACAAATACTTCTGCCTTAACTGGAGTGACAAGGAACCTAGAACAGCTGGATGGAAGGAGAAGAAGAAAGATGAGCCGGAAGAGCCATTCCAAAAGGAGCTCTCAGCCAAAGTGGAAAAATCGAAACAGTGCATCAGAATCCTGACTTTATGTTCAAAGTCCTTGATGACCACACGACTCCCAGACGCCATTCTCCAATTTCTAGATCTGCAGCATCTCAGAAATGCATTGGCAGATGTGCTTCCATGTTACAAAGTGAGCTTTGGGGTTGGGGTGTCAACATAAGATGTCAGTTTGATGTTGGAACACCATCTTTGGAAGATCTCAGCCTGAATTTTTCCAGGTCTTCACATCACTATTCATTATTCTCCAGTGGTCTTCCATTTAAAGGACAAGCAGACCCCTACGTTGTGAGTTTCACAAGAGCGGTTACACTATAAATCCTTAAATGGTGCTCTAGGGCAGTGTTTTTCAACCTTTTTTGAGCCGCGGCACATTTTGTACATTTACAAAATCCTGGGGCACACCACCAACCAAAATGACACGAAATGACACTCTAACACAGGAATACATATAGTTAATATGTTTTTAAATGTATTTATACACTCAATGTGAAACCTGGACCTGTTTCGATGAACACAACATAGATATCCTGGCAGGAATGGCAGAAAGACACAAACTTCCCACAGAGAACTCCCATAACCAAGAGAAAATACTATAAGAGTTTGGTGGGCATTGACCTTGGGTTTTGGAGTTGTAGTTCACCTATATCCAGAGAGCACTGTGGACTGAAACAATGTTGGATCAGGACCAAACTTGGCATGAATACTCAATATGCCCAAATGTGAACACAGGTGGAGTTTGGGGAAAATAGACCTTGACATTTGGGAGTTACAGTTACTGGGATTTATAGTTAACACACAATCAAAGAGCATCCTGAACTCTTGCATCAATGGAATTGAACCAAACTTGGCATATTGAACTCTCATTACCAACAGAAAGTACCGAAAGAGTTTGCTTGGGAATTGACCTTGAGTTTGGAAGTTGTACTTCACCTACACCCAGAGAGCACTGTGGACTCAAATAATGTTTTGTTATGTTGTTGTTTGTTTTCTATCCAGAATCACAATGTTGGAAGGAGGCTCACCACTTTAAGGTCCTTAAAACAGGCATGGGAAAACTTCGGCACTCTGGGTGCCTGAGGCCCTTTCCTGCTTAAATGGCTGAGGGGGGGGGGGGAAGGAAAAGGGCCTGAGGCTGCTAGGAATGGTGGGAGTTGGAGTCCAAAACACCTGGAAGGTCCAAGTTTGTCCAGGCCAGCTTTCGACAGAGACCTCTTCCTCCCCCTTCCCCTTTGCGCCCTTTCTTCCCCCTCCTGCCCAACACTTACTTTTTCTTCTAAACTGCCGCTTCTGTCGCCATTTTGATCTGAGGGGGCAGCGTGAGCATGTTCAGGAGGGGAGGGGGAGGGAGGAAGACATGACCCGTGCGGGCGCTACTGCGCAGACTCGCCCAGAGCAAAGCGAGGCAAAGCGAGCAGAGCGAGGCTGGGAAGAAGGGAGCCCAAGTGAAGAAGAAAAAGTGTTCGGCAGGAGGGAGAAGAAAGGGGATTGGAGGTTCCAATTTCCCACGCCACACCTGATGATCACCTACGGCACACTGGTTGGGAAACACTGCTCTAGGGGTTTGGAAAATGTTTCCTGTTCTACTGACACTAGATAACAGTTGAAGGTATAAGCTCAGACATGAGAGATGAGTGGATAACAACAACAACAACATACTTTATTTATATTCTGCTCTATCTCCCCAAAGGGATGCACGGAGGATTATAGTACACATATATGGCAAACATTCAACGCTGTTATACAATTAACAAAGACAAACAATACATAAACAGAGGTAAAGGCTTCCCATCTTTTTTTCCATTACTGGCTTCTGGAGGTTGTGCACAATTCTGGTCACAGGGAGGTACTGTCGCTCCATCTCCCATGCCGAGGAGCTTTGTTGCCCGCAAACGTTCTCCCGATTGAATTACCGGCATGTCAACATGGGTGCCTAATAGGCATGGTTTCGAACCCAAAAATGGCGATTCTAAAATCAGAGTGGGGATTTTTTTTGATTAGTAAAAGAAAGACTTACAAAAATTTTTCCAAAATTTCTAAAATGTAACTTAACTACTAACGAAATTCGTTAGTAGTTCGTATGCCAGCGCATGCGCATTCCAGATGGTTTTGGCCTACAACTCCCAGAAATCTAACAGCTGGTAAATTGCCTGGGATTTCTGGGAGTTGTAGGCCAAAACTTGAATAAATCACACTGAATTCTAGATGGGACTCTCCAAATAGGAAGGAGGGAGGGAAGGAGGGAGGGAGGGAGGGAGGAAGGAGGGAGGGAGCGGGTATTCTATATTTGGAAGCAGCAAAAGAAAAGGAGGAGGAGCCCCCCTCGTTCCTCGCTGCCTCTCTCTCACCCTGATCCTGAGGAGCGAGGGCCCAAGTTTGCCAGGCTGGTCATATACCTACATTCCATGCACATGCAATAATACAGCAGTAATAACAATGGGTATAAGAGGTAAAATTCAAACCGAGTATTCTGACTGTGCTCCTCCTCAAACTGCAAAAGGCTCTTCTCTGAGCCCGGGAAAAGGCAAAACCCCGGGCACAGCATTTGCTTCCTGGGTGCACACACATACATATTCTTTGGGGGGGATTTGCTGCAGAATCTTCTCTATGAGCCCGGGATTCTGCAGCAAATCTCCCCCCCCCCCCCAAGAATATGTATGTGTGTGCTCCCAAGCAGCAAACGCTGGCTTTTCCCGGGCTAATTTCCCGGGCTAATAAGAGAAGAGCCCGTTTGCACCGCATGAGGAGAGACCAGTCAGAATACTTCGGTTTGAATTTTAACTCTTCTTATACCCATTGTTATTACTGCTGTATTATTGCATGTGCATGGAATGTAGGTATATGACCAGTTGGATTACTTATAATATTAGGCACTTACAGTAGCATTCATTCTATTATACATTAGGTTGGTTTCTCACCCCAATACTCTTTGATGCTTTAGATCCTGGCAGGCAGGAGAGGCAGGGAAGTCTGGAAGAAATGTAAACAGAGAGGTTTACTCAGAAGTAAATCCACAAGGGAGGGCCCTTCATCCAAAGTGCCCTCCTTTGCAGATTTACTTCTGAGTAATCCTCTCTGTTTACATTTTTTCCGGGCTTCCAGCCGAAAGAAGGAGCGAGTTTAGGCTTGCCTTGCCATAATACTTATTGGCAAGGGAGGCGGGAGGGTGGTGAGAGAGAAGGAGGTGCCCCTACGACCCCTAATAACGACACTTAAGAAAATCCTGGCCCCCGAAGTTCGAAAAAGAAAGTCCACTTCCTGGTTGGCGTTCCAGGTGCGGAAATACTCGAAAGTAGCATTTCTTACGAATTTCTTATGAAACGAATCCTTTTCATAACTTTTTTCTCATGCCTAGTGCCTAATTATTACCTCAGCGCCAAATTGGTACCTATTTATCTACTCATATTGCTGTTTTCGATATGCTAGGTAAAGAGAAACTGGGCTGACGGCAGGAGCTCACCCCACCCCAAGCTTGAACTGTTGACCTTTCAGTGGGCAGGTTTTTTTGCAGGTGGCAGTTAAACGGGCTGTGCTAAAGCCTGGCCCATGAAGTCACCAAGCTATCTGTTGAAGTAACAACCTTTTCTGCCCAAGATGCCTAGTTTGTCCAAATGCAACCACAAGGCTTACTCTTTGATCATGTACTATCAAAGTTGGAGCCCCCGGTGGCGCAGTGGGTTAAAGCACTGAGCTGATAAGCTTGTTGACCGAAAGGTCGCAGGTTCAAATAATAATAATAATAATAATAATAATAATACACTTTATTTATACTCCGCTCTTCTCAGGGGACTCAGAGCGGTTTACATTACACATACGGCAGACGATCCCTGCTGGTTGACATAGAATTACAATACAACAAGTACAATTTAGAAGGATTTTTTCTTCTTCTGGCCGCGTCACAAGGTGCGGTTGCTCCATCACATCATTATATTATTATGTCACAAGGGGGTGCTGTTGCTTCATCCTCATGACGGAGAGCCTCTGTTTCTGCATTCCACCTTCCGACAGCCGATCTTTCCTTTTTATTCAGGCGTTGTAAAGTCCTTTCTTGTAAAAATCCTTCCCCGCTTGGTGGTTCCCAGTTCATCTATTCACAGCTGGGCTGTTTTCGAACTGTTGGGTGAACAGTGGACAGGGCTCACAGCTGGGTGTCCAGACCAGCCCGGGAATCGAACATGCAACCTTCTGATTGCAAGCACAGCTGTTGTTACCGCTGTGCTATCTCTCCGGCCCTCCAGGGAGCGACGTGAGCTTCGCTGTCAGCCCCAACCTAGCAGTTTGAAAACATACAAGTGTAAGTAGATCAATAGGTACCGCTCCAGTGGGAAGGTGACAGCGCTCCATGCAGTCATGCCGGCCACATGACCTTGGAGACATCTACGGACAATGCTGGGTCTTCGGCTTAGAAATTGCGATGAGCACCAACCCCCAGTCGGACACGACTAGACTTCATGTCAGGGGAAAACCTTTACCTTTACCTACTATCAAAGTTACATAAGCCTCTAAGTGACAAAGCTGGATTTAAGAGCATTCCTCAAACTATATGCCTGTTCGGGTTTTTTTTTACATTGGAGAGCTACATTATTTGTAAGAGTGAGAAATAATCTATCAGCTTCACTTCCTTCTGTTTGTGTTGTTGTTGTTGATGATGATGTTTTTGTTTGCCTTCAATTTATTTCAAATCCATGGCCACCTTAAAGTGAATCTATCACAGAGTTTTCTCAACAGGATTTGTCAGAAGGAGGTTTGTAGTCCTTGGAGGAGGAGACTAGCTCAAAGTTGCCAAAAGTGGAAATTTGAATTCCGATCTCCAAAATCCTAGGCCAACAAACCAATACACTACACTGGTTCTCCCCCCACCCCCCCCTCTATATTAAATGGACCCAAAGTAACAATACAGCTGCAATGCCATTACTATAAAGGCCACAAAGCATTTAAAGACAAACAAACATCTTAACATGTGAACAGGTTGATATGAGAAGAGGCATTCCTTCACCTTTTCCTCTCGTCTGCTTTGTTGCTTCAGTGCCCACATTAGGCCATGTGAGCCAGCATGAACCGGCACATGAACCATCTGGTCTTCCTCCTCCACCATTAAGAAAAGCTACATCTCCAGGACTATGAAAGTAAAGACCAATGTTGAAGTTATATAGTGCAGTGATTTTCACCCTTTTTTGAGCCACGGCACATTTTTTACATTTACAAAATCCTGGGGCACACCACCAACCAAAATGACACTAACTGTCATTTTACTGTCACCCTCCCCCCTCATGATGCTGCTTCTTCCACCATACCCCCTCCCCCTGGGAGGCCCACGCAAAGGAGGCCTGTCACTATCCTACAGGGGAGGGCTGCGCTGAGTGGCCGAAGCGCACGAGGGCTCGGCTGAGCAGGACGAATAGGAATTGAGCACATGGGGTGGCTCCGAGCCATAGAACAAACTGCGGCGGAGGCTCACAGCCATCGCCACCTCCAGCTCTCCTTCCCGAAGGGGTTCCCCCCCCCACCAGGAATGCCTCCACCACCGCGTCCCTTCGGCTTCCCTGCTGTCACCTTGGGGCCAGATCGGGAAGGAACCAAGCTGGGCTGTGGAGCTGCGCATCCCGGCCTCTGCTCTGCAGCGAACCCGGAGCCCAGCCAGGAGAGGCCAGGAGATGAACGGTTGCTCCCCTTCCCCAGTGCGAAGGGGATAGAGAGCAGAAAGCCTCACCTCGAGCCTCCAGGAGCGGGGTCGGACGGGGGCAGCTCCCACGGACTCCTCCTCCCTCTCCTCCTCCTTGCTGCCGGAGGGGAGGAGGGCAGAAGAGCGCCCAGGAGCCAGAAAGCAGGAGGAGCCGCAGCCCGGCCAGGTAGCCCTTGGCGCACAGAGGGAGGGAGGAAGGAAGGGAAGGGGAGAGGAGGGAGGGAGGAAAGTTCTGGACACCGAGGGCTCTCCCTGACTGCGGCCAGGCTGGCTGGCATTGCTGCTTCGGCCAGGAAAGCCTCGTTTCCGCTGCCTGAAGTTTCCTGCTAGGCTCTCTCTCTCTCTCTCTCTCTCTCCACTGTAATTTCCCACGGCACACCTGATGATCGCTCACAGCACACTAGTGTGCCGCGGCACGCTGGTTGGGAAACACTGATATAGTGAATAAATGAAGCAAAGTTATTGTAAAATTACAACGAAAAGACCATGGATTTATACATGTGGGAAATGAAAGCTTGGCAAACATCTAGTTACGTAATGAGTTACTTCTGATTTAAGTACAAAGACCCTCGAGGATCGGGGCCTTAATTTTTTCCCCTTCGGATTCTACTTTCAAGGCACAAACTTTCTGCAGCCAATAGAGCAGAACGTCTCCATAATAATTACACACTGAGGATACGCGATAGCCAGAGCAGATCCCAAGGAGCGATTGCAGGATAAAATGTATTTCGAATGTTCAACAGACAGGGTTATTTTTTTTTACATATATTAAATCCTCATACAACCACAGCCTTTCAGCTGTTTTCAATTGCATTTTTAAAAATATCAAAAGCAATTATACGTAAAAATAACTTGCTAAAATAATGCCTACAATTGCCTATATTAAAACCAGGCGTAAAGCCTTTCCTTTCCCCCCTTTTTCCTCAAAAGCTTTGCAACAAGAGGAGAAAGGGAATGAAATCAATGCATGTTGTTAACATATCAGAACAGATTTCCCAACCATTTAAGATTTCATCAGCTAGAGTTCATCAGCCTAAAAATAGGACTCTGGCCGTTGAGTTGAAGTATTCAAGAATTGGGAGACTCTGGGAATTTGGGTTTAGTTGGATGTAGGGTTTGGAGGAATGTGCTTTGCTGGCGTTGTTCTTCTCCCACCCTCCAGGCTCCTCTTCCTTCGAGGCTTTGTAACATGGTGGACAAAATTTATTTATTTATTTATTTATTTAGGTATTTATTAATCGCCCATCCCAGTTGGCTCTGTGCGATTTACAGTAAAACACAAGCTGAATGCCTGAACATCTAAAAACATCTAAATATCTAACATCTAAAAACATCTAAAAACAATTAGCATCTAAAACATCTAAAAAAAACAATTGACAATCTAACAGTTCTCAGCCGAACGCCCTCTCAAATAGCCACGTTTTGCAAGCCGTGCGGAAATTTATTTATTTACGTCATTTATATTCCGCCCTTCTCACCCTGCAGGGGACTCAGGGTGGATCACATTGCACATATACAGGCAAACATTCAATGCCATTGATATATGACATATATAGGCAGACATAGACAGACATAGAGGCAATTTAACATTCCAGAAATCAGTTAAATTTAGCCTCCCCACAAAGTGGTACCTAAATTCCCTACTTGACAGGTGCAACTGTCTTTCGGGTTGCAAAGGTCAACAACGAGCTGCAGAAATTGGCTGAGCGCTCACCCCGACCTGGGCAGGTCTCGAACTCATAACCTTCTGGTCAGAAGAGATCTTATGCAGCCAGCTGCGCCACATTCCCAGTGCTATCATTCCCAGTGAAATCTTTTAGATCACGGATGGCTCTGATATAAAGAGGGAGGGCGTTCCAAAGTGATGGAGCGATCACCGAGAAAGCTCTATGCCGGGTTGATGTTAGATGGGCTTCCTTAGGGCCTGGGACCTGTAGTAGATTCTGATGGTCTGAGCGAGGTGATCTCCAGGGTCAACACGGAAAGAGGCGTTACCGTAGGTATGCCGGCCCTTGGCCATACAAGGCCTTAAAGGTTAGAACGACCACCTTGTGAGCAGGCCCGTATTACCCATAAGGCCACCCTAGGCCATGGCCTAGGGTGGCAGCCATGGGGGGACAGCAGATCCGAACCCCCCAAAATTAAAAAAAATTAAATGGATTTTCGGGCGCTCCTGTGCCTGCGCGGAGCACCATAGGCCCTACAGCCTCTGACGCGGCTTCCGGCCGCCCCCTCCTCGCTTGCGCCGTCGGCCCCGCCCCTCAGTCCTTCACTGAAGGACTGAGGGGCGGGGACTACATGACACGAGGGAGGGGGCGGAGAGAAGCCCTGCCGCCCCCTCCTCGCTCGCGCCGTCGGCCCCGCCCCTCACTCCTTCACTGAAGGACTGAGAGGCGGGGACGACGCGACGCGAGGGAGGAGGGGGCAGAGAGAGGCCCCACCGCCCCCTCCTCGCTCGCGTTGTCGGCGTCGGGCCCTCCAGTGAGGAGGAAGGAGGGTTCCCCGGAAGCGGCCCCACCTCCTGGAAGCAGCCCTGCCCCCGGGGCAGGGGCGGTGCTTCCATAGTGTGGCCTAGGGTACCACAATAAGGTAATCTGGGCCTGCTTGTGAGTAATACGAAATTCGACCGGAAGCCAATGCAGTTGGCATAGGACAGGTGTTATATCATTCCTCACGGGAGTTCCCGTGAGGAGTTTGGCCGCCGCATTCTGTACCAGTCGAAGTCTTCAGGTTACTGACAAGGGAAGGCCATCATAAAAGGCATTACAGTAGTCAAATCTCAAAGTTACTGGGGCATGAACTTCTGTGGCCAGGTCATCCCCGGGCAAGTAGGGTGCCAGCCGCCTGGCCTGCTGAAGATGGAAGAAGGTCGACTTACTGACAGCAGAGACTTGAGTCTCCATTGTCAATAATGATACCAAGGCTTTTGACGGTGGTAGCTGGAGAGAGAGGTTCGCTGTCTATAGTGGGCAGCCATGCCTCATCCAATCCAGGACGACCCAGCCACAAGATCTCCGTCTTTGCCGGATTCATCCTCAGTCTACTGGAGCGCAGCCAACCTATTACGGCCTCAAGACAAAATGGCTCAAAAAGAGATACAAAACACAGGGCTTTTGCTTTCTCAACCTCCAACCACCATACCTTTAAAGTCTGCTAGATAAGCTCCCCTCGCCAAATTAAAACAAAAACAAAAACAGAAAAGTATAGCAGGTCACTACAATACATGACTATGGCAGCTAGACTGCTTTATGCTCAGTAATGAAAGAATAGGAGAACCTGACACAAGATTACTGACTGATTAAATTGATGGATTTCGTGGTGATGGTTGTTTTATCTACTTTAATAATAATGATATCGAACAGAATTTGGGGTCTTTCCATGAAGGCAGACCAGCTAGACTATTGATTCTCAAAGTGGGTGGTACCACCCCCTGGTGGGCGGTGAGGTGATCCAAGGGGGTGGTGGGAGGCTCAGGGGAAATTGGGGGGCGGTGAACCCCTTTAAGGGAGCGGTGAACAATTGGCCATTTAGGAGGGGTTGCACAGCCCTTTTTCTTTGGCCCCGCCCTGCCCCCTTCGCTTTGACCTGCATATTAGATATTTGGATTAGAATTCGTAAGAGTAGCAAAATTATTTATGAAGGAGCAACGAAAATATGGTTGGGGGTCACCACAACATGAGGAACCTTGACTTTCCATCAGCTCAGAGCCCCTCCCCCGGCACCAACTGCTGCTCTGGGACAGAGTCAAGGCAGAGGGGAAGAAAGGCAGCTCCATCTTGCCTCCTGACATTCCATCAGCTCAGGGCCCCTCTTGCTGTGTTTAAAATAATTCTATAAAATTATTTATTTAGATAAGTAATTTTATTTGTTTAAATAAATAATGTTATGTATTATTTTATAGAAAGTATGGTGTAATGTAATAATATATGATATAATGTAGTGTTACATTGCATTATAATTTAAAATAATTGTTTAAAATGATTCTCTAAAATCAAGGTTGTGTTCTTGCACCAACCCTATTTACAATCTTCTTCGGCATGATGCTCCAAAGGGCTATGGCAGACCTCGAAGAAGAAGACGGCATATATATACGTTATCGTACTAATGGTAGCTTGTTCAACTTAAGCCGTCTGAGGGCTCGCACTAAGACTCTAAACGATCTAGTCCATGAGCTGCTTTTTACTGACGATGCTGCCCTGCAGTGCCTAACATCCTGCTTTGCAACAGCTGCAGAGCTGTTTGGGCTGGAAGTCAGCCTTAAGAAGATGGAAGTCCTCTACCAGCCCGCACCACAGGAAGAACACCATCATCCCCACGTCAGCATAGGCGAATCTGTGCTTAAGTCCATTCAGCAGTTCACCTACCTGGGAAGCATCATCTCTTCAGACGCCAAGATTGATAAAGAGATAGATCACAGATTAGCAAAGGCATATAGTGCATTCGGAAGGCTTCACAAAAGAGTCTGGAGCAACAAACACCTGAGGCAAAGCACCAAAATCAGTGTGTACAGAGCGATCATAGTGTCTATTCTTCTCTATGGGTCTGAAACACGGGTCACCTGTCGCCAACACCTACAACTCCTCGAACGCTTTCATCAGCGCTGTCTTCGCTCAATCCTAAATATACACTGGACTGACTATGTGACGAATGTCGCTGTCCTTGAGCAAGCAGGGATCAGCAGCGTTGAGGCCATGCTATTGAGAACACAGCTGTGCTGGGCAGGGCACGTCTCTAGGATGGGGGACCACCACCTCCCAAAGATACTACTCTACAGTGAACTCGCCACGGATCAGCGTAAGAGAGGTGCCCCAAAGAAGAGATATAAGGACTCCCTGAAACACCATCTCAGGCTCGGCCAGATTGATCACCAACAATGGTCCACCCTGGCCTCACATCGGGAGGCATGGTGACACACTATCCACAATGCTGTGCTGTGGATCCACATCGGGAGGCATGGTGACACACTATCTACAATGCTGTGCTGTGGATCCACATCGGGAGGCATGGAGACACACTATCCTCTTTCGTGAAGTCACACCAAACGGGTCTCGAAGAGAAACGACAATGCAGAAAGAACCGTAAAGGAGACTTTCTGTTGTGCTTTCTGCAACCGGATTGGCCTTCTTAGTCATTCAGAGTCCAATCTCAGTGTCCATAAATCAAATGTCTTTTATCATCCACGTGCCAGACAAATACAGTCCATACAATCTAAATGAAAGTTCACAATGCTGGCAGTTCCGTGTAAATCAGGTACAGTATCATCCAATCGTCATTCCAAGCCGTGTTGGGGAACACACGGTGTAACACTCCTGGCAGTCAATTTAACATTCCTAGCGGTATACGCAATACAAGCAACAGGGGTGATGCAAATACACAGTTGGGTGTACACAGCCGACGAGGCACATTAGCAGAGAACTCCGAGCCTTGAAAAAGACCCATTTGCCGGGTCGAAACGAGAGATTGGAGTTCTCTGCTAATGTGCCTCGTCGGGCTGTGTACACCAACTGTGTATTTGCATCACCCTGTTGCTTGTATTCTTCGGCGTTGAGTATTTATGTCACAGCGGATAGGCAACAGAAATATAGAAGTTTAATTCCTCATCGGCCCAAACTGCAGTCTCTGTTTGAGTGAATAATGAAACTCTCATTCAATTCACAAGGTAAATATATAACTTTGTATTGAATTGTATTTAACAATAACTGGCAAAACATCGAAAAACAACAGTCATCACAGCTACCTTTCTAAACATCCTTTCCTCACAGATATTAAATCCCAACTGTCACTTTGTAACTGACATTCCTCAAGGTTCCATTTAGCAGTCTTGAGACAGCGCCATCTGGTGTCAAACATGTCACACTGCAGGTCATCTCAAACTGCGAAAATATATCTTGTGCTGACTCATGAATTGCTATTCAAAATGCAATAATCTGACATGTATTGCGTATACCGCTAGGAATGTTAAATTGACTGCCAGGAGTGTTACACCGTGTGTTCCCCAACACGGCTTGGAATGACGATTGGATGATACTGTACCTGATTTACACGGAACTGCCAGCATTGTGAACTTTCATTTGGATTGTATGGACTGTATTTGTCTGGCACATGGATGATAAAAGACATTTGATTTATGGACACTGAGATTGGACTCTGAATTCCTATATACGGTAACCCCATTGAGGAACTTATTATTTTTTGAACTTATCACGGACCTGTGGTCCTAATTGTGTTTGTATATTGGCGCTCCCCTGTTTGTGTTACATTACCTTCTTAGTCATTGTCTGCCTTGACATTCTGGATTATATGCCTGAGTCGAAGGGCCCTCAATTCCTTTCTCTATGGCTAAACATAAACACATTCCTCGGTTTGCATTATTTTCTCTGCTGTTATTAAAGCTGGGACACTGAAAATGGCACTTTAAAAAGTTGATTATAGGTGGAAATATGTAATACGGGGTCTCTGTCACTCTCCCTCCTCTATAACTGCTGAATGTCAATGCTTGATAATTACCGCATTGCTTAAGGCTTCTTCAAAGGTATAAGAAATGAGTCGTTGGTCTCCAAAATAATCATTAGCCGCATAGGACACAAAGTCAATCCAATGCATTATTCTGCCTTTAGCTTGTTCCTTTAATGATGTACGAGTTGAACTCTTGCTCTCCAGAGTACAAATAATATTTATCTACTCGGTAAATCCCTCTATTTTTAGATCTGGCAGAGTATTTATTTATCACCACACTTTAAAAAGAACAAAAAGAAAGAAAGTGAGCAAGTCTCAAAATGTATCACCCACTTTCCTTGAAGTAAGCCTTCCTGGGTCTTATGAGTAGACAGGTTTATCTATCGCTTTAACAATCAAATGGTAAATTTCGGAGTTGTTTCCCTCTTTGCTCCTTCTGTCCTACATCTTTCCACCTGTTTTCATCTACAGCAGCGTTCCCCAACCTTCCCAACAGACCCGGATTAACCCCTTTTGGCACCCTAGGCCATCCTTTGGAAACCCAAAACCAACCTCTACCGCACCCCCCACCTCCTCCTCCTCCTTGCGGCGCCGGGGACGGGGCTTCCCTCCTCCTCCTCCTCTGTGCGGCGCTGCGTGCCCTCCTTCCTTGAGTCAAGGTCTATTTTCCCCAAACTCCTCCAGTAGAGTTTGTGCTGGTCGTCAATATGTCAATTTTGGGAGCAGCCAGTGGTTTCAATCTGAAGATTCCTTGTCAGGTCTGTATCATTGCATAAAGTAGGATGGGAATCGTTACCAGCCATGGGTCCTTCTTGGGGAGGGGTTATTTCGTTGCTGTAGCCTTCACGGTGTTGTTTCCCCTGGAGGGTGAGTGTTTTCTGCCTCAAGGTAGGAACCGCTGGGGGCTGGGCGGCAGTTTCTGAGATCATCGGGGCCTCTTTAAAACTTTTAGCCTCTCTATTTTCAGTTTCAGAATCTAATCCATCAATAGAATATTTGCAGTGCCCAGGAGTTCCTCAAGGGGGCACAATGGAAGTGCTATGTTGGCAGTGCCCTGATTTTAGGCTTTCTTCCATTCATCCAGTCTGGCATGAGATGGGACCAAGCCAAGGATCTTATTAAGCAACGGATCCTGGACATAGGGCGCCAATCCGACCTAGCCTGTTCCCCAGCCTTCATTGTTAGAGAAGCCACTAGATACCTCACTGCCCCTATGGCATACCTAATAGGCATGGTTTAGAACCCAAAAATAGGAAATCGTAGGAAGGAGGGAGGGGGGGGTATTCTATTCTATGCTCTTTGATTATAGGTGAACTACAACTCCCAGCAACTACAACTCCCAAATGGAAAAATCAATTGCCCCCAACCCCACCAGTATTCAAATTTGGGCATATTGGGTATTTGTGCTAAATTTGGTCCAGTGAAATCAGTGAATCAGATGAATCAGATAATTACATTACAGTTCATAACAGTTGCAAAATTACAGTTATGAAGTAGCCATGAAAATAATGTTAGGGTTGGGGATCACCACAACATGAGGAACATGGCAGAGGAGGCAGAGGCACTCGTGGCCTCCTGCTGCACATGCACGGCAGTGGCCCCAGGGGCGGGGCTTCCTTCGCCTCTTTGCGCCCCTCCTTCCTTGAGTCAAGCAAGGAGGGTGCAAAGAGGCGAAGGGAAGCCCCGCCCCTGAGGCCGCTGCCATGCATGTGCAGCAGGAGGCCACGAGTGCTTCTGCCTCCTCTGCCATATTCCTGGGTGCTGCGCATGCCCGGCAGCGGCCCTGGGGGCTTCCCTCCGCCTCCTCCTCCTCGCGCCCTCCTTCCTTGACAAGGGGGTGAAGGCGATGGTGAGGGGGGTGCCATTCCCTCCTCCCCCGCCCCCTCGCAGCGCTCTCCCCCACCCTCCCCCGAGTGAGAGAGAGAGAGAGAGAGCATTGCGGTTTTGCTTTTGTTTCAACATTTTTTTTGGGTCTGTGTGAACTGCGCCCCCCTTGGCTTGTGCCCCTAGGCCATGGCCTAGGGTGGCCTTATGGGTAACTCGGGCCTGCTTCCTAATGCCACGACCCCTTAATACAGCACCTCATGTTGTGGTGACCCCCAACCATAACATTATTTTCATTGCTACTTCATAACTGTAATTTTGCAACTGTTATGAACTGTAATGTAATTATCTGATTCATCTGATTCACTGGACCAAATTTAGCACAAATACCCAATATGCCCAAATTTGAATACTGGTGGGGTTGGGGGCAATTGATTTTTCCATTTGGGAGTTGTAGTTGCTGGGAGTTGTAGTTCACCTATAATCAAAGAGCATTCTGAACTCCACCAACGATGGAATTGAACTAGACTTGGCACATAGAACTCCCAAGACCGATAGAAAATACTGGTAGGGTTTGGTGGGCATTGACCTTGAGTTTTGGAGTTGTAGTTCACCTACATCTAGAGAGCACTGTGGACTCAAACCATGATGGATCTGGAGCAAACTAGGCACGAATACTCAATATGCCCAAATGTGAACACTGGAGGAGTTTGGGGAAAATAGACCTTGACATTTGGGAGTTGGAGTTGCTGGGACTTGTAGTTCACCTATAATCAAAGAGCATCTGAACTCCACCAATGATGGAATTGAACCAGACTTGGCACACAGAACCCCTTGACCAACAGAAAATACTGGAAGGGTTCGGTGGGCATTGACCTTGAGTTTTGGAATTGTAGTTCACCTACATCCAGAGAGCACTGTGGACACAAACCATGATGGATCTGGACCAAACTAGGCACGAATACTCAATATGCCCAAATGTGAACACTGGTGGAGTTTGGAGAAAATAGACCTTGTCTTTTGGGAGTTGTAGCTGCTGGGATTTATAGTTCACCTGCAATCAAAGAGCATTCTGAGCCCCACCGATGATAGAATGGGGCCAAACTTCCCACACAGAACCCTCATTACCAGAAAATACTGTGTTTTCCGATGGTCTTTGGCGACCCCCCTCCCCGAGATCCCGAAACTGGGCTCTTCATACTATAATATTCCATATATTCCAAGGAAGATTATAGCACACTGTACTATTTTGACCTTTTCAGATTTTTTTAAAGGAAACCACTGTTATTCTCTCTTACCATTTGATTTGTTCACGACTTCCATCTTTCCTGTTTATTAGCCTTGCTAACCTGTAGGGAAGATGGCTGACAGTCGAAATATAGAATACTGAAAAGGTTAAAGTCCATGTTTATGTGAACATTAAATGTTTATAGTCCTTTACAGTCTATGCCGGGCATTAAAATTACGGCCTCTTATTCTCATAGGAAACAGGGTAACAAGAGCAGAAAAATGGCCACAATGGAAAGCAAAATTTGTCATCAGAACAGGAAAAAAGGGAGAAAAATAGAAGGGTTTTTTTTTTAGTGATTGTAATGTGGAAGATGGAATAGTTCACAATACAGAAGTGAGCAACGCTTACATGTACAAATTGCAAAGAAACGCAATTGAAATACCTGTAGTCATGGAATCTTGTCCAACTGGAACAGAAAGGAAATGTCGTGTATGAACCAAAATGTTTCTCCTCTCCCAAACTAATAATAATAATAATAATACATTCTGCTTTATGTCCCTGGAGGGACTTAGAGTGGATAATAGTACATATAAGGCAAACATTCAATGCTTGTAAACACAAAAAATGACAACCAATACTCCTCTCGGCATTACTTCGTGAACGAAGATTCTTAGGAAGGACTCATCCCACGCTTTTTACAAGCGTATTGGTGACTAAAAAGGCCAATCTGAGATAGGCAAGTTCGGTTGCAGAAAGCACAGCAAAAAGTCTCCTTGGGTGATGTCGTTTCCAAGTTGCGGTTCTTTCTGCGTTGTCGTTTCTCTTCGAGACCCATTCGGCGTGTCTTCTCGAAAGAGGCCGCAGCATTGTGGATAGTGCGTCTCCATGCCTCCCGATGTGAGGCCAGGGTGGGCCATTGTTGGTGATCAATCTAGCCGAGCCCGAGATGTCGTTTCAGGAAGTCCTTATATCTCATTTTGGGGGCGCCTCTCTTGCGCTGACCCGTGGCGAGTTCACCTCTTTGGGAGGCGGTGGTCCTCCATCCTAGAGACATGCCCTGCCCAGCGCAGCAACATTAGTCACATACTCAGTCCAGTGTATATTTAGGATTGTGCGATGACAGCGCTGATGAAAGCGTTCGAGGAGTCGTAGGTGTTGCCGATAGGTGACCCATGTTTCAAACTCATAGAGGAGAATAGACAGTATGATAGCTCTGTACACACTGATTTTGGTGCTTTGCCTCAGGTGCTTGTTGCTCCAGACTCTTTTGTGAAGCCTTCCAAATGCACCATATGTCTTTCTGTGATCTATCTTTTTGTCAATCTTGGCGTTTGAAGAGATGATGCTTCCTAGGTAGGTGAACTGCTGAACGGATTTAAGCACACATTTGCCTATGCTGACGTGGGGATGATGGTGTTCTTCCTGTGGTGCGGGCTGGTAGAGGACTTCCGTTTTCTTCAGGCTGACTTTCAGCCCAAAGAGCTCTGCAGCTGTTGCAAAGCAGGATGTGAGGCACTGCAGGGCTGCTTCTGTGTGAGCGACAAGGGCAGCATCATCAGCAGAAAGCAGCTCACGGACTAGATAGTTTAGAGTCTCAGTGCAAGCCCTCAGACGGCTTAAGTTGAACAAGCTACCATCAGTACGATAGCGTATATATATGCCGCCTGGAGGTGAGGCTCAACTTGAGGAGGCGCTGTTCTATTTTCTACGCCAATGGAGCCTGCTGCCCATAGACTTTCTCTGATCTTTTGGCCGACTGGACTACATGGAGCACCCTTTTACCTTCGCGCCGAGGCCAGACTCACTGGGTTGCTGTGAGTTTTCCGGGCTGTCTGGCCATGTTCCAGAAGCATTCTCTCCTGACCTTTTGCCCACATCTATAGCAGGCATCCTCAGAGGTTGTGAGGCCTGTTGGAAACTAGGCAAGTGGGGTTTATTTATCTGTGAAATGTGGGAGAAACAATCAGGGCCAGCTAACACCTCCTAACAAAGGATCTCCCCAGGTAGGAAGCAGCCAGACTTTGAAGCTGCAAGGCCAATCACGGTGGCTAATTGCAACATTCCCACTTGCCTCAAGCAGACGAGAGTTCTTTCTCCCACCCTGGAGATTCCACTGATATATAAACACTACTTGCCTTGTTTCCAACAGCCCTCACAACCTCTGAAGATGCCTGCCATATATGTGGGCAAAACGTCAGGAGAGAATGCTTCTGGAACAGGGCCAGACAGCTTGAAAAACTCACAGCAACCCACTGAACATGATGACTGTTAACCATTTGTCACAGTGGAGGTATTATTATTATTATTTGTTTATTTATTTATTTATAACTCATGCTTCTCTACCCCCGAAGGGGAACTCAGGGTGGCTGACAAAAGGCAACAATTTAATGCCATGTATACAGTTGATAAAAACAAACAATACATCATAAATACATTAAAATAGATTAAACCACATCAATGATTAAAATCACATAATTCGAGTTCCATATTCATAAGTTGTCCAAGCCAGTCCACAGTCCGTTTCCATAACCTTGTCATTATTTTAATGTCCGCCTGCTGCCCAATATCTAGCCAAATGCCTAGCCAAACACCTGCTCCCAATGTCACTCCAATTAGTAACCTAGCTACCGACCGCTGAACTAGTTGACATTTCTGAACAGTCTTCAAAGGCAGCCCCATGTATTATTATTATTATTTATTGGGGCTTCTACGCCGCCGACTCCCGGGGGCTCGCGGCGGCTCACAAGCCAATGGCACAACACCAAAGGGTTAAAACATCAAACAGTTAAAAACACAGTTAAAACAGTAAAATACAAATTAAAACAATAGAGCAGCAGCAGATATAGCAAACCAGAGTATAAGCCCGGGCCTTCCCCGTGGGGGCTATAACAGAGAACGCCTGCCTAAACAAGTGAGTTTTGCAGGCCCGATGGTACTAAAGGGAGTAGGTCTTTCAGGGTGATCTCGATGGGCAATATGGAGTGAGACCGGGAGGGCGTTCCAGGCGTGGGGGCCTAAAAGAAGAACCAGCCTTTGAAGGCGACCCGGTGTCAATGGGCAGCCAGTGCAGATCCTGCAAGATTGGTGTTACTGATGGGACTATCAAGAGGTTGGCCTCTTCGGATCGTAGTGATCTCGATGGGCAAGTAGTCTATGGAGTGAGACGGTCCCTCAGATACGCCTGCCTGGCCCCAGGCCTTGCTGGCCTTAAAGGTATGAACCAGCACTTTGAAGGCTCTTCACAGACGGCGCTGGATGCAGCGCCGCACCGTCCAGGGTCGGAAGCCGGTCACCCACCTCGCCCGGGCCGCCCAGCCACAAGATCTCCGTCTTCGCCGGATTCACCCTCAACCTACTGGCTCGCAGCCATCCAGTAACGGCTTCAAGGCAGTGTTGGAAATTATCGGGGATGGACTCCGGCCTGCCCTCCATCCTCAGAATGAGCTGAGTGTCATCAGCGTACTGATGGCAGGTCAGCCCATAACTCCGAACCTGCTGTGCAAGCGGCTGCATGTAGATGTTAAATAACAGAGGGGAGAGAATGGCCCCCTGAGGGACTCCACACACTAATGGGGAGCCCTCGGAGACCACCCCGCCCCTCCTCACACGCTGAGACCGCTGGCGGAGGAAGGAGGTCAGCCATTTAAGGACAGTCCCCCTCACTCCAGCCATGGCCAGGCGGTGGATCAAGAGATTGTGGTCGACCATGTCAAACGCTGCCGTGAGGTCCAATAACACGAGCAGCGCAGACCCGCCTTGGTCGAGCTGGCAGCGGAGTTGGTCTGTGATGGAGACCAGGACCGTCTCCGTCCCGTGCCCCGAACGGAAGCCGGACTGGAAGCGGTCTAACCATGTTGTATCATCTAAGAAGGACTGCAGCTGCTCCATTACTGCCCTCTCAACCACCTTGCCCAGGTACGAAAGATTCGACACTGGGCGGTAGTTGGAGGGAACCGCAGGGTCCAATGACGGTTTCTTCAGTAATGGAGCTACCACCGCCTCTTTTAAGCACTCTGGAAAGACTCCTTGCTCAAGGGAGCTGTTTATGATATTCAACAGAGGCCCACGTAGCCCCTCCTCCTGTAGAGTGTGTTGCAGTAGCCTATTCGGGATGTAACCAGAGCATGGACCACTGTGGCCAGATCAGACTTCCCAAGGTACAGGCGCAGCAGGCACACAAGTTTTAACTGTGCAAAAGCTCTCCTAGCCACCGCCGAGACCTGTGGTTCCAGGCTCAGTGATGAGTCCAGGATCACTCCCAAGCTGAGAACCTGCGTCTTCAGGGGGAGTGTGACCCCATCCAACACAGGCTGTAACCCAGGGATCAGGAACCTTTTTGACTCAGAGAGCCATAAAAGCAAAATATTTGGAAATTTATTTCAGTGAGAGCCATAGAATATATATAATATACTGTATTTTAAGACTGAATTCACCTAAATGTGAGTATATACATACATACTATGAGAAAAGGATTCCCCCGGCGGAATGACGGGACACTTCAGACTTGCCTCTGCAAAAGGCATGCTCAGGACTCTGGGAAGGAAGAGAAAACGGAAGGAAGGAAGAGGGAAAGAAAGAAAGATTGAGGAAATAAAGGAGGGAGGAAGAGATGAAGAAAGAAAAAAAGAAAGAACTATGGAAAAGGAAGAAAAGAAAAGCAGGAGAGAGATGAGGGGAAAAGAAAGAAGGAAATGGGAAGGGAGGAAAGGAAAAGGTGGGGAAAAGAAAGGAAAGGGGGCGAGGAAAAGTAAAATAATGAAGGGAAAAGAAGAAAAGAAAGAAGGGGAGAGAGCAGGAAGTGAAAAGAAAGGAATGAGAAGGAAAGGAAGACTTGGGGAAAAGAATAGAAGAGGGAAGGAAGGAAGGAAGGAAGGAAGGAAGGAAGGAAGGAAGGAAGGAAGGAAGGAAGGAAGGAAGAGGGAGAATGGAGGAAAGAACAAAGGGGAGAGAGGGATGGAAAAGGAAAGAAAGGAGGGAAGAATGGAAGAGGAAGAAAGGAACGAAGAGGGAGGGAGGAAAGAAGGTAGGGCGAGAGGGAGGAAAAAGAATGAAAGAAAAAGAGAGGGAAAAAGAAAGGAAGAGAAAGGAAGGTAGGAAGGGGGAGGAGGGCGCGGGGCCAAGGCAGACCTTGGTGTCGACTTCGGTGAGGCAGTCCCTCCGGAAGGCATGGAAGAGGCCGCGGCTCTTGAGCTGCCCGATGATGAGGGCAATGAGCTGGGCGTCCCCGGGAGGGCAGCGAGGTCAGGTCCGCGACGCTAGGGCCAAGGCTGCCTCCGCTGCCTCCCCCGAGGCCCGTGGCGGAGGACAAAAAAGAAGTCGAGGATGAGGCACCGCCGCCAGGCTCCGCCATCCCCAGTGAAGAGGACGCAGGGCCTCGAAAGCAGTGGAGAATGAGGAAGAGGTGGCGATGGTGGCACGGAAGTGGCAGTCGCGGCGCATTCGCGTCACTCCTCCCCGCTGCATGCTGGGAAACTGAGGCCCAGGCTGCTCTGGAGAGCCAGATGCAATCATGAAAAGAGCCACACCTGGCTAGGGAACCATAGGTTCCCTACCCCTGCTGTAACCCTATACCCTGTTCGGCCTTTGGAGTGGCCAGGAGGACCTCTGTCTTGTCTGGATTCAATTTTAATTTGCTAGCTCTCATCCAGTCAGACACAGCAGTCAAGCACCAATTCAAGGTCTGGACAGCCTCCTTGGTAACAGGTGGAAAGGAGCAGGCTCGGATTAACCCATTGTGGCGCCCTAGGCCACACTCTTGAAGCGCCGCCCCTGCCCCGGGTGGGGCCGCTTGCGGGGGGCGGAGCTGCTTGTGGGGGGGCCCTTCCTCCTCGCTGCTCATGCTGGGCCCGCCCCTCTTCCTTCACTGACTGAAGAAAGAGGGCCTGGCCTGGCGCGAGCATCGAGGAGGGGGTGGCGCCGCGGCGGGACTTCCCTCCGCCCCCTCCTCTCTCTCTCGCTTCAGGAGGGGGCGGAGGGAAGTCCTAGGCCCCTTCCTCGCTGCTCGCACCGGACCCACCCCTCTTCCTTCATTGACTGAAAGAGGAGGGGCGGGCCCGGCACGAGCAGCGAAGAGGGGGTGGCGCCGCGGTGGGACTTCCCTCCGCCCCCTCCTCTCTCTTGCATCAGGAGGGGGTGGAGGGAAGTCCTAGGCCCCCTCCTTGCTGCTTGCGCTGGGCCCGCCCCTCTTCCTTCACTGACTGAAGGAAGAGGGGCGGGCACAGCACGAGCAGCGAGGAGGGGGTGGCGGGACTTCCCTCCACCCCCTTCCTCTCTCGCGTCAGGACTGGAGGGGGTGGAGGGAAGTCCTAGGCCCCCTCCTTGCTGCTCACGCCGGGCCAATGAAGGAAGAGGGGCAGGGGCGGCGTGAGCAGCGAGGGGGCGCTTCCGCCGCCGCGCGCATGCGCACTTCTTTTTTGATTTTTTTTCCAAATTTTTGTTTGATTTTTTTTGAATTTTTTGGGGGGCTCTGGATCTGCTGCCTCTCCATCGCTGCCGCCCTAGGCCATGACCTAGGATGGCCTTATGGGTAATCTGGGCCTGGAAAGGAGGGACAGATTTGGACAGCATTTGCATAGAGATGACATCGCATTCCGACACTCTGGATCAGGGGTGCTCACACTTTTTCAGCATGGGAGCTACTGATTAAAAAACCAAGTCCCAAAGATCACCTACCCAGAAATGTAAAACGTAGAACTATTTTCTTATTTATTTATTTTTATTTATTTATTTTTCATTTTTATGTACCACTCCTTCCAGCAGGCTCGGGGCAGTTTACATAAAATGAAGTTATAAAACATCAACATTTCAATTAATAACAACAATATAAAATAGAGCATAAAAATACATCCAACCACCCCATTTCTCCCACACTGCCATATTACCACACATATTATCAGCCAGAAAGTAAGAAGAGAGACTTTTGAACAGCAAGGTAAACAAAGGGGCATGCAAAAATACATCCAACCACCCCATTTCTCCCACATTTCCATATTCCCCAACATATATTTCTCAAGGAACAAAGCAAGCAGAGAGGCTTTGGAGCTAAAAGGCCATTTTTAAACATTAAAAATAAACAAAGAGACATGCCACAGAACAATCAAGCACCCACCACAAAGTTAAAAGACTGACCTTTGAGATGCGGTAAGGAAATGACGCCAAAGCGTCCTCCTTCTTCTCCTCCGTTGTTGCTCCTATTTCCATGCCGCCAGCATGTGTGCTGCCTCCAAGAGCTCACGAGAAGTCCGAGAGGCAGAATGGGCGCTTCTGCGCATGCGTGTGGGACCAGCCATGCATCGCGTCATCCAGGCCCGCCCCCTTTGGTCTCCTATGACTCTGAGTGGCTGGAGAAGGACGGAGGGAGGAGGAGGAATCCAAAAGAGGGGGCCATTCTGCCTCTTGGACTCTGGAGCTTTTGGAGGTGGCGCGCGAGCAGGGAGCGGGGAGGAGCAACGACGGAGGACTTCTTTGCAGCGTGCAGGGCCTGAAGATCACCAGGATGAGGCCCGAAGATCACCCTGGTGATCGCGATCACCGTTCTGAGCACCCCTGCTCTGGATGATCTCCCCCAGCGGCTTCATGTAGGTAACCCTCCACTCTGTTTTTGCAAGAGTTTCAAAGAGCGCAGACTTGTGGCCCATTCCAAATAGAAATGCCACTTTCCCGTACTCTCCAAAACCGCCTTTCCTTTATCGGCTCTGCTAGGTATCTGTGCAGCAAGGAGATGGGCATTTGAAACATCTGGGTTGTTTGGAATGCAATCAAGCTGAAGGGGACCAATTCCGACTCGCATTCAATTAACCGGCACCAGCGCCGCAGCCGCAGCATTGCTGATGTTTCATTAAAAAATTGCATAAGCACCTTGCCGTAGCATGCGTGAAGGCAAACAATTTAATTTCCCTGCCTTATCACAAGCTGCAGAGACAGCATGGCTACACATAAGGGAGGATTAAGGCAAAGAAGAAAACGGGCCACTCCAGCGCTGTGATTTATGGGAGCCCATCACGCACCAGGATCGTCCCCAGACCCAGCTGGTCTCCGACTCAAAAAGGGCAACTCCATCTCCTGACGCGTTCTGTTCCACTCGCTCCCTTTTCAAAACCAACATGCAACATAATTAATTGGTTCCCGCACATTGGAGTGTGGGCATGCTTTTCAGAAAGAGAGGAAATAAGGTTGGAAGGAATAGTAGCCATCACATTGATAGATCTTTCTGCGTCAGATTGTAGAAAGCTGCCGCCGCCAATGAAAGTAGACAATACTGGACTCAATGGACATTGAACAATCTAACATTGGTGGCTAACATACATTTTGGCGCCTGTTTCTTGGTATATTTGATCTGCTGATTCCAAAAAATGGCACCAGTTTTTCCCTATCAGCTCTAGTTCTTGAGATACAGAACATATGCCATCTACCAGTCGCCAACTGCTTGTCCATAGACAGAGGCGGCCCAAGGTAATTTTAAATGGTAGGTGAAAATTATTTTGGCGCCCCTCTGTGTCGGCTGGAAACTCCGCCTCTGCGCCTGCTGGAAACTCCGCCTCTGCGCCTGCTGGAAACTCCGCCTCTGCGTCTGCTGGAAATTCCGCCTCTGCACCGGCTGGAAACACAGGAGATGCAGAGGCGGAGTTTCCAGCCAGCGCGGAGGCGGAGTTTCCAGCCGGCCGCAGTGCACCCCTGCAGATCTGGCGCTCTCGGCGGGCACCTACTCCGCCGAGTGTGTTAATGCGCCCCTGTCCATAGAAAACCATGATAACTATATCTAAGGAACTAGAGCTGATGCAATCTATCCCAGTGTTTCCCAACCAGTGTGCCGGGGCACACTAGTGTGCCGTGAGCGATCATCAGGTGTGCCGTGGGAAATTGGAACCTCCAGGAAGGGGGAGAGAGTCTAGTGTGTTGAAGTATAAAAACCCTAAGAAACCTACCTCGATAAAGGTACAAAATTACAAACACCCCCCCTCCCCACCCGTTGTCTACTTGGTCTCTCCCTCTCCATGCATTGGGAAGGCCCGCTTCCCTTTCCCCAAGTAGAGACCTCCTCTTGCCTCCTGGGGGTTCTGTGTGGGAAGTTTGGCCCAGTTCTATCATTGGTGGGGTTCAGAATGCTCTTTGATTGTAGGGAAACTATAAATCCCAGCAACTACCGGTACAACTCCCAAATGTCAAGGTTTATTTCCCCTGAACTCCATCTGCGTTCATATTTGGGCATATTGAGTATTCATGCCAAGTTTGGTCCTGTTCCAACATTGTTTGAGTCCACAGTGCTCTCTGGATATAGGTGAACTACAACTCCAAAGCTGGTCAGTGACCGTAATAAAGTTTTGTTGTTGTTGTTGTAACTCGAAAGCTCAAGATCAATGCCCACCAAACTCTTATAGCATTTTCTCTTGGTTACGGGAGTTCTCTGTGGGAAGTTTGTGTCTTTCTGCCATCCCTGCCAGGATATCTATGTTGTGTTCATCGAAACAGGTCCAGGTTTCACACTGAGTGTATAAATACATTTTAAAAACATATTAACTATATGTATTACTGTGTTAGAGTGTCATTTTGTGTCATTTTGGTTGGTGGTGTGCCCCAGGATTTTGCAAATGTAAAAAGTGTGCCGCGGCTCAAAAAAGGTTGGGAAACACTGATCTATCCAATGCAATTTTCTGAATCAGTGCTCCAAATAACTCCAAGAGCACGCCTAAAACAAAGACATCATTTTTTTTGTTAGACTATGTGATCTGAGGGAGTATTTGCTAGTCTTGTGCAAAAAAATAGGAAGAGCCGGATATCATAAGATATAATAGATAAAGTGATATCAAACTGTGTTAATTCTACAGTGTAGATCAGGGGTACCCACACTTTTTCAGCATGCAAGCTACTTATAATAAAACCAAATCAGAAAAATCTACCTACCTCCTCAAGGCTGGAGAGGGGAGGGGTGGGGGCAGGGCTTGGTGCGGCCTAGCTCCGCCCCCTTCTGATAAGCTCCCCATCTGGCTGGGATCGACCTCCTTCGGTCCCGGGATCGACTGGTCAATCGCGATCGACTTCCTGGGCAGCCCTGGTGTAGTTGCAACCATAGCGTTGGAAGGGACCAAAAGGGCCATCTAGTCCAAACCTCTGTCACGAGGGAACACACAAGAACTCTGGAAAGATGGCCATTCAACATCTGTTTGTTGTTGTTGTTGTTGCTGTTTGCTTTCAAATCATTTCCAAGCTACAGTAACCCAAGAAAGAACCTAGCACAGGTTTTCCTTGGCAATATTTCTTCAAAAGACATTTTCCATTGCCATCCTCTGACGCTGAAAGCCATCTCAAATTATTCGTAATGTTTAGGTCAGTGTTTCTCAACCAGTGTGCCATGGCACACTAGTGTGCCGTGAGCGATCATCAGGTGTGCCGCGAGAAAAGCTCTCTGCCCCCCTTCCTTCCCCCCCCTCCTGCCGAATTCCTGCTGCTTGGGGGAGGAGAAGGAAGGGCCGGGCGGTGGCGAGGAAAAAGAAGGGGCCGGGGTGCCGCCTCCTTCGGCCGTTTCCCCAGCCAGCCTCCAATCCGCTGTGACTCCCGCCATGCCTCTTGCCCCTCGCTCGCTGAAGCCGCGCGGAGGAGCCCCACCCACTGAAGCCCATCCACCCCTCATGCTCCTCCTCTGTGGCAGAGCTGAAGCCGGGGGAGGGGGAGGGGCATGGTGCAGCCTGGCTCCTCCCCCTCCCCCGGCTTTAGCGCTCCCACAGCTTTGCCAGCCTTGAGGGGGCAGTGCCAAGCCAGCGGTGGCAGAGCCAGCACAATGCTGGCTTGGCACTGCCCCCTCAAGGCTGGCGAAGCTGTGGGAGAACTGAAGCTGGGAGGGAGGGGACGGGACATGGCACGACCTGGCTCCTCCCCCTCCCCCGGCTTCAGCACTCCCATAAGCTGCTCCCAGCAGGTCACCATCCCCCAGCCGTTCTTTACTGTGTTAGAGTGTCATTTTGGTTGGTGGTGTGCCCGTGGATTTTTTTAATGTTAAAAGTGTGCCGCGACTCAAAAAAGGTTGGGAAACTGTGGTTTAGGTACACAATAATTTTTGGGTGGCCGTCTGCTTCAGAGGATGGCAATGCAAAGTGGATCCATGATAGATCACTGCAAAGTCTGTTTCCTTTCCCATCATATCTTGCCTGCTTTTATTAAGGTTTGTGCAATTATTATTTATTTCTGATTTCTTTTTAAGCTGCTTTGCTGGGTTTTAGAATAGAAATCCTTGAAAGAAGCGTAGAAGAAATCCTTTAAAGACGTGACACAAAGCATAAGCAAACAATTGGAGGCCTATAAGCACACCATTCCCAGCATTAGGCAGCGGTGTCAAAGTTGTTTGTTTAATGCGAGGAAATATCAAAGGGAGGAGATGAAAGGAAGATGCTAATGAAAATCCGCATGGTGTGGAGAAGGCAAAGAGAAATATCTGGATCTTGGGATCATCCAGTGAAAGAGATATTGGGAAGCTCGGGACAGACGGAAGCAAAACTCCTTCATCTTGCAGCCAACGTATGCATTACACTTAAGTAGAAAGCCAAAAACTCGGATAACTGGTAAGTAATGTTACACAAGTATAAGGAGAATAAGGAGATGAAGACATAAGAGGCATGTACGAGGGTTGAATGAAAAGTAATGCCTCCGCCTTCGTTACTTGGTTTTGGATGGTTACATCTCGAATAGACTACTGCAGTGTTTCCCAACCGCTGTGACGGGGCACACTAGTGTGCCGTGACGGTCCTCCTGCTGCACCACGAGAAAAGCTCTCTGCCCCCCCCATCGAACTCCTGCTGCTTGGGGGAGGAGGAGGAAGGGTCGGGCGGCGGCGAAGAAAAAGAAGAAGGGGCCAAGGCCCCGCCTTCCAGCTCCGTCCGAGCCCTTTGCTGGGCTAACAGCACGGACGGCGCCGCCATCTTGGAGGCAGCGCACAGCCAACAAAAGGAGTCACTCGGGGGGAGGGAGTTATGTCAGCCGGCGCCGCCATCTTGGAACCAGCACAAGGCGGCAAAAGGAACCAATAAGAAGAGACACTCGGGGGGAGGGGCGGGCCCGAGGAACGTTAACCAATGAACAGGGACGCTCGGGGGAGGGGCGGGACTGGAATAGTTAAGTTGTGGAAATGGGCAGGAAAAGGCCAGTCTGGTCTTTACCTGCTACGGAGTAAGGATAAATAAAGCTAATTTCCCCTTGTTAACTACCTGAGTGAGTGTGCCATATTTACAGGCCTACCGGGCCTTACACCGCCTCCTTCGGCCATTTCCCCAGCCAGCCTCCAATCCGCCATGACTCTCGCCCCTGCTCTCGGTCCCGCCTTCTTTGCAGGCACGATTGGCGGGGACAAGAGACAGGGCCTTTTCAGTGGTGGCTCCTCGGCTTTGGAACGTCCTCCCTAGTGACATCAGATTGGCCCCCTCCCTCCTGACATTTCGCAAGAAAGTCAAGACCTGGAATGATGACGATGTGACAGAAAATGATTTCAACGTGACGCTGAGACTATATTTGTATGTTTTAATTGCTAATTGTGATGTTATGTGGTTATTGTTTGGTTTTGTTTTGCTTGTGTTTTTGATTGCCTTGTGTAAACCGCCCTGAGTCGCTATCTGGCTGAGAGGGACAGTATAGAAAAATGATAAATAAATAAATAATAGTTTTCGGAGGGCTATTTTCATTTAATTTCCAAAACAGAAAGGGGAAGAGAGAGATGAAAACACCAGCAAAACGGATTCAGAGAGGCAATGTTTTCGGAAAGAGATCAGTCCACAGAATACCTGAGACAGGGGATCTGTGGTGTCTTTTTCTCTCCACAGCAGAAGACTCCTTCATATCTTCTTGGAAAGTTACCTCCTCCAGAGAGGCCCCTGGGACAGGCCCGGATCAGGCCCTTTTGGCGCCCTAGGCCAAAGGCTTTGCCCCCGCCCCAGCTCCACCCCCGCCCCGCCCCCGGCTCCGCCCCCACCTCCGCCCCCGCCTCCTTCCCAACGCGAGGAGGAAGGAAAGCCCCACCTCCGGAGCCAATGCGGGGCCTCCCCACGGCTCCTCCCTCCCTCCTAAAGCCACCATGCCGGCCTGAAAAGCGGCCGAAATTGCCCTTTTCATTCTGGCATGGCGGCTTTAGGAGGAAGGGAGGAGCCGTGGGGAGGCCCCGCATTGGCTCCGGAGGTGGGGCTTTCCTTCCTCCTCCTCCTCGCACCAGTGAGGGGGTGGAGCGGGGGCGGGGCGGAACTGAGGGTGGGGGCAGAGCCGAGGGGAGCAGAGCAAAGGGGGGTGGCAGCTGTGGGTGGTGTTTACGCCGCCGCGCGCATGCGCCCTTTTTTGGGATTTTTTTTGGGAATTTTTAAAAAACTTTGGGGGGGGGTCCGGACCTGCTGCTCCCCCAAAGGTGCCGACCTAGGCTATGGCCTAGGGTGGCCTTATGGGTAATCCGTATAGTAAAGCTGGGGGTAAACTATTATGGTTCTCATATCCCTTAGCCGCGACCCTGTGTTGCCTATTGAGTCCTGGGTCCAGAAGAAACCGCATACGGCGAAACGATACGGCGCTGGGATACCCCGAATCGTCGACTCTGAAATCTCTGCATGGATCTTCCCTACATATTTTCCTGCCCGTCCCCGGCACTCTTTGGTTTGGACTAATACTGTCCCCCAGTTTGGGAAAGAGACTGGCCGTTTGGGCTTTGCTATTATTTGCAGAGGTTTTTCCTCTTTGGACTCTCAAGTGTGAGTACACACTGGGGAAAGGTTCCCCGCTACATGTATATACTCTGCTAAGTTGTATTATGTACTTTGAAATAGCTGTACCCGGCACGCGTTGCTGTGCCCTATTTAGTGTATGAAGTCTGAGTATGTAATTGGAATTGTTGTTAGTGAATTGGGTGTTTTATGTTTGTGCCTCAGCTCTTTGCCTGCAGTCCTTCGGGTTTGACTTGTACCATGGCCAGGACGGATCAGCTTGGGGAGGGCTTGTCCTGTCAGGGGATCTCTATCTTCACAGGTGCGTCCAGTGTCTGTTGGAGGACTGTTAAAAATCCTTTCCGTATCCTTTTTAGCCACCTTTCTCAAGATCTTCATGTCTAGCTTACTTTCTGCTCCTCTCTTTTCATGTCCTGCTCTGTGTCTTTTGCACCCATTGGTCGATGTCCGATGAGGCTTTCCTCATGGACAGGCCATCTGAGGGCGCTCTTCCAGCGCTGGGCATCAGAAGGTACTTGGTGATGACCTCCATCCCTTGGAGCCAGCATATAGAGGGGCTGGAGCACCCTCCTTGGCAAACCCCATTGTTGCTGGATGGTCCTCTTATTAATGTGGAATTCCAAGCCACTGGAGATCTTTTGGGACAGGAAGAAGAGCTCCCCTTGAATGGTGTTGATCTCCATCATGGTCTTCTTTTGAAAGTGTTGGAGGAGGCTCTGGCTGACAGTTTGTTATGGGTCGGAATGTTCATGTTGGCTGGCCAGTACAGCAGTTATGCAAATCCACCTTTATTGGCAGCCAATCATGTTGTCAGAATGTAGAGGCTGGCAGCCCCGGAGGATGCTGGGAAATGTTTTATTTTTACTCGTTGTTTTGGGGGCCTTTTAGGTTTGGGGGAAGTTTCTTTGCTACAAATATAGATGATATTGTGCAATACAACCACTGGGTTACCATTACTGTTTGCTCCCATTCAGTATCATTCTTATGGGTAATCTGGGCCTGCCCTGGGATCTCACTAGCATAGGGTGGCCATTGAAAAGTTCCTCTTGGAGCATGATGGGAGTTCAAGAGTGTCTCTCAGCCAATAAGAAGCCCGGTGGTGTCCATGCTCTGTTGGCAATGGACACAACCAGCGAATATAATTCCCAGAGTCCTCTCTTGTGGCATGTCTTATTTTAAAACATGCTATGGTTAAAAAACTTAAAATAATTCTGGAGAGACAGATGCAATCATGAAAAGAGCCACATCTGGCTCCCGAGCCATAGGTTCCCTACCCCTGCCTTAGGGTCATCATAAGTTGCAAATGGCTTGAGGTCTCAAAGTGGCAAAAACACCAAAAAAAGTGATACCCCATCCCACCCCTGAAACTGGGCTCCAAGAATACAGGATACACATTTTCAAAAGGATATTACAAAAGTCCTCCTTTTTAACCCGGTGGGTGACATCGCAAAAGAAAGGAGCGCAGGGGGGAGACGGATTTCTTCCATCCCGTAAATTATCCTTGAAAAAAATTCAAAACTTAGAATTGTTTATTATCCTCCATGAAAAAAATACAGTAGGCAAACATCATAAATCCACACTGGCAATGCAGCTTTCCTTTCCAAGTCACAAAATTTAATTGTCCATATAAAAATGACAAGATATCTCTCTTTTTTTCAAATCAGAAAACTTGACTTAGCAGAAAAGCCGACACATACTATTCCAATGCCTCCCTCTACTGGCCAATGAACAGCAGCTTGAAAAGAGCTGGCAGAAGAGGAGAACAGCTCATTCTGAGGATGGACCCCGGGGCGGACTCTGTACCCGATAATTTCCATCTCTGCCTGGAAGCCGTAACTGGATGGCTGCGAGCCAGTAAGTTGAAGGTGAACCCGGCGAAGACGGAGATCTTGTGGCTGGGCCGCCCGGGGGGTAGAGACCCAGTTGCCGACCTTCGACGGCGTGGCTCTTTGCCCACAACCATCAGTAAAGAGCCTAGGGGTCCGGCTGGACTCCCAGCTGTCTATGGAGGAGCAGATTGCCTGCGCCTGCAAGATAGCTTTCTACCACCTACAACAGGCAAAACGTCTGGCTCCTTACCTCTCCCGCTGCGACCTGGCCACGGTGATCCCACGGTCATCTCGACCTGGCTACTGTACGCTGTGATCCATCCGGAAACTCACTGGTGCATCTCGACGTCTGCTCTCAGGAGCATCAAGATCTGCCCATGCACTGTACATTGGCCTACTTTCCAGGCATGTAGCCAGGGGCTAAGATCCCCCCCAACTCAAGCTGGTGCAGACATTATTTAAACTGTTATGTTTATTCATATCATGATCTGATCACCATGCTCATTATATCAGGGGTTATTGGGATAACAATACAAGATTTGCCCACGTGAAACTCTTCCACCCAGTCTTAACCCCCCGAGCCAAACTGGCCCCCTCCAATTGTAACTTTCAAGGTGTTAGTTTTAACTTTCAAGGCCTTATATGGTTTGGGGCCAGTGTACCTGAAGGAGCAGCTTACCCCTTATGTGCCCAGGAGATCACTGTGCTCAGAGGGGTCCAATCTACTGGATGTGCCTGGGATTAACGTCTATAGACTTGCCAGCACGCGGCAGAAGGCGTTTGCCATAGCCGCGCCAACTCTGTGGAACACCCTCCCTGAAGAGTTACGAGCCATCCGGGAATTAATGCCGTTCCACAGAGCCATAAAAACCTGGCTATTTAGACAGGCATTTGGCTCATAACTAATGAGTATTATCAGCATCCTGTTGTGCCGCTGCCAGCATATTTCTACTGCCATTGCAGTTTTCTGTAATTGATTTTAATCTGGGGATTTTTAATTGGTCTTATTGTATTTTATTGCATTTTATGTGTTTTATCTATTAACTCTGTAAACCGCTCTGGGCTCCAGAGAGAGCGGTATATTAAGTCGAACCAATAAATAAATAAATAAATAAATTTCTGATCACCATCCCTGTAAGGAGATCTTCCTTCTTTCCTTCCTCTCCTTTCCTCCTCCTCCTCTTCTTCTTCTTCCTTCCATCTTTCCTTCCTTCCTTCCTTTCCTCCTTCTCCTCCCCTTCTTCTTCTTCTTCTTTTTCTCCTCCTCCTCCTCCTCCTCCTCCTACTCCACTAATACAGTTCTACTCCAGAGTAGCAAAAACCTAAAACACATCCCACCACAAACTATCAGATATTCCAAAACAAAACAGAAATTTTCATAATAATAATAATAATAATTATTATTTTTAAAAAATTGTACCCCGACCTTCTCACCTCCAAGGAGGGACTCAGACCGGCTTACAGCAAAATTCAATGCATACAAATTTAAAACATCTTAAAACAGCATATTAAAATACATAAAAACAGAGATACATAAAACCACATTGCCATTAAACCCATTTCAGATTGAAATCTGTGTCCGACCACTTGCTCGGCTGGTTCGTAGTTTTGGGCTGGTGTGTCACCAGTACGCTGATGACACCCAGCTCGTTCTGGGGATGGAGGGCAGGCCCGGAACCGTACCCGATAATTTCCATCTGTGCCTCAAAGCCGTTACTGGATGGCTGCGAGCCAGTAGGTTGAAGGTGAATCCAGCTAAGATGGAGATCCTGTGGTTGGGTCATCCGGGTGGGGTGGAGATCCAGCTTCCTCCCCTCGACGGCGTGACATTATGTCCGTCGTCGGCAGTAAAAAGTCTTGGCGTTACTCTGGACTCTCGACTGACGATGGAGATGTAAATCTCCACCGTCAGTCGAGTTGCTTTTTTCCACCTTCGTCAGGCGAGGAAACTGGCTCCCTACCTCTCCCGTCATGACCTAGCCACAGTGGTCCAAGCCACAGTCATCTCGAGGCTGGACTACTGTAGTGCTCTCTACATTGGCCTTCCTCTGTCAGTGATCCGGAAATTGAAGCTGGTCCAGAATGCAGCGGCTAGACTCCTGGCTGGCGTTTCGGCGACCGCCCATATAACACCTGTCTTGCAAGAGCTGCACTGGTTACCAGTGGAACACCGGATCACCTTCAAAGTGTTGGTTCTGACCTTTAAGGCCTTAAACAGTCTGGGGTCAGCGTACCTTAGGGACCGCCTTATCCCTTACTGTCCCGCTAGGCCACTACGCTCTGAGGTGGGTCAATTATTAGAGGTGCCCGGCGTCAAAATGTACCACCTGACGGCCACGAGGCGGAGGGCCTTTTCAATAATCGCTCCGATACTGTGGAATGCTCTGCCTTCCGGAGTCCGTGTTCTTACGGACTTAGTTACATTCTGGAAGGCGTGCAAAACCCTCCTGTTCCGGCAGGCCTTTGGGTTCCAATAATAACATTGGTAGGCTCTGCCTTCCTGTGTCCTGTATATCACATTGATGTACATTTACTGTATTCTACTGTTTGTTTGTTTTATGCTGTTTTTAATGGTGTTTTATTCTGTTTTAATCTTGAATTTGCTGTAAGTCACCCCGAGCCACCCGGGAGTGGCGACTCACAAATTAAATAAATAAATAAATAAATATATCTCATCTTATTCTGTGAAAGCCTCGTTCCACATCCAAGTCTTCACCCGCCT
Organism: Anolis apletophallus; assembly: GCA_030556195.1. NCBI lineage: Eukaryota > Metazoa > Chordata > Lepidosauria > Squamata > Anolidae > Anolis > Anolis apletophallus. Next base: position 32,671,518 of record JARBWK010000016.1, read on the forward strand.
CCTGAAGGACATCAGGGAGGGGGCAGATATAACATCGCTTGGGAGGGAGTTCCACGGCCGAGGGGCCACCACAGAGAAGGCCCTGTCTCTCGTCCCCACCAGACGCGCTTGCAAAGATGGCAGGATCGAGAGCAGGGCCTCTCCGGAGGATCTTAATGTTCTTGATGGTTCATAGGGGAGAATCCGTTCGGACAGGTAAAGTGGGCCAAAACCGTATAGGGTTTTGTAGGTGAAAACCAGCACTTTGAATTGTGCTCGGAAGCTAATTGGCAGCCAATGGAGCTGGTGCAACAAGGGAGTTGTATGCTCCCTGTACCCCACTCCTGTTAGCAACCTGGCTGCTGAGTAATTGCAGCTTCCGAGCAGTCTTCAGAGGCAGCCCCACGTAGAGAGCATTGCAGTAGTCTATTCGAGATGTAACCAGAGCATGGACTACAGTGGCCAAGTCAGATTTCCCAAGGTACGGGCGCAGCTGGTGCACAAGCTTTAACTGCAAAAGCTCTCCCAGCCACCGCTGAGACATGGGGTTCCAGGCTCAGCTATGAGTCCAGGATCACTCCCAGACTGCGAACCTGCGCCTTCAGGGGGGAGTGTAAACCCGTCAAGCACAGGCTGTAACCCTATGCCTGTTCGGCCTTGTGACTGACCAGGAGTACCTCTGTCTTGTCTGTATTTAGTTTCAATTTGTTCGCCCCCATCCCGTCCGTTACAGAGGCCAAGCACCGGTTCAGGACTTGAACAGCCTCCTTAATAACAGGTGGGAAGGAGTGACAGAGTTGGACATCATCTGCGTACAGATGACACCACACCCCAAAACTCCGGATGATCTCCCTCAACCGCTTCATGTATATGTTAAATAGCATAGGGAACAGTACTGAGCCCTGCGGGACCCCACAGTATAATGGCCGTGGGGTCGAGCAGGAGTCCCCTATCAACATCTTCTGGGAGCAACCCTCGAAGAAGGACTGGAGCCACTGTAAAGCAGTACCCCCAAGGCCCATTCCTGCGAGGCATCGACGGTATCGAAGGCCACTGAGAGGTCCAGCAGAACCAATAGGGACACACTCCCCCTGTCGAATTCCCGGTGTAGATCATCCACTAAGGTGACTAAGGATGTCTCAGTACCATGTCCTGGCCTAAAACCTAATAGTAATAGTAATAATAATAACAACAACCTTTATTTATACCCCGCCACCATCTTCCCAACAGAGACTGGGGGTGGCTTACATGAGGCCAAGCCCAGCAGTACATTATCATAAAATAATGCAAAACAAAACACAAAAAGCAACACGATAAGGTAAATCTGTATATACCTTTATAAAACGGAATGTTTGTATGTGTGTATGTGTGTATGCAGAGGGCGGAAGGGCGGATATGTGGCAGCTATTTGCATAAAGTCCTTTGATTGGACAGCCTCGCCACTCCAAAATTCTAAGGCACCAGACAGAGGGCATTGATAGCCACTGATTAGCCAGCAACCCAGAATCCAGGCCTCTACATTCAAACAACAGGATTTCTTCCCACTGAGGGGAAAAAATGCACCATCAACATTCCCTCCCCACTTGGCTCTGTGAAAACAAAATGGATTCCTGTATTCTCCTCCCCCTCAGCTTTTAGAAAACGGCTGCCTGCCATGCACCCTTTTAAAGTTACCAATAGCAGGCCATAACATTCCAGGCCCCAAAATAGAGTTTAGGGCAGGATGGCCGAGGAATGATGGGATTTGCATCCCAATTCACTTCCCAGAAAACATTGTAGCCCCTACAAATCCCCTTCTCCCAGGTAGGCCCAAAAGAGGCATCCATCTTCCCTCTTCAACACAGTGTCAGAGAAAGGCAGCTTCTGACAGGATCTTTAGAACAGGCACTGTCACTCTACAAGGTAAGGCCCTACTTCACTCAAAAGACACAAGAGAAAACAATAAATACCTTTCTCTAATGCCTTTTAATGCTTATATAAATAATTCTGGCCCAAAGCCCCCTAACCCAGCCTCATTGGACCTTACTGCTAATTCCATGCAGGCCTTTTCCATTTTTTTTACTCCTTTCTGTTTTACACCGGTATACTTTCACAGGCCAGGGCGGATATGTGGCAGCCACTTTCACAGGCCAGGGCGGATATGTGGCAGCCACTTTCACAGGCCAGGGCGGATATGTGGCAGCCACTTTCACAGGCCAGGGCGGATATGTGGCAGCCACTTTCACAGGCCACAGCGACCAGCGCGGGTGATGGACCTGCACCAAACTTGGTACACATAACCCCCCCCCTATGACATGACCCACGTATTATGGGGATTTGTAGTACTTTCCAAGACTTTGGTTCCCACAGACCACTGAGGCCACCAAAAAGGACCAATACAGACCACACTCAGCACACACAGCCCCCATGACCCACTCTACGTCCTGGTGCAGTTCGGAGGAGGGTGGGACATGGATGATGGGACTTGAAGTGCCTTTACTCACTTCCCAAGTCCGCTGCAACCCTCATCCAATCACTGATCGAGACCAAACTTGCCATACATAACCCCCATGACTGCCTTCACGTTCTGGTGAGGTTTGGGGGAGGACTGACAATGGATGATGGGATTTGTAGTACTTTTACACCCCTCTGTTCCCACAGACCACTGTGGCCCCCAACAAAGACCGAGAAAGTCCACACTTGGCACACAGAGCCCCAGTGACCCACTCTACATCCTACTAAAGTTTGGAGGGGGACAGAACATGGATGATGGGACTTGCAGTACCTTCCCTCACTTCCCAATCCTGCTACAAACCTAATCCAATGACTGATCAACACCAAATCTGGCACACAGAGCCCTCATGACCCACTCTACAGCCTGGTGCAGTTTACTGTGAGACGGACCACGGATGATGGGACTTGAAGTACCTTCACTCACTTCTGAAAAACAATGCATCCCTCATCCATTCACCAATACAGACCAAACTTAGCACACAGAGCCCCCATGACCCAATCTACATCCTACTACACTTTGGGGGGGACGGGACACACAGAGATGATGGGACTTGCACTACCTTCAGTAATTTCATGATACCACTGCAACTCCCAATAATGATGGATCAAGACTAAACTTGGCACACAGAGCCCCCATGACCCACTCTACATCCTGCTGCACTTCTCAAATGACCCGGGCAGGGCCGGGACCCCAAGCTAGTAAATCATAAAATGCACTAAACAATATAAAATAATGCAACAAGATAAAATCATTCAGACACAATAACAATGAGCGGGCCGTATTTAAAGGATAAAATATTTAAAATGTTTAAAAAAATCCCAGAGTGAAATAGTAGTGGATGAAACTGAAAACTGGTAGCTACTTCCAGCTTCAGTCGGTTTTTGACAAGTTCAGGAGAGGAAATTTGGGCTGCTGTGGGGAAACCATTAGTTCCAATATCTTCTATAGTGGGTCATTCTCTTTTAAAGGATTAGAAAAGAAATGCAGCCCTAAACAAGCTTCCTCTTGTGACATGGTGCCACCTCCTTTTATTTTGCTCCTCAGAAAGTGTAGCCGCCATAATCTAACACCCCAATATGTGCGATGATGACTGCCTTGCTTGGATTCTTTAATTTATTAGGTGCCATCACACTCCTTGGTTTGAGCAAACCTGAAAACAGGATCTAACTAAACGTATGAACAACATGTGTGCTTTTCTTCTTCTTTTTAAAAAATCCTCTATTTAATTTGTAAGATTTGTTGACTAGGACTAGAATCATAGAATCCTAGAATCCGAGAGTTGGAAGAGACCTCGTGGGCCATCCAATCCAACGATGGTAAACAGAGGGAAGTGCTGCTCCACAGCGAAACCAAAACTAACCAGGAAACAAGTGTCAATAATCACATACAAACAGGCCCGGATTACCTTATTGTGGCACCCTAGGCCAAACTATGGAAGCACCGCCCCTGCCCCGGGGGCGGGGCCCATTCCGGGAGGCGGGGCCGCTTCCGGGGGCCCCTCCTTCCTCCTCACTGGAGGGCCCGACGGCGACAACGCGAGTGAGGAGGGGGCGGTGGGGCCTCTCTCTGCCCCCTCCTCCCTCGCGTCGTGTCGTCCCCGCCTCTCAGTCCTTCAGTGAAGGACTGAGGGGCGAGGCTGATGGCGCGAACAAGGAGGGGGCGGCGGAGCTTCTCTCCGCCCCCTCCTCCCTCACGTCACGTCGTCCCTGCCCCTTAGTCCTTCACTGAAGGACTGAGGGGCGGGGCCGATGGCACGAGCGAGGAGGGGGCGGCAGGGCTTCTCTCCACCCCCCTCCCTCGTGTCGTGTCGTCCCCGCCCCTCAGTCCTTCAGCGCCCCTCAGGCCAATGGCGCGAGCGAGGAGGGGGTGGCCGGAAGCCGCGTCAGAGGCCGTAGGGCCTATGGTGCTCCGTGCAGGCACAGGAGCACCCAAAAATCAATTTTTTAAAATATATATTTTTTTTAATTTTGGGGGGTCCGGATCTGCTGTCCCCCCATGGATGCCACCCTAGTGCATGGCACTAGGGTGGCCTTATGGGTAATCCGGGCCTGGGCAGTACCAAGGCAACATTGGGCTGGATCTGCCACCGCTGCCTTGGCACTGCCTCCTCAGGGCTGCAGAAGCAGTGGGAGAGCAGAAGCCGGGTGGAGGGGCGGAGTCAGGTTGCGCCAGGCCCCCCCCCCCGGCTTCTGCTCTCCCAGAGGTTCTGCAGCCCTGAGGGGCAGTACCAAGGCAGCATTGGGCTGGATCTGCCACCGCTGCCTTGGCACTGCCCTCTCAGGGCTGCAGAAGCTGTGGGAGAGCAGAAGCCGGGGAAGGGGTGGAGTCAGGTTGCGCCCGGCCCCGCCCCCTCCCCGCCCGGCTTCTGCTCTCCCAGAGGCTCTGCAGCCCTGAGGGGGGAGTGCCAAGGCAGCGGTGGCAGATCCAGCCCAATGCTGCCTTGGTACTGCCCCCTTAGGGCTGCAGCAGCTGTGGGAGAGCAGAAGCCGGGGAGGGGGCATGGCCTGGCGCGGCCTGGCTCCACCTCCCTCTGAGAAGCACCCCATCCCTTCGAAGGCTCTGCCTCGTGCTTCCTCGTTCCCGCTGCCGGTTCCTCCCGTGGGACATTGCAGAGGGCGAGGGAGCGCGAGGCGGAGCCTTCGAACACTCCGTCTCACGCTTTCTCCTTCCTACAATGCCCTGCGGGAGGAAAAAGCACCGCGGGAGCGGAGGCCAGCACCAAACTTGCCAACAGAAATAGCGGAGGAAAAAGCACCAAACTTGCCAACAGAAATAGGCCTCAAGCAAGGTATGTTTGTAGCAAAGAAACTTTTCCACACAAAACCTAAAAGACCCCCAAAACAACGAGTAAAAAAAACTACATTTCCCAGCATCCTCCGGGGCTGCCAACGACTCTCCCAGCCTCTACATTCGGACAACATGATTGGCTGCCAATAAGGGTGGATTTGCATAACTCCTGTACTGACTAGCCAGCATGAACATTCCGACCCATAATAAACTGTCAGAGGAGGATAAGGCAAAGGGCTGAGGCACAAACAAACACCCAAATCACTTGCCACAGAAAATTTACACCCCTACAAATCACAGACCACGCCCAAAATTGACAGTAAGGCTTCATTAACTTAATTTCCCTGACTAGGCCTCACTTAATGGAATGCTGTTTACGCTCTGAATTGACAGTAAGGCTTCATTAACTTGATTATCCCGACTAGCCCTCAGCTCATTGGACATTGTGTATGGCCTGAATTGACAGTAAGGCTTCATTAACTTGCTGTTCCTGACTAGGCCTCAGCTCATGGGACATTGTGTATGGCCTGAATTTACAGTAACCAACCTTGGCACACAGAGCCCCTATGACCCACGCTACATTCTACTACAGTTTGGAGGAAGGTGGACCATGGATTATGGGACTTGAAGTACCTCCATGGATAATGGGATTTGTACTACTTCACAGCCCATCATTCCCCACAGACCACTGTGGCCCAGAACCAAGACTGATAAAGACCAAACTTGGTACACAATGCCCCCCATGACCCACACTCCATCTGACACAGCCACAACGACACATCCATGGCCCCAACAACACCATAACTAACAACAATTCCAACCCTTACATACTCAGACTTTTTCACATCTCCTAAATAGGGCACAGCAACGCGTGCCGGGTACAGCTAGTATAATATATTTTGACTGAATTACGGGGCCATTAAAGAACTCCAGGAACGCTGAGGAATGCGGAAGGAACAACAAGGGATGCTGGGAATGCTGAGAGATGAGGAGTGCATCAGCTCCCCCTGGTGGCCAGAGTTTGCCTCTGTTCATCTATATATGTGTATGTGGAAAACGGCAGGGATTGTCTGCTAAGTATGTGTACCTGTAATCCGCTCTGAGTCCCCTTCGGGGTGAAAAGAGCGGAATATAAATAAAGTGTATTATTATTATCATATTTTAAGAGTGAATTCAACTAAATGTGAGTCTATACGTACATACGATGAGAAAAGGATTCCCCCGGCAGAATGACGGGACACTTCAGACCTGGCTCTGCAAAAGGCATGCTCAGGACTCTGGGAAGAAAGAGAAGGCAGAAGGAAGGGGGAAAGAAAAAAGAAAGATAGAGGAAATAAAGGAGGGAGGGGAGAGAAAGAAAGAAAAGAAGAACAAACTATGGAAAAGGAAGAAAAGAAAAGCAGGAGAGAGACAAGGAGGGGGAAAGAAAGAAGGAAATGGGAAGGGAGGAAAGAAAAGGGTGGGGAAAAGAAAGGAAAGGGAGTGAGGAAAAACTAAAATAATGAAGGGAAAAGAAGAAAAGAAAGAAGGGGAGAAAGGGAAGTGAAAAGAAAGGAAGGAGAAGGAAAGGAAGACTTGGGGGAAAAGAATAGAAGAGTTAGGAAGAGCGAGGGAAGAAGAATGGAGGAAAGAAGGAAGGGGAGAGAGGGAGGGAAAAGGAAGGAAAGAAGGAGAACGAAAGGGTGAAGGGGAGAAAGAAATGAAGGAAGAGAAAGGAAAGAAGAGGGAGAATGGAGGAAAGAAGGAAGGGGAGAGAGGGGGAAAGGAAGGAAAGAAGGAGAAGGAAAGGGTGAAGGGGAGAAAGAAATGAAGGAAGAGAAAGGAAAGAAGAGGGAGAATGGAGGAAAGAAGGAAGGGGAGAGGAAGGGAAAAGGAAGGAAAGAAGGAGAAGGAAAGGGTGAAGGGGAGAAAGAAATGAAGGAAGAGAAAGGAAAGAAGAGGGAGAATGGAGGAAAGAAGGAAGGGGAGAGGAAGGGAAAAGGAAGGAAAGAAGGAGAAGGAAAGGGTGAAGGGGAGAAAGGAAGGAAGGAAGAGAGAGGAAGAGGGGGAATAAAGGAAAGAAAGAAGGGGAGAGAGGGAGGGAAAAGGAAGGAGAGAAGGAGAAGGAAAGGGTGAAGGGGAGAAAGGAAGGAAGGAGAGAGAGAGGAAGAGGGAGAATAAAGGAAAGAAAGAAGGGGGAGAGAGGGAGGGAAAAGGAAGGAGAGAAGGAGAAGGAAAGGGTGAAGGGGAGAAAGGAAGGAAGGAAGAGAGAGGAAGAGGGAGAATAAAGGAAAGAAAGAAGGGGAGAGAGGGAGGGAAAAGGAAGGAGAGAATGGAAGAGGAAAGAAGGATAAAAGAGGGAGGGAGGAAAGAAGGTAGGGAGAGAGGGAAGAAAAAAATGAAAGAAAAAGAGAGGGGAAATTTGTGTCATTCCTCCCCATTGCATGCTGGGAAACCGGGGCCCAGGCTGGTCTGGAGAGCCAGATGCAATCATGAAAAGAGCCACATCTGGCTCCTGAGCCATAGGTTCCCTACCCCCTGACCTAGAAGAACACTGCTATTGAATTTCTAGGTCTTACAGCACAACTCTATAGCCAACCTTAGCTGGAAAGAGAGCATAGACTCCCATTGGAGGACCAAGAGATTCCTACAGAGATGTTCCCTCTAGAAATCTCTAACTGGAGGAAGTTGACTATAGAGTCATGCTGGAGGACCTAGAGATTCCTAGAGAGAACATTTTAGATCAAAAATGCGAATGACTAATCAAATCCACAAAAGTCAAAACCTCAAATGTAGAGGGAGAAGTATAACTCTTGGAGTTATACTTCGGCACTCCTTTTCTTCAGTTGCTAGGTCCTGTTGGCCCCCAGACTGAGGGGTGAGGATTTGGTTGAACAAGGTTTCTAGCATCTTCTTGTTTATGGGAAGCTACATAAACAATTCAGTGTACTGCCATGCTTCTCTTGGGTTCGGTTGATCCAGACTGGGAGTGGTCCCATTGGTTGGCTCACAAGAATGGCTCAATGCTCTGGAATCACAGGAATTGTAGTTTACAGTGTCGTTAGCTTTCTCTGCCCAGGAGTTATTTATTATTTACATCATTTGTATTCCGCCTTTCTCACCCCGCAAGGGACTGTCTATTCAATGCCATAGACACACAACATATATAGAAGAACACTCAGAGGCTATTTAACATTCCAGCTTCTGGCCACCAGGGGAGCTGTTGCATTCCTTCATTCTTTGCATACTTCCTGGATATTTTTTATGGACTCGTGGGGAGGCTAAATTAAATCAGTTAAATTATTTATTTATTTATTTATTACCTCAAACTTGTATACCGCCACTCCCCGAAGGCTCGGAGCGGTTTACAACAGTTTGAGTGCCCAGCGGCACATCAAGACAACATAATACATAATACACAGGGAAGAACCAGAGGGTGGTGAGAGAGGAGGGGGTGGGGTAGTGTCAACAGTGGTGCCGATCAAGGCACCACTCTGCCATCAAAGGAGGGCAGGCAAGAACGTCCCAGCAGGAACATCGATGCCACCGCGCCAGTGGGAAGTGGGGACCGCCAACTTCCAGCTGGGGGTCTGCACTGAGAGGCCCGGCCCGTCAGCGCAGTGTCCTTCCTGTCCGTTGTGGAAGACCGGTGAGAAGTTGATCGCCCTTCTGTGGTTGAACCCACAGGGGGGTCAGTTCCAGGGGCGCGGTCCCGTCGGTCTCTCCAGCAGGGGGGTGGCCTGTGAAATTAGCCTCCCCACAAAGTGGTACCTAAATTTCCTACTTGACAGATGCAACTGTCTTTCGGGTTGCAAAGGTCAACAACAAGCTACACAATTTGGTCGAGAGCTCACCCCGACCCGGGCAGGCTTCGAACTCATGACCTTCCGATCAGTAGTGATCTTAATGCAGTTGACTCCCAGCCAGCTGCACCACAGTCCCGGTGGTGTTCTGGTGCCTCGCCAAACTACAGCTCCCAGGATCCCATAGCATTGAGGAATGGCAGTTAAAGTGCAGTCATTCTGCAGTGCTGATGCATCCAGAGAGGACAATCTCCCCAGAAGATCTCAATATGTGCGCAACTTCAGCAAGGAGAGTGCAGCCCTTCAAATTACCAAATACTGCTTTATGGGTCCTTGCTGGCACCTCAAATTTTTGCACGAATCTCTCTCACTGCTGAAGTGGAGCACCATTAAGTGACAACAGCGAGGGGCAAACAGTAAGATAGAAATGTACTTATTGTATTATGTAATTTTGCAGAGGGCGATTCGTCACTTATCACGTATCCCAGGACTGATCTGGCATGGAGAGTACTAGATTGGACCCAAGATGTATTAGATTGCTGCTTCCCAGCCACAACAGAGATGAGTGGGAGTTCTAACCATCCAGAGGTGCTGAACCCATTCATCCTTATCAGTCATTCTTATCATACCTTTCCATTCTCCCCATTGTAGTGGGCTGCAAATGCAACATGGGTCATGCCAATCTCTTGTCACCTGAAGTGACATCAGCCAGGTTGCCAAGTGATGATGGAAGGGAAAGAAGGCATTGCCCTTCCTCGCCACTCTCCTTTCTCCAACCACTTCCTCACTCCAGCTAGTGTCACTCAAGGTGATGAATGACCAGAAGGAGATGGTGAGTGCCATCACATGACCCTGGGCCTCCCAAGCCTAGAGGACATTGGTTGGCCATGCCAACAATTGTGACTAATTCTGTCTTGGAATTGGCCCAATTGTTTAAATAATAATATACATTATTTTTATTTTGCTCTGTCTCACCGAAGGGATACAGAGAATATTATAGGTACATACCGTGTTTCCCCGAAAGTAAGACAGCGTCTTACTTTCTTTCCCCCCCGAAAAGTCCCCCTACGGCTTACTTTCGGGGTACGTCTTATATAACCCAAGACGTACCCCGTCGCCACGCCCACGCCGCCGCCGCCGCAACCGGCCCCATCAGCCGGGGCACACCTCCGCGGCACACCTTTCCGCCAGGCCTCCAAGGAAGGGAGGGGGAAGAGAGCCAGAGGCGTGGCGAAGCGGCGCGTGTCACTCTGACGCGGCGCTGCCTCGCCACGCCCCTGCCTCGCCACGCCCCTGGCTCCTTTCCCCCTCCCTTCCTTGGACGAAAGAAGGGAGGGGGAAAGGAGCCAGGGGCGTGGCGGCGGGGCGCGTCACTCTGATGCGGCGCTGCTTCGCCCACGCCTCTGGCTCTCTTCCCCTCCCTTCCTTGGAGGCCTGGCGGAAAGGTGTGCCGCGGAGGTGTGCCGCGGCCGATGGGCCGGTGGCGGCGGCGCGGTGACGCGACGAGGTACGGCTTACTTTCGGGGTACGGCTTATATTAGCCGACCCCCCTGACACCCCCGATACGTCTTACAATCGGGGGTGTCTTACTTTCGGGGAAACACGGTATTAGGCCTGGGCAATCATGGTTCTAAATGGTTCTAAAGTACTTACAAAACTAAAGTTCTGGTGGTGAACACTAGGTGGTGCTGGTGCTTTGCTTCTACAGTTTTGCTAAAGTTCTGGTGGTGAACATTTCAGAACTCTAACAAAACTTTCAAAATTTCGTTAGAAATGACAGTTCCTAATTGGTTCTGTCTTTAAAAAATCGCCAATAATGAAATAGTAATAAAGTTTTGAAAGTTTTGTTGGAGTTCTGGAATGTTCTCCACCAGAACTTTAGCAACACTGTAGAAGCAAAGCATCAGCGCCACCTAGTGTTCACCACCAGAACTTTAGTTTTGTAAGTACTTTAGAACCATTTAGAACCATGATTGCACAGGCCTAGTACATATATAGCAAACATTCAATGCTGTTATACTGGTGGTTCCCAAACTTTTTTGACCAGGGACCACTTGACCAGGGACCACTTTGAACAGGGACCACACTCCAACGTTAGTACCAAAAGGGTTATGAATCAGTTTTTGGTCAACTTTAGATTCGGTTTGGTTATTTGGGGTGCTGATTCTGAAAATTGCATTGGATAGACCACATCAGCTCTAGTTTTTGATCCAAAACATATGTCATCCAGTAGTCACTACCTACTTGCCCACAGAAAACCATATTTAATCATCTAAAGCTGAAGTGGTAGTAGCACCGGAAATGTGGCGCAGCTGGCTGTCGGCTGCATAAGATCTCTACTGACCAGAAGGTCATGAGTTCGAGGCCTGCCCGGGTCAGGGTGAGCTCTCGACCAATTTGTGCAGCTTGTTGTCGACTTTTGCAACCCGAAAGACAGTTGCATCTGTCAAGTAGGAAATTTAGGTACCACATTGTGGGGAGGCTAATTTAACTGATTTATGAGGCCATAAATATCTCCAAAAATATAAATGGAGTAAAATAAATAATAATAATGGAGTAAAATAATGGAACTGTAATAATAACTGTAATAAATAGAATAAAATAATAAATGTAATAATGATAACGATAATAAAGTAAAAGAATAAGTGTAATAATAATAATAATAAGTTTTATGTATTTCTAACAGAGTAAAGTAATAAATAACCTTGACTTGAGTATAAGCCGAGGGGGTCTTTTCCAGCCTAAAAAAAAAGGACTGAAAAATTAGGCATATACTTGAGTATATAAAGTATTTCTTCTCCCGCTTCCTTTTTTTGAAATAGAAAACAGTTGCTAGCTACTTCTGACATCTTCATTTTGAGAATACTGTTGATCGGTCCCCTCTTCTATAGTGTATGTTCCACATTAAGTCATTATCTATGCTGTTCACTCCATTAATTCTGCTAGTTTTATTAGCAAAGTTCTGCCGCCTAGTCCTGTAACAGTGACAAGCATTTCGAAAAGCTAATCTGACAGATAATGACTCCATTAAGGGTTGAATACTAATTGGTTTACATCAGGGGCCTGGAATTAATTGATGTAAATAAATTAGCACCTGAGCATGCATTACCCTGGCTTTGGATTTCCTAAATACCAAGTATTTTTTTTATTTTAAAAACACACACACACACACACGCACATAAACACACAAACCCTTTATATCTTCAGCAAAATGCAACTGAATATAAACAGACAGGACAAGTAATTAAAATGTGCTAAGAAAACCTGCCAAGGAAGGTTTAATATTATCTCCCAACCTCTCTGAAGACAAAGGGACGGGAAGCGCTTTGCTTGCATATATGGCTTTTCACGTTTTGATGACTTGTCCAAAACCCTGCTTTCTTCCTTCACTTCTAAGACGCCTTATTAGTGTTATTCTTTTAATATTATTGAAAAACAAATACCACAAATAAACAGGATTGTTGTACAGCACATCTGTTGTTTCATTTTTTCCCTCTGAACTGTCAAAATGCTTAATTACTGCCTAGCATAGTAGTTTATTTGGGTTGCTGTGAGTTTTCCGGGCTGTATGGCCGTGTTCCAGAAGCATTATGTCCTGATATTATTTATTTATCTATTTACAACATTTATATGCCACCCTTCTCGTCCCGAAGAGGACTCAGAGTGGCTTACAAGTTATATGTACATACAATATATTATACTAGCTGTACCCGGCACGCGTTGCTGTGCCCTTTTTAGGAGATGCGAGAAAGTCCAATCATCCACGGTGTGCCCTCCTCTAAACTGCAGTTGGATGGAGTGTGGGTCATGGGGGACATGGGGTGCCATGTTGGGTCTTTAGGGGTCTTGGTTCTGGGCCACCGTGGGCTGTGGGGAATGATGGGTTGTGAAGTACTACCAATCCCAGTTTCCATGGTGGTACTTCAAGTCCCATCATGCATGGTCGGGGCTCTGTGTGCCAAGGTAGGTTACTGTAAATTCAGGCCATACACAATGTCCCATGAGCTGAGGCCTAGTTAGGAACAGCAAGTTAATGAAGCCTTACTGTCAATTCAGGCCATACACAATGTCCAATGAGCTGAGGCCTAGTCGGGAGAATCAAGTTAATGAAGTCTAATGTCAATTCAGAGCGCAAACAGCTTCCCCAAAGTGAGGCCTAGTGAGGGAAATCAAGTTAATGAAGTCTTACTGTCAATTCAGAGCGCAAACAGCTTCCCAGTAAGTGAGGCCTAGTTAGGGAAATCAAGTTAATGAAGTCTTACTGTCAATTTAGAGCGTAAACAGCTTCCCAGTAAGTGAGGGCTAGTTAGGGAAATCAAGTTAATGAAGCCTTACTGTCAATTTTGGGTGTGGTCTGTGATTTTTTGGGGTGTAAATTTTCATTTGGAAGTGATTTGGGTGTTTGTGTTGGGGATTGGCTCAGGCCTTTTCCTTATTCTGTTTTGGCAGTTTATTATGGATCGGAATTTTCATGTTGGCTGGCCAGTGCAGCAGTTATGCAAATCCGCCCTTATTGGCAGCCAATCATGTTGTTCAGAATGTAGAGGCTGGGTGAGTCTTTGGCTGCCCCGGAGGATGCTGGTAAAGGTAGTTTTACTTTTTACTCGTTGTTTTGGGGGCCTTTTAGGTTTGGGGGGGAAGTTTCTTTGCTACAAATGTACCTTGCTTGAGGCCTATTTCTGTTGGCAAGTATTGTGTTTCTGCGTTGTATGGTTTCTTTGTTTGAGGTATACATCACATGACGTGAACCCATTTATATAATAGATTAGTATAGCACAATATTAGTATTATATGTTGCTATATTGTACTATATCACTATAATATATTATTGGTAGTAATATAACATGTAATATGAAATATAAAAGTATTATATTGTAGTATTATTATTAGATTGTATTACATTATAATATTATATCTGTATACAATCTATGTATATAATAAAGGTCAGTGTTTGCGGGCGGAGGTGTGGAGGAATATGTGGCAGCGTTTCGATTGGTTGCCACTGTGGGATTATTTGCATAAAGGACTCTGATTGGCCAGCCTCAGAACTCCAACATTCTAAGGCACCAGACAGAGGTGATTGGTTGCCACTGAGGGAGTATTTGCATAAAGGACTCTGATTGGCCATCTACATGCCAACATTCTAAGGTGACACAGAGGGAAAAGGAAAGGCCTCAGGCAGTCAGTCACTGCGGCCCACAGCAATGACGGATCAGGACCAAACTTGGCACACAGGGGCCCAACCTGGTGTGCTTTAGGGCATGATGGGCCATGGGTGATGGGATTTGCAGTACCTTCACCTGATTCACTTCTCAAAAAACACTGTAGCCCCTATAAATCACAGACCAGGCCCAAAATTGACAGCAAGGCTTCCTCAACTTGATTTTCCTGACTAGGCCCCCAACAATGACAGAACAAGACCAAACTTGGCACACAGATCCCCAAAGATGCACTCTACATCCTGGTGCAGTTTGAGGGGGGATGGACCACGGATGATGGGACTTACAGTACTTTAATTCACTTCCTTAGAGCACTGTGGCCCGCAACAATGACAAATCAGGACCAAACTTGGCACATAGAGGCCCAATGACCCACTTTACAACCTGGTGTGGTTTTATGGCAGGATGGCCCACATATGATGGGATTTCCAGTATCTTCACCCGATTCACTTTCCACAGAACATTGTAGCCCCTACAAATCACAGACCAGGCCCAAACTTGGCACACAGAGCCCCCATGACCCATTCTACATCCTGCTGCAGTTTGAAGGAGGATGGACCATGGATGATGGGACTTGCAGTACTTTCCTGAAAACAATGCAACCATCATCCAATGACCAATATGGACCAAAATTGGCACACAGAGCCCCCTTGACCCACTCCACACCCTGGTGCTGTTTCAAGGAGGATGGACCGCAGATGATGGGACTTGAAGTACCTTCACTCACCTTCTGAGACCGCTGTTACCCTCATCCAATGAATGATCAAGACCAAACGTGGCACCCAGAGCCCCCATGACCCACTCTACTACTGCAGTTTGGAGGAGGGTGGACCCTCCTCTTTGGTACCAAAGACCAACCTTGGCAAACAATGCCTTTCTCAAATAACCCGGGCACCGCCAAGTCCCCAAACTAGTATATTATATTAATAACCCAGCACAATATTAGTATTATATATTACTATATTATATTGTACCACTATACTGTAATATTATTCGTAATATTATTAGCAATATTACATGTAATATAAATATATATAATTATTCTATTGTATTATTACTATTATATTGTATTACAGTCTAATATTATTATCAGTATTATATGTATATACAATATATTATAATATTAGCACAGCACAATATTAGTATTATATATTACTGTAATGTTGCTGGAGGGAGGGGCTTCCAACTGATGACCCATGAGACATGGTGGAACTCTGTCTTCCTGTCTTCTCTCCTTCACTCTGGCTCATTTAATGTCCTTGTAGTTTTAAATCATGACTGGCTGTTGCCTGAGGGATCCTATGTTGGGAGGTGTTCACTGGCCCTGATTGATTCTTGTCTGGAATTCCCGTTTTTTGAGTGTTGCTTTTTATTTACTGTCCAGACAAGAGTTCTTTATCCCACCCTGGGCATTCCACAGATATATAAACCTCACTTGCCTAGTTTCCAACAGACCTCACACCTCTGAGGATGCCTGCCATAGATGTGGGTGAAACGTCAGGAGATAATGCTTCTGGAACATGGCCATACAACCCAGAAAACTCACAGCAACCCAGTGATTTCGGCCATGAAAGCCATTGACACATAAAGATATCCTACTTTGTAATATATACGCTCCAACAGGGGCTAAATCCAAGTTTGTGAAACAACTCACCAAGAATATACAAGATCAGAGCTACGACGAACTAATTGTAGTAGGAGATTTTAACGGTGTGCTTGACCCCAGTTGGGATAGATCAAAGAAACAGGGAAAGGCAAAAGACATGAATAGTGGTAAATTACCAAACAGCTTCTTCCATTTAAAAAATGAGATGGCATTAGAGGATATATGGAGATTAAGGAACCCGCAAGGAAAAGATTATACCTTTTTCTCCCCACGACACTCCTCATGGTCTAGGATCGATATGATCTGGACCTCCAAAACACTCTCCCTAGAAACTTCAGAGACTAGAATTCTACCAAGGATGCACTCAGATCACTGCCCTATGACAATGAAAATTAGGAAAAAACACCGACAAAGATGATGGAGGCTTAATGAGCAGTTGTTAAAAACAGAAGCAGACATAGAATACAATAGGTCTCTACTCAAAGAATATTTTGCTTTAAATAACAAAGAGGAGACAAAAAAGAAATTTTATGGGATGCTATGAAGGCAGTGATGCGGGGAAACTTTATCCAGCAAGGCTGTAAAAAGAATAAGACAAGAAATGAAAAACGGAATTTACTACAGAAACAATTGGAAGAAAAAGAGAAGCAGTTGAAACTCCATCCGGAGAATAACAGAATAAAATTTGACTTAGAACTATTGAAGAAAGAACTCCTAACATTACAAACAGAATTAATGGCAAAAAATCTAAAATATCTTAAGGCAAAATATATGATGAATGCCAATAAACCGGGAAAGTTACTTGCAAGAATCTTAGCAAAGAAAAGACAGTCACAGTTAGTAACCCAGATAATGAAAGACGGAAGATCCTTCTGCAAAGAAGAAGAAATATCAGCACAATTCCAGAAATTCTACAGTATTTTATACAAAGGGGACAATGTCGATATGGAGAAAATAGTGGAATATGTGGCCAAACAAAGCCTGGAGAAAATAAGTGACCAGCAACGAGAGGCCCTGAACAAGTTAGTCTCTGAAGACGAGATAAAGGAGGCAATTAGGGCACTACCCTCAAACAAGGCTCCAGGCCCGGATGGGCTAACGGCCATCTATTATAAAACATTCAGGGAGGAATTAACACCTTATCTAAAAGAAGTCATAAATAATATCCTAGAAACAACCACACTGCCGGAATCATGGAGGGAAGCGAATATTACTTTTATCCATAAGGACAAAACAGATGCAACCAATGTAAGAAACTATAGGCCGATTTCACTTCTCAATAATGATTATAAGATCTTCACCAGAATAATAGCGAATAGGCTGAAAGTTTTCTTACAGGATAATATACACGAGGACCAGATTGGCTTCCTACCAAATAGGAAAATGAGGGATAATGTAAGATCTCTCCTTAATTCAATAGAATATTATGAAAACAACCCTCAGAAGGAAGCAGGGCTACTATTCCTCGACGCTGAGAAGGCGTTCGACAACTCCAATTGGGACTTCTTAAAACAAATTCTCTCAGAGAAAGACATGGGCTTCTGCTTTAAGAACGCCATCCACTCAATCTACTCGAAGCAAACAGCCAATCTACTAATTAACGGGCAGGATACAGGTAAAATCAATATACAAAAAGGAACTAGGCAGGGGTGCCCATTGTCCCCGCTGTTGTTTATAATGATGCTGGAACTCCTTTTGGAGGCGATAAGAAAGGACCCGAATTTAAAAGGGCTGAAGATTAGGAAAGAAGAACATAAAGTGAAGGCATTTGCAGATGACATCCTTTGTATCATCGAAGAACCGCTAGAAACAATAGAAGACTGGCTACAGAAGATAACCGAATTTGGAGAAGTAGCAGGATTGAAAATTAACTATGCGAAGACCAAGATCCTAACTAAGAACATCAAGAAGGAGAGAAGAGAGAAATTGCAAGTGATATCTAAATTGGGAGTTGCCAATAAGGTCCAGTATCTAGGTATCTACGTAACATCTAGCAACAGTCAACTCGTGAAAAACAACTACGAGGCGACATGGAAAAATTCAAAGAATTCTTTTCCTGTTGCTTGGAGTCCCTGGTGTATGGAATCCGGTGTCCATGTGGACTAATCTACATTGGTGAAAGTAAAAGAATGCTTAAAACCCGTTTTATGGAGCATAAATCCGATCCGACACTCTTCAGAGGACTCCCCATTCTACGTCCAGTGTAAAACTTTTTCCCATGGCCCAGAGTCATTACAGTTTTTTGGTATTGAGAAAGTGACTCCTCCACCCCATGGAGATGCAGCTTTAATTCTGCATCTCCATGGGGTGGAGGAGTCACTTTCTCAATACCAAAACTGTAATGACTCTGGGCCATGGGAAAAAGTTTTACAATGGACGTAGAATGGGGAGTCCTCTGAAGAGTGGACAAATAGGCAGCTTTAATTCGGGCTGAAACCCGGATTATAATTGAGTATTATACAGAAATCCCACAAGGGTTAAATGAAAAGCTGGGAGTAGCAGCGCTACTCATGTGAAGGTGCTTCCCACCTTCCTTTATAAACAGGTAGCTTAGTTGGCAGCATTAAGCTCTGACCTTCAGATGCTTCACATCATAGCTATTGAGCTACACATCCAGGTATTGTGTTCCCCATGCTTTATTTCTCATTTGATATCATGATTGCATCCGTGTATTAAGAATTGCATGCTTTGTATTATATTTTGTATCTTTCAGATATATACCTTATGCCGCATATATACGTGTATTGTACACTGGATATTCCATATTACCACGTGGCCTTGAGAAAGACCAAGAGGTCGAAACGAGAAGTGGCCAAGGCAAATGCCCCCTCGTCGGCCAGTATCTTGTGGTTTCATTGTCACGCGACTGTTCCTTGTCTGGATCTCCAGGAACAGTGCGCGATTTCACAGCGGCTTTCCTGCCCGAACAGCCAGTCCCGGGCTTGTTCATTACTACAGGCACGGCACGCATGGCTGCTCCGGCTTCGCCAACCATTCTCACTGTTTGGAGGCTTCCTCGTATGAGTGACTACCCTACAGTGAGCATTTCCACTGAGTTGTTTCTGCTCCTCATGGATATTATTATTTTGGGACCTTCCCTTACTTACTTATCCTTTCCCAGGGACTGTTTTTCAACTTCAGGGTTTCAGAGACTTTTATCTCTCTCCTCCTGAGAGTGTGCTGGCCGCGTTAAGACTTGTATGTTTTTTTGGATGTATGCCACATTTCATATTGTAAGACTTGATGTTTATTTGGATGTATGCCACATCTCATATTGATGATACTATGAAATTCACTGTTGATACATAAAGTCTTTACGTGTGTGACAATTACCTGCATAGTTATTATTTCCATTCAGTTCTACTGTGTATTTTGGACTTAGTGCTAACACGGTCCCAACTGTTGTATAAAGGACATGGAAAAATATTCAAAAGAAAATGGATAATTGGAAATTCCTCAACCTGTCCCTCTCTGGAAGGATCTCTTCTATAAAAATGAATGTATTACCAAAAATGTTGTTCTTATTCCAAACCATCCCAATTATCAGAACTAACCATCTATTCAACAAATGGAGAAAAGACATAGCAAAATATATTTGGGATGGGAAAAAGCGAGAATAAGCTATATGACATTAACGGACAAGAGGGAAAGAGGAGGGATGACGCTTCCAAACTTAAAGCTATACTATGATGCTGCGGTACTGAGCTGGGTAACAGATTGGGCCACCCTCTCAAAAAGGAAGATGCTCAATTTAGAAGGCGAGGGTGGCACGCATACCTTTGGTATGATATAAGGCGAGGGTGGCACGCATACCTTTGGTATGATAAATTTAAGAACGAAATTTTTTTTACCAGCCACTTCATCCGGGCAGCACTACTGAAAGTATGGAAGACCTACAAAATCAAATTCTATCAGAAAACCCCCCTCTGGATCTCACCGATTGAGGCACAACATAGAAGGGAGACTCCACACCACAAGTGGCATGTTTACAGAAATATCCTACATAAAGAGGGGTCGGTGTGGAAACTTAAATCCTTGGAGGAAGTAAGAAAATTGGACAGCGAGATTTCATGGTTACAATATTTGCAAATGAAAGAATATTCCAAAATAGACAACAAAAATGGCTTCAGTGACACCACAATACTCTGGGAGAAAGTGATGACTTCAGAAAGAAGACAAATTAAACTCTTGTATAATCAACTGCTGGAATGGAACACCGAAGCAGAAATAGTGAAAGATAACATGATTAAGTGGGCGCAGGATCTGGGGCATCCAATTCATTTAAGTGAATGGGAAAGGATATGGAAAAGGAAGATCAAATATGCAGGATCTACGCCGGTGATGGAGAACTGGTATAAAATGTTCTACCGGTGGCACTTAACACCATCAAAACTCGCAAGGTTTTACAAAAATGTAAACAATACATGTTGGAGATGCCAAGAACAGGTTGGAACCTTCCTGCACTCCTGGTGGGACTGTAAGAAGATAAAAAGTTTTTGGAGGAGCATACACGAACACACTCAGAAAATTTTGGACTTTAATTTACAATTTAAACCCAAGGCCTACCTCCTGAACATCCTAGATGATGATATGGAAACAAACAAAGACAAACTGTTTTTTTATACCTCTGCAGCGGCTAGATTAGTGGCCGCAAGAAATTGGAAGAACAAAAATCCCCCTAGAGTAGATGAATGGTTATTGAAATTAAGAGAATTTATTTATTTATTTATTTATTCGGTTTTATATTCCGCTCCTCCCTGCAGGCTCGGGGCGGATCACAATTGCAAACATATAATAAAACATACAATAAAAACACATAGTAAAAACACGATACATAACCGAGATGGAACGGGTCAACAATTCTTTAACTGAAGCAGGACGAGCCAATCACATTTGGATTTAGCCAAACGCTAGCCTGAAAAAGCCGTCTTACATTCCCTTCGAAAGGGAAGGAGTTCAGGGATCGTCGAATATGCTCAGGAGCGAGTTCCAGAGTACTGGAGCCGAAGCAGAGAAAGCTCTCTGTCTAGTGCTGGACAGGTGGCAGGAGCGGGACAATGGAACCACCAACAAATTTTGCTCTTCCGAGCACAGTGATCTCGGGGGACGTATGGGGTAAGGCGGTCCCTCAGGTACACAGGCCCCAAACCGTACAAGGCCTTAAAGGTTAAAACCAACACCTTGAAGGCAATCCGGTACTCGATGGGAAGCCAGTGCAGTTGCCGGAGGATGGGAGTGATGTGCTCCCTCACTGGTGCTCCCACCAGCAAGCAAGCGCAGCATTCTGCACCAGCTTGAGTTTCGGATTGTCGACAAGGGAAGGCCAACGTAGAGGGCGTTACAGTAGTCCAGTCTCGAGATGACCGTTGCTTGGATCACCGTGGCCAGGTCATCCCTGGACAGGTAGAGGGCCAGTCGCCTAGCCTGTCGTAGGTGGAAAAACGACGTCTTGCTGACCATGGAGACCTGGGTCTCCATGGTCAGCAAGGAGTCCAGTTTAACACCTAAGCTCTTAACCAAGGATGACGGGCTAAGTTGCTCGCCATCCAGGGTAGGCAACCAGCACTCATCCAACCCAGGGCTCCCGGCCACAAGATCTCCGTCTTCGATGGATTCACCTTCAGCCGGCTGGCACGCAGCCGTCCAGTCACGGCTTCGAGGCATTGATGGAAACAATCGGGTACGGTATCCGGCCTGCTGTCCATTCTCAGCAGAAGCTGGGTGTCATCAGCGTACTGATAACACTCCAGACCAAAGTCGCGGGCCAGCTGGGCCAGGGGGCATGTAGATGTTGAATAATAAGGGCAGGACCCCACAAAAAATGGGAGCCTCCCAGAGACCTCCCCCTCTCCACACGCTGTCCCCGATCCTGAAGAAAGGAGGCCACCCATTTAAGGGCAGTTCCCCTGACTCCAGTCACGGCTAGGCGGTGGGCTAACAATGAATGATCTACGGTATCAAACGCTGCTGTCAGATCTAACAAGACAAGCAGGGCTGATCCGCCCTGGTCCAGCTGGCGGCGAAGTTGGTCTGTAATGGCGACAAGCACGGTCTCCGTCCCATGCCCAATACGGAAGCCGGACTGGAAGGGATCGAGTCCAGCTGTGTCTTCTAAGAACCGCTGCAGCTGATCCGCTGCTTAATGGACTTAGATATTTTGAATGACATAATTAATGATCACCCTCAAAAGGGCAGGATAGACTGGAAACAAGTGTCCACATATCTAAAGGAAGTAAAAATAAAATAAAAACGTTCGAGAACTGGTTTATATAAAGTATAGAGATGGAACAGGATATGGATGGCGAGATATGTAAACATGAGGGAAGAACTACATTTACAAGAAAAGATGTAAATCCGCGGACTGGACTGGGAGACCAATTCTCTTTCTCCTTCTATCTCATATAACTCACTTAGCTATTCCTCCTTTTCTATCTTTCTTTCTCTCTCTTTCTCTCTTCTCTTCCTTTCTTTTCTTGTTCCTCTTTCTCTTCCCTTACTTTTCTCTTTTCTCTTTCACTTCTTTCTCTTTTTTCTTCTCTTATACTGATTGCTTTTATATGTATTAAAAAATTTCTTTTTTTTTTTTTTTTGGTTTCATAGTTTTTATTGAAGGGTTGTTTTATACATACATTAAGAAGGGTATCAGAAGAGAATGATAGAAGGGGAAGGAGGGGGAGGGGAGGAGTGCTTTTATAGAGTGCGTAGGGAGGGGGTGGGGATAGGGAGAAAAAGGGAAAATAGAAAAACACATAGTTGCTGGCTTCCGTCGGATCCGCGAGGGTTAATAAAATCTGGATGTCCAGGTTTTTCGCAAATAGTCAGTTCCCTCCTTCCCTTTCCTCCCTTGTGGGTTTGTAGCTTTGAGCTATTAATTTTCTTTAATTTCAATAAAAATTATTTTTTTAAAAAATTCCTTTTTGAAGCGAATTCAAAGCGATTTGGGAGCCCGGAAGTATCCTTGCCCTTTCGAAGCCACTGTCGCCATCTTTGTTCCGACTCAGGAAGTGATTCGGAAAAGATCCAGTGTTTGGAGGCAAACAATAGCTTGCATGCTGGGTTGCTTGCCTCCAGCCAATGAGGCGAAACCACCTCGGGAGGGGCGGGGTTTCGGCATGGCAGCCGGGGACGCAAATGGGAAGGGACTAGGCAGCTTGGGTGGGAAAGGTGCCACGCCACCGCTTTGCAAGGGAACAACATACACGGAGAACTTAGTAAAATCCCGCCCCCCATGTTTTCCTGAATGGACTGGGATTTGGAGGAGAAAAGGAAAGGGGAAAGGAAGAGAGATAAGGAAAGAGGAGAAGGGAAGGGAGAAAAACAGCAAGAAAAATGTCAGTTTAAACCAGTGTGGATAGATTCCTTTCCTTTCTCTCCCACGTCAGTTTAAACCAATGTGGATGGGCTGGATCTGTGTCAGTTTAAACCAGGGTGGATTGATTCCTTTCCTTTCCCAGCGGTTTTAACTAGAGTGCATGGATTTCTTTCCTTTGCTTCCCTCCCCCACCCCACTTTCTGGAGTCAAAACAACTACTTTCAAAGTAAAGACCACCCAATGAAACAGGAAATAACACTCTGAAACCATTAACGAAGGATTCGGAAGTCTTGGAAATTTTGAAAAGTTTTGTACTTTTTTGTCTGAGAAAATCGGATTTGACTTTAGATCCGAACCACCAGCTCCCCCTACATCCGAAACGAGTTTTGAACCATTTTTGGGGGGATCAAACAAGACTGTTGCCTACCATTGCTATACAGCAGTGTGTTCCCAACTGGTGTGCCGTGAGCGATCATCACGTGTGCCGTGGAAAATTGGAATCTCTTGAGTCTTGAATAAGCCATGCCCCTTTATTCCCTGCGGACCAATCCCGTCGTGGTGGCCTTGAACTCCTGCCTGGCACCAAGATGTCGGCAGGTGGAGGCGGCGGGACCAGAAGCGCCTTCCCTGAGGGGAGCAGAAGTGCCTTGTCTGAGGCGATGCCGTGGCGGGTGTGCCTGGACGTGGTGGGCTTGGCGGCGGGCCTGGCACTGGTCCGGCCACCCGGGGCGGTGGAGCCCTTGAGCCTGAGCCTGGCCCTGGCCGGCACCGCCGCCTCCGCCTTCACAGGCTTCCTCTCCTATCCGTGGCTCTACTGCCTCATCGCCCACTGCTGCCACAACGCAGGGAACAACGGGGCCCGCCTCCGGGCAGGTATGCGAGCGGCCTACTGGGCCTCAGAGACTGTGACATGACATGGATGGAACCTCATGGGCTATATTATTATTATTATGAACTATGTATTAACATAGTATTATTATTTTCCCTTAGTATATGCTATTATATTGTTATATTATCAGTATTTGTCATAGTCATGGTGTATATCATTATTGACTATGAGAGTAATGATAACAGTCAGGATTAATTCCTGTGCTTTACTGATAATATATTGTATGTACCTATAATATTTATATTATTATAATGTAATACAAGATAACACTTTTAAAAATAATACAATATTGAAATTATATATTTTATATTACTTGTAATAGTACTAAAAATATTACAGTATAATGGTATAGTACAATATAGTAAGTTAGAGTGTCATTTTGTGTCATTTTGGTTGGTGGTGTGCCCCAGGATTTTGTAAATGTAAAAAATGTGTCGCGGCTCAAAAAAGGTTGAAAAACACTGCTATACAGCACTCACTTTAACCCCATTATGGATCATAATTTGTTTTCTTACATAACACTATTGGCTGAAATGGATATCTTCCCAATGCCACTCTCATCCCTATCCCACAATCCCAGTGTGTTTGTCCAAACCAGCAATTCACTAGAGTGGGTTGGAATCCGAAAGCAAGATCTCTGTGTCCTCTCATAACAAGAACCCAAGAGACAAGCAGTGGCAAGACCCCTTTGAGAGAGTTTCAAGTGATAAGCTGAAAGGGAAACATGAAAGAGTTGCATCATAATGTTCTATCAGCTGATGTGACAATGTCCTGCACTAGATCAGCTGAAGGCTGACACTTTGCAAGGTGCAAATCCCGCTTTGAGACAGAATCCAGCTAAAGGAGTGGAGGACAACATCCATGGAGCAGCTACATTGGCAAGTACTAACCAAGAACTCTTCGCCGGTTGCCCACTTACCTAAACTAAACCTTTTCTGGCTTTTTCCTCACATACCTTTCACGTAGAGTAAGGCAGTGTTTTTCAACCTTTTTTGAGCCGCGGCACATTTTTTACATTTACAAAATCCTGGGGCACACCACCAACCAAAATGACACAAAATGACACTCTAACACAGTAATACATATAGTTAATATGTTTTTAAATGTATTTATACACTCCCTCAGCGTAATATGCTTTAAAATGTATTTATACACTCCCTCAGTGTGAAACCTAGGCCTGTTTCGATGAACACAAAATATATAGTTATATAGTATATTATTATTATTATTATTTTGCATTACATTACAACATTATCAATATTATATGTATACACAATATACGTATATTAATATAATATCAAATACAACATACTATGCCATTGTCACAGTACAACAATTACATACCACATTGAATTATAACAATTATATCGCAATATTAGTTGAAATCCAAAACACCTGGAGGAAGGCCCAAGTTTGACCATATCTTGCCTAAACCTTCTTCCAAGCCCTTAATAAAGATACTGCTTGCCTTAATGTATAGCCAGAGTCTCAATGCCCATCTGTCGGGAGGGCTTGGATGGTGCCTTCCAGCTTGGCTGAAGTGGGTCAGGCTGGAAGGCCTTGGGGGGACCCATATTTCTCCCACGAGTTCCCTTCCCTCTTTCCCCCTGTTAGCTGGCTGACTCCCTGCCTGCCTGCCTACCTACTTGCTCCTCCGGCTGCTTGCCCGCCTGCCTTCAGCGCTCGGGCTCCGCTGCTCTCTGACTCACACCTCGCATAGCGCCAACAGGGCTGGGATGGACTGGACCGGAAGTGCTCCCCACCGGAGCAGAATGGAAGGGAACGAGCCCAAACCGGTCTGCCCTACTGCGCGGTCCTCCCGGAAACAGGGACCCGCATGCTGAGGTTCCGGAGAGAGGGTAGCAAACTTTATACATAACATCAGATAGATAAGAATCTAATTTCCCACGGCACACCTGATGATCTCTCACGGCACACTAGTGTGCCACGGCACACTGTTTGGGAAACACTGGAGTAAGGTATCATAACCAACTAGTCAGTCATTCCTAACTTAAGCTTCATCTTGCACTTCTACCTTCATGAATAATAATATACTTTATTTACATTCCTCTCTATCTTCTCAAGGGGCTCAGGAGGATTATAGAACACATATATGGCAAACATTCAGTGCTGTTATACAATTAACAAGGACAGATAATGCCATTTCTGGCATCTGGAGGCTGTGCTCAACTCCAGCCACAGGGAGGTGCTATTGCTCCATCTTTCATGCGTAGGTGCTTTGTTGTCCATAGATGTCCTCCTGATTAAATATCTGGCATATCCTTATGGGAGCCTTTTATTACCTGCCCGTTTAAAGCGATTTCTATTTATCTACTCACATTGCTGTTTTCGATTTGCTCGGTGAGCAGAGGCTGGGGCTGACTGAAGGAGCTCGCCCCAATACGGAATTGACTTAACCTTTCAATCGGCAAGATTTTCTGCATCTGGTGATTTAACCCACTATGCTAAGCCCAGTCCCCTGAAAACAATTTGAATTTCAGTGTGTGGGGGAAATCTAGTGTAATCTAGAAGCCCTCGATCTGTGCCCCTCCTAGCTGGTGAAAGCTTGCCTCGAGGGGTTGCGTGACCCTCTGTTGAAACTAGTTAACACCTCCCTTGAGCAAGGAGTGTTTCCAGAGGGACTGAAAGAGGCAGTGGTCACTCCATTGCTGACGAAACCGAACTTAGATCCATCGGTCCCTTCCAACTACCGCCCGGTGTCGAATTTGTCGTTCCTGGGCAAGGTGGTTGAAAGGGCAGCAATGGAGCAGTTGCAGTCCCACCTAGATGATGCAACTTGGCTAGACCCCTTCCAGTCCGGCTTCCGTTCAGGGCATGGGATGGAGATGGTGCTGGTGGCCATCACAGACAATCTGCGTTGCCAACTTGATCGAGGCGGATCGGCGCTGCTCATGTTATTGGACCTCACGGCAGCGTTTGATACTGTCGATTACGATCTTTTGACCCACCGCCTTGGGTCAATTACGATCTTTTGACCCACCGCCTTGCCGAAGCTGGATTGAGGGGGACAGTCCTGAACTGGTTGTCCTCCTCAATCCATTATACCAGTCATGGGGTTAGTGAGAAGGGGGTGAGGGTGTCTCAGGGGCACCCCCCGAATCTTTGTGGGCTGCCTCTCAGGGGGCAATCCTCTCCCCTTTATTGTTTAACATCTACGTCCGACCACTTGCTCAGTTGGTACACAGCTTTGGACTGGAGTGTCACCAATATGCGGATGACACCCAGCTCGTTCTGGGGATGGAGGGCCGGCCCAACTCCGTACCTGATAATTTCCATCGTTGCCTTGAAGCCGTTACTGGATGGCTGTGAGCCAGTAGGTTGAAGGTGAATCCGGCTAAGACGGAGATCCTGTGGCTGAGTCGTCCGGGTACGGGAGAGATCCAGCTTCCAACCCTGGACGGTGCGATGCTATGTCCGTCGCCAACTGTTAAGAGCCTGGGAGTCACCCTTGACTCTCAACTGTCGATGGAGAAGCATATCTCCATCGCCAGCGGAGCAGCTTTCCACCATCTCCAGCAGGCGAGGAAGCTGGCCCCCTACCTGTCCCATCATGACCTAGCCACAGTGGTCCAAGCCATGGTCATCTCAAGATTGGACTACTGTAATGCTCTCTACATTGGTCTTCCTTTGTCAGTGATCCAGAAGCTTAAGCTGGTGCAGAACGCGGCAGCTCGGCTGTTGGCAGGCTTACCATCTCGCTGCCACATTACGCCCGTTCTGTGTGAACTGCACTGGCTTCCAATTGAGCACCGGATCACCTTCAAAGTGCTGGTTTTAACCTTTAAGGCCTTGAATGATCTGGGGCCAGTGTATCTAAGGGATTGCCTCTCCCTTTATTGTCCCGTAAGACCACTGCGATCAGAGTCCCTGAACCTTCTTGCGGTGCCAAGCTGTAAAACCCTCCACCTGACTTCATAGCGGAGGAGAGCCTTCAGTGTCATCGCTCCTGTACTTTGGAACGTTCTCCCTCCCGCCATTCGCGCGTTGACTGACTTACTAGCCTTTCGGAAGGCTTGTAAGACCTTTCTGTTTGGACAGGCATTCAGTCAGTAAATAACCCCAGGCCTTTACTATGTAGCCGTAGGCCATGGGAGCAATTTCTGGTGCCCGTGCACTATTGTATAATTTTAATTGTATAGTTTTAATCTTGTGTTTTTATCTGTATTTTATGGTCTTTTTAACACTTGTAAGTCGCCCCGAGCGTGACGGGAGTGGCGATGAATAAATCGAAATAAATAAACAAATAAACAAATAATCCTATGCATGTAACATCGTCCCAGTGATACCAACATTTGAGCAGGTGCTTAATTCGCACACTGTGTCCAGTGACCCCACTGTATTGAGTATTAATCCATGCCCAGGCATTTGAGTCTTAAATCTGGTATGACATGAAGCCCCTATTCCCATACACAATATGAGTAGTGACATTTGGCACAGGGAACTGTGATAGAGAGGGCTGCATATGGAGGAACTCTACGTCCACACATGGGAAACAGTTGAGATATATATACACACACACACACACACACACACACGTGTCTTCCCTTTGCACTTTCTTTCAGTGCATGAAGAGCTCACATGAATCCTACTCAGAGTAACTGAGCAAGATCTAAGCTCCCAAGAAGAAAGATGTAAAATACAATGATTTTGTAACTTCACATCCTCTGAAGCAGCTTCCAGTGCTGGAAAAAAAAACCCAAAACAAGCCTCTTTCTTTTGAAATAGAAAAGGAGCTTTTCTCTTTAGTTTCCTGTACAATCTTGGAAGCTTAGCAGGATCAGCTCTATAGTATTTGGATGGGAAATCTGCAGGCATTGGCAGGCACTGATGCTTTCTGGGCCTGAACGCCATACACGCTCTGTCCTTGCAAAGCCCCTTACTCTATTTTATTTTATTTTAATTATTTATTTTACAATATTTATATGCCACTCTTCTCAACCCCAAAGGGGACTCTGAGCGGCTTACAGCAAACTAGAAATACGACAAACTACATTACTGCCATAGCACAATATCAGTACTATACATCACATTGCACTATAACATTATACCGGGTCGCCAGGGCGATCAGCCACCTCAGATTGCCAACTGCTCCCCCTGCAGGCCCGGATCACCTCCAGGGATGGCAGGCACTCCATAGCAGGGCAATGAGCTGGGGAACGGCTGGGGGCGAGAGCAGGCGAAGGCCTGCAGCCTCTGATCGCCTGCTGTTCTGACGTTCTCTGCTGCGGCAGCGGCTTGGTCCGCTTTGCCATCCTCTGGGCTGGGTCCATTGGGCCATTCCATCTTGGTTCGCACCTTGTCTTCTTGAATTTAATTTAATTTAATTTTAGTGGTTTTTATTATTATTGTATAATAATTTTATTATAATAATATAATATAATACATAATATAATATAATGTTATATTATATTATAATTTCAATATATTATAATATGTATATATATACTATAATATAATAATTATGATATTAATACTAATAATATATGAATATTTCTTGATATAGTAATATATAGTAAATATAGTAAATAAATAAATAAATTATGTAGATTAGAATGTAGTTCGGCCTTTAGGTACGGCCCTCCATAATATTTTTTGGCTCTCGTGTGGCCCCTTGGGAAAAAAATAATTGCCCACCCCTGGCTAAGAGCCTCACTTTATTCACATGCAGTGACATTTTTCTACAGCCAAATCTGAGTCTTATTTATTTATTTAAAACTTTTGTACCCCGACCTTCTCACCTCCATAGAGGGACTCGGACCTTCCCTCCTTCCTTCCTTCTTTTGTCACTTCTTCTTATTAAATCAATGTATTAGGACAAAACTGAAGAATTTTTTTCTGATCTTTAACGTAACAGAAAATTTCACTCATGTTTTGTATTTTGGGATTTCCCCTCAGCCACCTCAGTCAGAACGCTGGCTTCTATGAAACCGAAATAGAAGCGCTCATGTCTGCTTTAGAGAAAATGCAAGTGACCGAAAGCAGTGAAGAGGAGGAAATAGAGGAGTATCACGGTGACGAAATGGACTCTGGCAACGAAAGTTCGCACGGAACCGAACTTGAATTGTCGGCCACGGAGCCACGTATATCCAAGGAAGAAGCCGATTCACAGAAAATGGCCCAGAAAATGTGTATGTCTCTTACCCACTTAGTTTATCATTTAAAATCCTGGGGAAAGGGAAAGAGAAATGATGGGAAAATACTTCTATCCCAACTCGGATTCTATTTTTTTTCTTGTGTCAGGAGTGACTCGAGAAACTGCAAGTCACTTCTGGTGTGAGAGAATTGGCCATCTGCAAGGACTTTGCCCAGGGACTGCCTGGATGTTTTACCATCCTGTGGAAAGCTCCTCTCATGCCCTTGCATGAGAAGCTGGAGCTGACATATGGGAGTTCACCCTGCTTCCTGGATTTGAACTGCCGACCTTTTGGTCTGCAGTCCTGCCGGCATAAGGGTTTATCCCAGAGCCGTACCCAGGATTTGGAAGTGGGGGCTGAGTTTGATTTCGGGGAGTCTGGGTGAGGGAGGGTCTACCCTAGCAAACCTTTTGTATTGTTATCCCAATACCCCCATGCATATGGGATATATTGAGCATGGTGATCAGATCATGATATGAATACACATAACAGTTTAAATAATGTACCAGTAAGGCCTTCTCGCAGACCACCCTGAGAATTTCAGGGGGGGGGGGGCTCCAGCCCCAGGTACATGCCTGGTTTAACTCATTGTGTCACTGGGGGCTCTGTCATAGAGATGTGTCTTAAATTGAATCTGACCATTTCTCCAACCAATGCAGAATGTTCTTGGCTCAGGTAGGTCCTACCAGGGGTTCAAGCAGATGTACTGCAGCTGTCAATAGCTCAAACCTGGGACTTTCTGCATCAGAGCTGCCCAGGAAGTCGATCGCAAACGACCAGTCGATCCCGGGACCGAAGGAGGTCGATCCCAGGATGGGGCGCTTCTCAGAGGGGGTCAGAGCCAGGCCGCGCCAAGCCCTGCCCCCTCCCCCGGATTCGGCACTCCCAGCAGCTTCTCTAGGCTTGAGGATGGCAATGCCAAGCCAATGGTGGCAGTGCTAGCACAAGGCTGGCTTGGCACTGCCATCCTTAAGCCTGGAGAAGCTGCTGGGAGCTCCAAAGCCAGAGGGGAGGGGGCAGGGCTTGGCGCAATCTGGCTCCACCCCCTCTGGCTTCTGCTCTACCAGCAGCTTCTCCAGGCTTGAGGATGGCAGTGCCAAGCTAGCCTTGTGCTAGCTATATCACCACTAGCTTGGCATTGCCATCCTCAAGCCTGGAGAAGATGCTGGGAGCTCCAAAGACAGAGGGGAGGGGGCAGGGCTTGGTGCGATCTGGCTCCACCCCCTCTGGCTTCCGCTCTACCAGCAGCTTCTCCAGGCTTGAGGATGGCAGTGCCAAGCCAGCCTTGTGCTAGCTATGCCACCACTGGCTTGGCATTGCCATCCTCAAGCCTGGAAAAGCTGCTGGTAGAACGGAAGCCAAAGGAGGGCGGAGCCAGGCTGCCCCAAGACCCACCCCCTCCCCCTCCCTTCCCCTCTCCAGCCTTGAGGAGGTAGGTAGATCTTTCTGACTTTGTTTTATTGTAATTAGCTCACATGCTGAAAAAGTGTGGGCACCCCTGTTCTGCATGGAAAGCATCCAGAGAGCTGTCGGTCAGCAGTCCTGCTGGCACAAGGGTTTAATCCATTGCGCAACCGGGGGCTCCTCTCTGATTCCATGATTTTATGAAAGTGACATTCCAGTTACTCCAATTCCCAAAATGCCTCATCTAACAAGTTCTAACTACATCCCCCCCCCCCCTACACTCTCAGTTTTGCTTGGAAATACTTTTTGGGATTTTTCAAAATTTGATTCTGAAAAAAAATTCATTATTATTATTATTATTATTATTTATTTATTTACATCATTTATATTCCGCCCTTCTCACCCCGCAGGGGACTCAGAGCGGATCACAATACACATATACGGGCAAACATTCAATGCCGTTTGACATACAACATATATAGACAGACATAGAGGCAATTTAACATTCCACCTTCTGGCCACCAGGAGGAGCTGTCGCATTCCTTCATTCTTTTTTGTGTACTTCCTGGAGATTTTATGGCCTTGTAAATTAGTCAAATTTAGCCTCCTCGCACAAAGTGGTCCCTACATTTCGTACTTGACAGATGCAACTGTCTTTCGGGTTGCAAAGGTCGACAACGAGCTACACAATTGGTCGAGACCTCACCTCGACCCAGGCAGGCCTCAAACTCATGACCTTCTGGTCAGTAGAGATCTTATGCAGCTGACACCCAAGCA
This sequence comes from Anolis apletophallus, assembly GCA_030556195.1. Classification (NCBI taxonomy): domain Eukaryota; kingdom Metazoa; phylum Chordata; class Lepidosauria; order Squamata; family Anolidae; genus Anolis; species Anolis apletophallus. Next base: position 32,703,922 of record JARBWK010000016.1, read on the forward strand.
AAACCTGAAAAGATCTCAAAGGTCTCTCTTTCAGTGGTGATGTTCCTAACTATATTGTTCCCATTCCTTAGTCCTAGATTTCATATTTGGTGAGTTGCCTCCAAAGTCTTTGATCAAGACAAAGCTCTTGTTTCCAAAGCCACCTTACCCTCTACAAAGACCGTCGTTTCACACAAAAGTGAGTAAATAGTATCTGCCATTTACATTTAAAGGGTTGGCTTTACATAATTGGAGATCTGTCCAGGTCTTGGCTTTTCTGATTCGAGAACTACTTTTCTAGCCTTGGATTGTGGATTATTTACCCTGAAATTTGATATACTTTGGAGTGCTTGGGGACTACTTTTCTCCGTGAGTATCGACAACAAAGATTTCCTCCCATACGGACTTTGGTTCCAAACTTACCTGCATGTAAGTCATTCCCTGTCGTGGTCCCTGTGAATACGTACTTATGGTATTTCCTGCACCTGCGCAGACAGTTCAGAATATTCTAGAAAATTATTATCACTTTAAATGGTAGCCCCGCCCACACTCCCCTTGAGTATTTATAGCCAGTGGGAGTTTAAATGCTCATATTTTTGTGTTTATTACTAATGTGTCATTACTAGGAGCACAATTGATGACTATTTGACAAATATAATATGTATTGTTACTGATATTGTTTCCTTCATATCTTGTTCATGCCTTAGATATATGTACAGTTCCCTCTTTCTCCCTTTGCCTTAGTTGTTGTGGATACAGTACTGTTTCTCTTGTGTACACAACATATATAGACAAAGACACAGAGGCTATTTAACATTCCAGCTTCTGGCCACCAGGGGGGACTGTCGCAATTCTTCATTCTTTGCATACTTCCTGGATATTTTTATGGCCTCATAAATAAGTTAAAATTAGCCTCCCCACAAAGTGGTACCTACATTTCCTACTTGACATTTCCAACTGTCTTTCGATCCTCCTGGTCAGTCGAAAGACCGAATAGGGCATAGGGTTACAGCCAGTGTTGGAGGAGGTTACACTCCCCCTGAAGACGCAGGTTTGCAGCTTGGGGGTGATCCTGGACTCATCGCTAAGCCTGGAACCCCAGGTCTCAGCGGTGGCCAGGGGAGCCTTTGCACTGTTAAGACTCATGCGCCAGCTGCGCCCGTACCTTGGGAAGTCTGATCTGGCTACGGTCGTCCACGCTCTGGTCACATCCCGAATAGATTACTGCAACGCACTCTACGTGGGGCTGCCTTTGAAGACAGTTCGGAAATTGCAGCTAGTCCAACGGGCGGCAGCCAGATTACTAACCGTAGCTACATACAGGGAGCATACCACCCCCCTGTTGTGTCAGCTCCACTGGCTGCCTGTCCACTTCTGAGCCCAATTCAAAGTGCTGGTTTTGACCTTTAAAGCTCTATACGGTTCTGGCCCAGCTTACTTGTCCGAACGTATCTGCCGCTACGTCCCACCTTGTAATTTAAGGTCATCCAGGGAGGCCCTGCTCTCGCTCCCGTCAACTTCTCAAATGCGGTTGGTAGGGACGAGAGATAGGGCCTTCTTGGTGGTGGCTCCCCATCTGTGGAATGAGCTTCCAAGTGACATACAAGCAGCCCCATCCCTCCTGGCATTCAGGAAAAAAGTGAAATCGTGGCTGTGGGACCAGGCTTTTGCATATTAGCACAATGCAGCACTTTGGAGTGGAACTGTAATGGCAAGTTGATGGATATGGCTCAATGCTCATGTTGTGGATGGAACTCTATTTTAACTTATTTATTTATTTATTTATTATTCGAGCTTCTATGCCGCCGACTCCCTGAGGCTCGCGGCGGCTTACAGGAGCCGAAGGGCACAGTAAAATACAGGCAATAAGCAGTTAAAAACAATTAAAAACAACAGCAGTACAGTAATTAATAACACAGTTAAAACAATGAACAGCACAGCATCCTCAGAAGAACGAATAGATGGCGGGGCATGGGCAGGACTTACTCACCAAAGGCCTGCTTAAACAGGTATGTTTTACAGGCCCGTCTAAACGGGAGCAAGTCCTTCATAGCCCGAGTTCCGGCCGGGAGGGCGTTCCACAGCGTAGGTGCTATGACAGAGAACGCCCTCCGGCGGGTAGCAGTCAGCCTTGCGAGTTTAGCTGAAGGTATCTCCAGGAGATTGGAGTCCTCAGACCGAAGTGATCTCGGAGGGCAATATGGGGTGAGACGGTCCCTCAAATACGCTGGCCCCAGGCCGTGTAAGGCCTTAAAGGTGAGGACCAACACTTTGAAGGTGATCCGGTGCTCAATTGGCAGCCAGTGCAGATCCTGCAAAACAGGTGTTATGTGGGCGCCAGCTGGCGTGCCAGACAGGAGCCGGGCGGCAGTGTTCTGACTAGCCTGAGCTTCCGGGTCACCAACAGAGGAAGGCCAACGTAGAGCGCGTTGCAGTAATCCAGCCTTGAGATGACTGGGGCTTGGATCACCGTGGCCAGATCGTTCCGGGAGAGATAGGGGGCCAGCCTCCTTGCCTGTCGCAGATGAAAAAAAGCGATCTTGCTGACCGCAGAGACCTGGGCCTCCATGGTCAGCTGGGAGTCCAAATGGACTCCCAGGCTCTTTACAGAAGGCGATGGGCATAACACCGCACCGTCCAGGCTCGGAAGCTGGACATTAACATCACCCGGGCGACCCAGCCACAAGATCTCCGTCTTCGCCGGATTCACCCTCAACCTAATGGCTCGCAGCCATCCAGTAATGGCTTCGAGGCAGTGTTGGAAATTATCGGGGACAGAACCCGGCCTGCCCTCCATCCTCAGAATGAGTTGGGTGTCATCAGCGTACTGGTGACACTCCAGCCCATAACTCCGCACCAGCTGTGCAAGCGGCTGCATGTAGATGTTAAATAACAGAGGGGAGAGAATGGCCCCCTGGGGGACCCCACAGAGTAGTGGGGAGCCCTCGGAGACCAACTCGCCCCTCCTCACACGCTGAGACCGCTGGTGGAGGAAGGAGGTCAGCCATTTAACTTAAGTGTATGTGTATTGTGTGTTAATGCGGACTGTATTTTAATGCTGAATGTCTATGGTTTTATATTGTATTTTTATTGTGTATCGGCATCGAATTGTTGCCTTTTGTTAGGCCGCTCTGAGTCCCCCCCTCGGGGGTTGAGAAGAGCGGGGTAGAAATGATGTAAATAAATAAAAATAATAATACATATCAATACGATAACATAAAAGCATAAAACAACATTTCAAGTAAAATAAACAATCTTCTTAATGTAAGCATGTGCTATTGTTGTTTCAAGATTTGCTCCACTCCCGAGGAAAGAAGCCAAGAAGCCATTACCAATGCTCCGGAAAAGGACGAGGAAAAGGGGATTCTGGAGAAACATTTTGTTCGCATTGGAGGCATGTTGATTATGCCAGTCCCGGTACCAGGCCCAATCTTCACAGATGAAGAAGTATGAATGTTGAATTATGAGATCACTTAGAACAGCATCAAAGGATTGATTAAAAAAAATACAACTCTGTCTTAGGTAATAAAGTCAAAGACTCAAAGAAGGAATGTCAGTCGGAAGAGTTGACCATAAACTTTAAATCAGGAACAGCTCGGTTGGCTTCACACATCATTGGGAAATAATGAAGGCTTCCTTTAAGAAAGTGTGTGTGTGTGTGTGTGCGTGCAAAAACTTAAGAATCAAAACATACCCAATACTTTTTGTTTGAATTCTGTAATGCTTGGAAGCAAAGTTGCCACTTTTTGAGATAAGAATACAGACATTTACCTAAAAATACGGGATTTTTCACAAAAATAAGGGACACTTCATAAATAAATAAATAAATAAATAAATAAATATTCATTCATAAATAAATAAATAAATATTCATTCACTTCAACTCCCACCTTTCCTAACGGCCTCAGGCTCCTTCCTTTTCCCCCTCGGAACAATGTAATAGATCAGGGCTGTCCAACTGGTGGCCCCGGGGCCTTACACGGCCCCCCAGCCTGTTGGACACGGCGCCCGCTATGCCCCCGGCCGCCATTTTTAATTTTTTTAAAAAAAAATGTAAAATATTTTTAAAAAATGGCGGCGAGGGAGGCGGGGCAGGGAGAGGAGGCAGTGAGCCAGCTCCTCCTCCCTGCACCGCCCCCTCCGTCCCTCTCTCGCCGGCGCCTATGCAAACCGGTTTGCATCGGCGCCGGTGAGAGAGGGACAAGGGGCGGTGCAGGGAGGAGGAAGAGAGCTAGCTCCTCCTCCCTGCACCGCCCTCTTCTTCCCTCTCTCGCCGGCGCCGATGCAAACCGGTTTGCATCGGCGCCGGTGAGAGAGGGACAAGGGGCGGTGCAGGGAGGAGGAAGAGAGCAAGCTCCTCCTCCCTGCACCGCCCTCTTCTTCCCTCTCTCGCCGGGCGCCGATGCAAACCGGTTTGCATCGGCGCCGTGAGAGAGGGACAAAGCGGTGCAGGGAGGAGAAGCCAGCTCTCTTCCTCCTCCCTGCCCCGCCTCCTCCTTCCCTCCCTTCCCACTGCGTCGGGCGGCGATCTCCGGCGCGGCGGCGGGAGAGAGGACGAGCCGCGGGAGAGGCTCCCCACCAGCTCGTCCCTTCCTCCTAAAGCCGTGACATGCCGGCTTCCTCAGAAGGGCGATTTTGGTTGCTTCGCCCTTCTGAGGAAGCCGGCATGTCACGGCTTTAGGAGGAAGGGACGAGGCTGCGGGGAGCCTCCCGCCGCTCGCCCTCCCCCGCCGCCACAGCCGGAGATCCCGCCGACGCGGTGGGAAGCGGTGCTTGGGGAAAAGCAGGAGCGGCTACGGAGGAAGCCGGCTGCCTTCTTCCTCTGTAGCCACTCCTGCTTCTCCCGCTCGCGCCTGCCGCCCGGGATCCGGGAGCGGTGCGGCGGGGGAAAGAGGAGGGCTACGAGAGTGAGCGGCCCCGCCCCGCCCCCCACGAGCGGCCCCACCCCCGCTCACTGATCCCTCCGGCCCCCAGGTGATCAGTGATACTTCTTCCGGCCCTTGGGTCGGAAGAAGTTGGACAGCCCTGTAATAGATGGTGCCCTTTTGTCCCAATGTTTGTATGCTTTTTCCCTATTATTTTTCCTATTGTTGTTGCTTCATGTTTAAAAAAAGAACCCTGCTGGAATCCTGCCAGGGAGTCATGAGGGCTGCAGTCTGACCAACAGTTATATTTCAAACCAGCCACTATCTTGCTATTGCATGACCATATAAGATAGATACCAGGTCTTTCTCAGGGTCTATCCTCCCTGAACCCCCACTGGGTCTGCCTGCCTGTGTTCCTATTAATCTCTGAGGTTCGTCTAGTAATAGAATCATAGGTATTCCCATAAAAAGACTATATTTCATAATAAGGTTATTCACATGGGGGTCGGATCCCCCAGCATTGCCAAAATAAAGACTTGTTCAAACCGGCCATTTTACAGAGAAACCAAACTTCTATTGATTAATGCTTTCCAAAAAAAAACAGGGAAGTATCTATCTAGGGCAAAACGGTTTATTTTCAAACCAAGACAATAGCCAGGCTAGCTAGAAGGACAAAGCCAAAGTCCTCGCTTGCCCCTAGGGCATATTAACACTTCTTAATCCCATCATCAAGCTCAGTTTCATTGTTTCTGCCATTTTCTCCTGCCTCCCTGGTTTCCTCATTGGCTGGATTGCAAGATGCGCTAGCTTGCAATTGGCTGGGGGTCTCCGGCTGGCTTTCTGATGCTCAGTTGTTTACAACATTCAATCCAATCAGCTGAGAGTGCACGTAGCCAGGGGCGGCCCGAGCTCTCCGGGGGGAGTACGCAAACTTTATTTTCACGCCCCCCCCCGGCGGCTCCCGGCGGCGCCCGCGCATGCGCAGACTCCCGAGCGCCGGCGGAGGAACGGGGAGAGGGGACTCACGGGCGGGCTCACAGACCCGAGGAGGAGCAGGAGGAGGGGGGAGGCCACGAGGGCGGCCCCCACGGAGACGCAGCGGCAGTGGCGGCAGCGGCAGCAGCAGCGCCCCCGGACGGGCCCGGAGCCAGAGGCGCATCTTCATGACATCACTTCGTCGCGCCTCTGCCGAGGAGGAAGGGAGGAAGGCCTCGCCGGCCGCGCGCTGTGAGGACGCCCGGAAGGAGAGACGCGGAGGGAGGAAGCCCTGCGGAGGCGCGGAGGCCTCTTCCTCCTTCCCTCCCTCCGGCGTCTCTCCTTCCGGGCGTCCTTACTCCTTGGGTCCGTGAGCCCGCCCCGTGAGTCCCCTCTCCCCCCCGTTCTTCCGCACCGCCGGCTGGCTGCGGTGACACGGCGGCGGGGCGGAGCGGCGCCCCTCCCAGGTGGCCATGCCCCTCTCCGGGAACGTCGCCCTACGCGAACGCGTAGGTCGCTTAATGGGGAAGGCCGGCCCTGCACGTAGCCAAGGCGGGCGCCAAATTTAAATCTGTATGGACTCAGAAAGTATAAATGATTTGCATTTTGCCAAATAAAGTATGTCAGCTTTGAGGAAAGCTCGGGACTTTGTTGCTGTCATCCTTTCCAGCTGGTAAAGATTCCTTCTCTCGGTGGGCACGCTTCCAGGACTTGGTGAGACAACTGATTGGGTTATTTTGGGAAATTCTAGCTTTTTAAAAGGTCAGCTAAGTTCTACTAAGGGATCCTCACTTTTAGGGGAAATTTGGGCCCTTGGCCCTATCTGGGCAGTGCCCCTTCTATTGTTTGGTAACACTACTACTACTACTAATAATAATAATAATAGTAACAACAACAATAATAGATTCCTAGAGTAGAAGGAGACCTCCAAGGGTCATCCAGTCCAACCTCCTTCTGCCATAAGGGAAAAACACAATCAAAGCATTGCTCACAGATGGCCATTCAGCCTCTGATAACAACAACAACAACAACAACGGGTTCCTAGAATAGGAGGAGACCTCCAAGGGCTATCCTGTCCAACCTCCTTCTATACCTGGGTAGCATCGGGAGCCTGCGAGGCGGGACCAAGCCTTCCTCCCGCCCTGCCTGCGATCTACCAGGATGCCCTACGCAATCTACCAGTAGATTGCGATCTACCTAATGAGTACCCCTGCCCTAGGGAAAAGGGATGAGGGGAAAAAGGAACGGACCTGGGGCTGTTAGGAATGGTGGGAGTTGGGGTCCATAACACCTGGAAGGGCCCAAGTTGGCCCGTGTGTGGCCTAGAGTGTGAGGCTGTGGCCCCAAGGCTCACCGGTTGTAGAGGTGCAGTGGGGGGACGCGGCTTGGGGAGGAGGGCAAAGCGGAGCTCGGCGTTAGCGGCCAGCAAGGCCCAGAGCAGCGCCTGGGTCTGGGCTCTGAGGGGCATGAGCAGGAAGGGTGGCACGTGGGCGACCAAGCGCTCCCAGAGGGCTCCTGGGGTGATGCTGTCCAGCCCCTCCAGCGCCACCTTCTCCAGCGCAGGCGTGTCCGGAAGGAGGAACGCCAGCAGGGTTTATTCTTAAATACATGAATTGTAAGCACTCAGGTTCGTTTCTTTGTACCCCAAAAACAAAGTAGAAAAACTTTACAGGGGTTTCTTTTGTGCAGATGTGGTCCTGGAAGCTTCAGCCAGTTGGCTCTCCAAATTCTCTCTCTCTCTCTCTCTCTCTCTCTCTCTCTCTCTCTCTCTGACCTCAAGGCAATGGACGCTTGAAGTCCCAGTCAGATGGCCTATATCAGGGCTGTCCAACTGGCGGCCCGGGGGCCGTACACGGCCCCCAGCCTGTTGGACACGGCCCCCGCTATGCCCCCGGGGGGAGGGGGAGGCGGGGCAGGGCAGGGAGGAGGAAGAGAGCTAGCTCCTCCTCCCTGCACCGCCCCTCCATCCTCTCTCCCGCGCCGCCGCTGCGAGATCGCAGCGACGGGCGGGAGGGGAGGAGGCGGAGGCGGGGCAGGGAGAAGGAAGGGAGCCAGCTCTCGCCTCCTTCTGGCCTTGCCCCCTCCGTCCCTCTCTCCGCCCCGCCGCTGCGATCCAGTTCGCAGTGGCGGGGGGGAGGGAGGGGAGGAGGAGGAATCCTCCCTTCCTCCTCCTCCTTCCCGGCGCCGCTGGTGTCCCGATCGCCATGGCGCCAGGGAAGGAGGAGGAATCCTCCCTCCTTCTCCTTCCCCGGCGCCACGGCGATTGGGACACCGGCGGCGCCGGGAAGGGCGGGAGGGAGCGAGGGGGCAGGCCTTCCAGGGAGGCCTGCGGGAGAGTTTTCGCCCGGCTCTCGCGTCCCTCTGACCAGGTCAGAGGGACACAAGAGCCGGGCGAAAAACCCTCCCGCAAGCCTGGATGGCTCGCGGGGGAAGCGAGAACTGGGCGCTCGCTTCCCCGCGAGCCATCCAGGCCTGCGGGCGAGAGGGCGGAGCTGCGGAAGCTTCCTCGCGGCCGCCCCCTCGCCCAAAGCATCACAACAGCTGTTGTGACACTTTGGGGGAGGGGGCGGAGCTGCGGAAGGCTCCCTGTGGCTCCTTCTTTCCCAAAGCGTCACAGCAGCCTCGGAAGTGGGCGAAATTGCCCGCTCCCAAGGCTATTGTGACGCTTTGGGAGAGGGGGTGGAGCCGCGTGGCTGGGGGTGTGGCTGGGGGCGTGGCCGGGGGCGTGGCCACTCGGCCCCCAGGTGATCGGCCCCCAGAAAGTCCGGCCCTTGGGTCGGCAGAAGTTGGACAGCACTGGCCTATATAAAGGCAGGAAACCTTCCTCTTGGCTGCCAACTGACTGCTTTGAAGGTGCTCAAGATTCCTCAGCATCACCCATCCTTCCAATATGTTGGGTTCTTCTGCCTCCAGGGTCAAAAAAGGGCATTAAAAGGATGGACGTTGCAAGCCATGACCCTGAAGGTAGAGAAGAGAGCCTTCCCACATGCAGGAAGACCCAGGATCTCTATAATAATGAGTGCTAGACTCAGAAATAGTGAACCAAAACAGGATTTATTGGAAAACAACCAGTAGAAAATGCTGGTGGCCCAAAATGCTTGGTTGGTTGCAAAAGGAGTCCGTTAAACAAAGGGGAAGTGTTCACTTGCCTCATGCAAAATGAAGGTACCTTTCTTTGGATCCCAGGTATCCTGTTCCTCTCTGGTCTTTGTAGGCCCACGAAGTCCTGAAAAAAACCCAAAGTCTGCAGTCTCTGTTGAGGGCAGGTCCCCCTATGCACTGCAGCTTGGTTGAGAGCGCAGGTAGACTCAGTAAGTGAACTAAGAATGCTATTGTCCCAGCAAGCTTAGATTCCAGCCTTGCTTCGTCCGTGTGTTCTTTGGAAATGAGGCCAGAGAGGAAATGCTCCCTCTTATGTGACCTCTGGAAGAGGAGTTAAAGGTATTGACCTCAGGTGAGGAGCCAAAACATAGCCCCTCCCCTGAGGAGCTGCATGGCTAACAACAATAGTACAAAAGACCTTACAGGTAAGGGCAGCAAATACAAATACAGATACAAACAGCCCCTAGGGGGCGTCACATGGGTATACTGTATGAGTCTCAACATGTGCAGAATTAGTACTGGAAGATGGCTTGACCAAGGCATGGCTAGCAAACCTTCCAACACATCCACTCTGTAGGAGTTCTGGTGGTCTAATAAAAGAAAAATGGCATCCATCTCCAAATTCAGGCCCGGATTACCCATAAGGCCACCCTAGGCCATGGCCTAGGGCGGCAGCCTTGGGGGGGGGCAGTAGGTTCAGCCCCGCAAAATTTTAAAAAAATAAAAATTAAAAAGAAAGTTCGGTTTTCTTCTGGCGCTCCTGTGTCTGTGCGCGGGGCACCATAGCCTCTAGGGGGCCTCTGACACGGCTTCCCGCCACCCCCTCCTCCCTCCCGTCGTCGGTGCCACCCCTCTTTCCTTCACTGAAGGACGGAGGGGCGGTGCCGACGCGGCGCGAGGGAGGAAGAAGCGGAGAAAAGCCCTGGCCGCCCCTCCTCCCTCCCGTCGTTGGCACCGCCCCACTTTCATTAACTGAAAGACAGAGGGGCAGTGCCAACGTGGCGCGAGGGAGGAGGAGGCGGAGAGAAGCCCTCGCCGCCTCTCCTCCCTCCCATCATCGGCGCCGCCCCTCTTTCCTTCACTGAGGGATGGAGGGGCGGTGCTGACGCGGCGCAAGGGAGGAGGAGGCGGAGAGATGCCCTCGGCGCCCCTCCTCCCTCCCATTGTTGGCGCCGCCCCTCTTTCCTTCACTGAAGGACGGAGGGGCGGTGCCGACGCAGTGGGAGGGAGGAGGAGGCGGAGAGAAGCCCTCGCCGCCCCTCCGCCCTCCCTCGTCGGCACCGCCCTTCCTTCAGTGAGGAGGGAGGGCCCCCCACAAGCGGCCCCACCCCCCGCAAGCGGCCATGCCGGGGGTGGCGCTCCAGAGTGTGGCCTAGGGCGCCACAATCATTTAATCCGGGCCTGTCCAAATCCACGGGAAAAGGGGTGGAGCAAGCTTGATTGGGTTCTGTAAACTTTGATTGGCAGGTGCCAAGGACCAATGAATCCAGCCGAACCTCTAACAAGTTGCAAACACATTAAAACCTGTGCAAAAGGACTTTAAGAACTCAAACCCTTTGCAAACTACACAGGCTGTAGCATTCCATCAATGCAAACCTCTAAACAAAGTTTTAAATGCAGGTGGCGCTTGCTGCGCCGTCACAGGTCGCAATGCACAGCAGGTGGAATGAAACAAAATAAGAATATTTATGGGGTCATCACATGCATACACTTTGAAATATGAACATCCTCTGAAGTTTGAATAAAGAGTGGCATCCAGACAAGGACAAGTCATAGTCTGAAATGAAGATTCTGCTAAGACAGTTGTCCCAGTGTTCCATCTTACTCCTACTAATGGAAAGCCCAATATATTTTAATTATTAATTAGCATAGATACCAGGTATTACTCGAGTGTCATCGGGACTGCTTTCTGCTCATTTCCTCCCTTCGCTAGTTCTGAGAAGGCAACACTCCAAAGCAACACTCTTGTAATGGGTTGCTGTGGGTTTTTCACGCTGTATGGCCATGTTCCAGTAGCATTCTCTCCTGATGTTTTGCCTGCATCTGTGGCTGGCGTCTGTTGGAAATGAGGCCAGTAAAGTGTATATAGATCCAAAAAGTCCAGAGTGGTAGAAAGAACCCAACGTACAAACAATCTACAGACCCATCAAGAAAATTCAACAAATGCAAAGTATAAGAGGGAGCCCCTAACCAAGGGGTGGGCAGTTATTTTTTTCCAAGGGGCCACACGAGAGACGAAAAATATTATGGAGGGCCGCACCTAAAGGCTGAACTACATTCTAATCTACATAATTTATTTATTTATTTACTATATTTACTATATATTACACATCATTAATATTAACATATTAATATATCAAGAAATATTCATATATTATTAGTATTAATATCATAATCATTATATTATAGTATATATATATATAGACATTACAATATATTGAAATTATAATATAATATAACATTATATTATATTATTTATTATATTATTATAATAAAATTATTATAAAATAATAATAAAAAAACCACTAAAATTAAATTAAATTCAAGAAGACAAGGTGCAAACCAAGATGAAGGGTGACATCCTCAAGAGAGGAAGGATCCCAAGATGGAATGGCCCAATGGACCCAGCCCAGAGGATGGCAAAGCGGACCCAGCTGCCACCACAGCAGAGCAGAGGACGATCAGAGGCTGCAGGTCTCTGCCTGCTCTCGCCCCCAGCCATTCCCCAGTTGATCGCCCTGCTATGGAGTGCCTGCATCCCTGGAGGCGATCTGGGCCTGCAGGGGGAGCAGTCGGCAATTTTAGGCGGCCAATTGCCCTGGCGATCCGGAAGACGATCAAGTCTTCTGGGCCGCCAGGGCGATCAGCCCCTGCAGGTCACCGAGTGCTCCTGCTGCAGGCCTGGATCGCCTCCAGGGATCGCAGGCACTCCAAAGCCGCCGCATCTCCAGCCTATCTGCCGACACAGGCCCCACAGAGTGCGCGATGGGATGGCGGCAGTGGCACCCCTTCCTCTTGGCCTCGCCCCCAATGCCCTTCTCCCCAGGCCGGACAGAATCGGCTGCCGGGCCACATCCGGCCTGCAGGCCATAGGTTGGCCACCCCTGCTCTAGCCACTGCAGGAGTCTATCATATACCATGGGGCTGCGGACAAGTCTACATAGGAAGTCTCATTAGAATGAATACAAATCGGTTATGACATGAGCTACCCATCAGTGTGAAATGTGTGTTCAGCGCAATGAATGTCAACTGACCCTTTCTTTTGTGTCCTCTGTTTCTTTATGACATCATTGTCTCTTCCCAAGAATCTACAGGATGACTTCACAATATAAATCCATGTCTAGAAAGGGAAAAAAATGGCCACCACAGAAAAAAGCGATGGCCAGCCATTGGTTAGAATGAAAGAAGAAAAAGAAGGGGCAGGGGAACATCTTACGACTCCTGAGCACCTTTCTGGTCTGCCCAAAGATTCTGCAGAAACACCCACGGAATCTAGGTAGAGTGCCATCTCCCACGACATCATTGCCACTTGTCCATAAATCCCATTTTAACATGTGATTGAGAAGAAATGCCCTGTCTAATGGAGGCCAGCAATGCCCACACTGCAGGCAAGGGTTTGGTACATGTATGTTATGCTGTCTGGTCTACATCCTAAGCAGGACTGTATGTGTGTGTCTATCTATCTATCTATCTATCTATCTTTTCGAACTGCTAGGTTGGCAGAAGCTGAGGATATCAAGAAGAGCTCACCCCATCCTGTGGATTCGAACCGCCGATCTTCCGGTCAAAAAGAGCAACAACCCAGTGGTTTAACCGACTACGCCACTGCGGCCCCTGAGAAGCCAATGTGAGTAGGTAAATAGGTACTGCTCAGGTGGGAAGGTAATGAACTCCATGCAGTCATGCCAACCACATGAACTCGGACAGTGTTTCCCAACCTTTTTTGAGCCACGGCACACTTTTTACATTTACAAAATCCTGGGGCACACCACCAACCAAAATGACACAAAATGACACTCTAACACAGTAATACATATAGTTAATATGTTTTTAAATGTATTTATACACTCAGTGTGAAATCTGGGCCTGTTTCGATGAACACAACATAGATATCCTGGCAGGAAAAGACACAAACTTCCCACACAGAACTCCCATAACCAAGAGAAAATGCTATAAGAGTTTGGTGGGCATTGACCTTGGGTTTTGGAGTTGTAGTTCACCTATATCCAGAGAGCACTGTGTGTATCTATCTATCTATTTTCAAACGTCTAGGTTGGCAGAAGCTGAGGCTATCAACAAGAGCTCACCCCATCCTGCGGATTCGAACCGCCGATCTTCCGGTCAAAAAGAGCAACAACCCAGTGGTTTAACCGACTATGCCACTGCAGCCCCTGAGAAGCCAATGTGAGTAGGTAAATAGGTACTGCTCAGGTGGGAAGGTAATGAACTCCATGGAGTCATGCCAACCACATGAACTAGGAGGTGTCTATGGGCAACTCCGGCTCTTTGGCTTAGAAATGGAGATGAGTGGGAATTGACTTAACATTGAGGGGAAACCTTTGCCATACGTGTGTGTGTGTGTGTGTGTGTGTGTGTATATATATATATATATATATATATATATATGTATATGTATATGTATATGTATATGTACTGTGTGTATATATATATAGCCTGGGCAATCATGGTTCTAAATGGTTCTAAAGTACTTACAAAACTAAAGTTCTGGTGGTGAAAACTAGGTGGCGCTGGTGCTTTGCTAAAGTGTTGCTAAAGTGGTGAACATTTCAGAACTCTAACAGCCATTGGTTAGAATGAAAGAAGAAGAAGGGGCAGGGGAGCACCTTATGACTTCTGAGCACCTTTCTGGTCTGCCCAAAGATTCTGCAGAAACACCCACGGAATCTAGGTAGAGTGTCATCTCCCACGACATCATTGCCACTTGTCCATAAATCCCATTTTAGCATGTGATTGAGAAGTAATGCCCTGTCTAATGGAGGCCAGCAATGCCCACACTGCAGGCAAGGGTTTGGTACATGTATGTTATGCTGTCTGGACTACATCCTAAGTAGGACTGTATATGTGTGTATCTATCTATCTATCTATTTTCAAACTTCTAGGTTGGCAGAAGCTGAGGCTATCAACAAGAGCTCACCCCATCCTGTGGATTCAAACCGCCGATCTTCCGGTCAAAAAGAGCAACAACCCAGTGGTTTAACCGACCATGCCACTGCGGCCCCTGAGAAGCTAAAGTGAGTAGGTAAATAGGTACTGCTCAGGTGGGAAGGTAATGAACTCCATGGAGTCAAGCCAGCCACATGAACTAGGCGGTGTCTATGGGCAACTCCGGCTCTTTGGCTTAGAAATGGAGATGAGTGGGAATTGACTTAACATTGAGGGGAAACCTTTACCATACGTGTGTGTGTGTGTGTGTGTGTGTATATATATATAGCCTGGGCAATCATGGTTCTAAATGGTTCTAAAGTACTTACAAAACTAAAGTTCTGGTGGTGAAAACTAGGTGGCGCTGGTGCTTTGCTAAAGTGTTTTGCGAAAGTGGTGAACCTTTCAGAACTCTAACAGCCATTGGTTAGAATGAAAGAAGAAGAAGAAGGGGCAGGGGAGCACCTTATGACTCCTGAGCACCTTTCTGGTCTGCCCAAAGATTCTGCAGAAACACCCACGGAATCTAGGTAGAGTGTCATCTCCCCTCTCATCATTGCCACTTGTCCATAAAACCCATTTTAGCATGTGATTGAGAAGTAATACCCTGTCTAATGGAGGCCAGCAATGCCCACACTGCAGGCAAGGGTTTGGTACATGTATGTTATGCTATCTGGCTACATCCTAAGCAGGACTGTATGTGTGTGTCTATCTACATTTTTTCGAACTGCTAGGTTGACACAAGCTGAGGCTATCAACAAGAGCTCACCCCATCCTGTGGATTCGAACCGCCGATCTTCCGGTCAAAAAGAGCAACAACCCAGTGGTTTAACCCACTACGCCACTGCAGCCCCTGAGAAGCTAAAGTGAGTAGGTAAATAGGTACTGCTCAGGTGGGAAGGTAATGAACTCCATGGAGTCAAGCCAGCCACATGAACTAGGAGGTGTCTATGGGCAACTCCGGCTCTTTGGCTTAGAAATGGAGATGAGTGGGAATTGACTTAACATTGAGGGGAAACCTTTACCATACGTGTGTGTGTGTGTGAGTGTGTGTATGTGTGTGTGTGTGTTTATATATATATATATACTGTGTATATATATATACAGTGTGTGTATGTGTGTGTGTGTATATATATATATATATATATATATATATATATATATATATTAGGCATGAGAAAAATGAAACGGAAATTAAAAGAAATCGTAAGTGATTCGTATGTAATGGGCCTTTCGAGTTTATACGGATCGCAAGGCCAATCCCGAAGTGGACTTTCTTTACGCACCCCTGGGCCCAAAATTTCGTTAGATTATTAAATATTTCGTTAGATTATTAAACAGGAAAATTTTCCCCTCCAAAATAGCTTTGCAGACATAACTCACAGTGAAATCGGGGCCTTTCCATGCTTGAAGCCTAATTAGAGTGGAAGGCCTCCTCAGGAAGTGAAAAGGGAGCCGAAACCATAGAGAGCCCGAATCGGGACTCCTAGAGGGGCTGGAGGACTGACGAAAAAAAAGCGATTTAAACACCCAGGAAGGGGGTTTGGATAGAAGAACAGAGTAGGAGGACATAAGAACTGCTGAAAAGAAGGGCAGCAGGAGTGAAAAGAGCATGGAGAGGAGAAGGAAGAGTTCAGAATCCAGAAAAGCCATAGAGTTCCAACGGAGGTCCTAGACTGCTATGGTAAAACTGAATGGGGGAAAAAGATGGAGTGAGGAGAACTCTACAGATTAGCAAGGCCTGCACCAGAGGTAGGCCTAGGCATTTATTTAATAATATTAATAATAATAATATATTAATGCATTATATGTGTCCCTGCAAAGGAACCCTGTCCTTTAATAATATTAATAATAATAATATATTAATGCTTTATATCTCCCTGCAAGGAAACCAAGGAAATGTTGCCCTTGATTTGCCTGTGTTTAAAACAGTATCAGTCCTGTTTCCCTGCTTTGCCTACTTTAGAACTTAAACAATTTCTTAAGTAATTAAGTTACATTTCCGAAATTTTTGGGAAATTTTTTTGTAAGTCTTTGATATACTAATCAAAAAAAATCCCCCCCCCCCCATTTGATTTTAGAATCGCCATTTTTCGATTTGTTATCATGCCTAATATATATATATATATGGATGGCCTGGGCAATCATGGTTCTAAATGGTTTTAAAGTACTTACAAAACTAAAGTTCTGGTGGTGAAAACTAGGTGGCGCTGGTGCTTTGCTAAAGTGTTGCTAAAGTGGTGAACATTTCAGAACTCTAACAAAACTTACAAAATTTCATTATAAATGGCAGTTCTTAATTGGTTCTGTATTAAAAATCACCGATAATGAAATAATAACAAAGTTTTAAAAGTTTTGTTAGAGTTCTGAAATGTTCACCACCAGAACTTTAGCAACACTGTAGAAGCAAAGCACCAGCACCACCTAGTGTTCACCACCAGAACTTTAGCAACACTGTAGAAGCAAAGCACCAGCGCCACCTAGTTTTCACCACCAGAACTTTAGCAACACTGTAGAAGCAAAGCACCAGCGCCACCTAGTGTTCACCACCAGAACTTTAGTTTTGTAAGTACTTTTGAAAGTAGTTAACCCTGTACTTTTGTTAAGTAGTTTAACCCAGGCCTGACGTGGGTGAGAAGGACATCTGCATCCAAACTGGGTTAAACATGGCTCTCACCACAGGTCTGACGCGGGAGGGAAGGACATCCACATCCAAACTGGGTTAAACACGGCTCTCGTCCCACATCTGACGCGGGAGGGAAGGACATCCACATCCAAATAGGGTTAAACACGGCTCTCGTCCCAGGTCTGATGCGGGAGGGAAGGACATCCGCATCAAACTGAGCTGAGTAGGCTCCGAGGTGAGAAGTGGGAGCCTTGCGGGCCAGAGCCTGTTGTTTAAGAAGCAGTGTGATACAGAGCTCCAAGGAGGGTGGAGATGCCGGGCGCCTTCTTTGCTGCAGGTTACTCCAGGCACGGGCCAACTTGGGCCTTCCCTTCAGGGGTTTTGGACTCCAACTTCCACCATTCCTCACCCATCTGTGTTCACATTTGGGCATATTTGCTATTCATGCCAAGTTTGGTCCTGATCCAACATTGTTTCAGTCCACAGGGCTCTCTGGATATAGGTGAACTACAACTCCAAAACTCAAGGTCAATGCCCACCAAACTCTTATCGCATTTTCTCTTGGTTATGGGAGTGCTGTGTGGGAAGTTTGTGTCTTTCTGCCATTCCTGCCAGGATATCTATGTTGTGTTCATCAAAACAGGCCCAGGTTTCACACTGAGTGTATAAATACATTTAAAAACATATTAACTATATGTATTACTGTGTTAGAGTGTCATTTTGTGTCTTTTTGGTTGGCGGTGTGCCCCAGGATTTTGTAAATGTAAAAAATGTGCCGCGGCTCAAAAAAGGTTGGGAAACACTGCATTAGAGAAAGAGAAGCATTTCTGCCAAAGAACAGAAGTGCATCATTGTTGTTGTTTCCTATTGTAAGACCCATATATTAAGTCTAAGTTAGATAATACAAAAGGAAAACAGAAAAGCAAACAAGAAACAAGAAAATGTAGGTACTAGGCATGAGAAAAAAGTTATGAAAATGATTCGTTTCGTAAGAAATTCGTAAGAAATGCTACTTTCGAGTATTTCCGCACCTGGAACGCCAACCAGGAAGTGGACTTTTTCGAACTTCGGGGCCAGGATTTTCTTAAGTGTCGTTATTAGGTCGTAAGGGGGGGGGGCACCCTCCTTCTCTCTCACCACCCTCCCGCCTCCCTTGCCAATAAGTATTATGGCAAGGCAAGCCCTAAACTTGCTCCTTCTTTCGGCTGGAAGCCCTGAAAAATGTAAACAGAGAGGATTACTCAGAAGTAAATCTGCAAAGGAGGGCACTTTGGAAGGGCCCTCCTTTGGATGTTTACATTTTTCCAGGCTTCCCTGCCTCTCCTGCCCTGCCAGGATCTAAAGCATCAAAGAGTATTGGGGTGAGAAACCAACCTAATGTATAATAGAATGAATGCTACTGTAAGTGCCTAATATTATAAGTAATCCAACTGGTCAACCTACATTCCATGACATGCAATAATACAGCAGTAATAACAATAACAAGAGGTAAAATTCAAACCCAGAAGTATTCTGTGCACCCAAGCTCTTAGCCCGGAAATTAGCTGGCTTTTCCCGGGCTACATATTCTTGGGGGGTGAATTTGCTGCAGAATCCGGCTCATAGAGAAGATTCTGCAGCAAATCCCCCAAAAATAATATGTATGTGTGTGCACGGCATGAGGAGGGACCAGTCAGAATACTTCGGTTTGAATTTTACCTCTTCTTATACCCATTGTTATTACTGCTGTATTATTGCATGTGCATGGAATGTAGGTATATGACCAGCCTGGGCAAACTTGGGCCCTCGCTCCTCGGGATCGGGGTGAGAGAGAGGCAGCGAGGAGCGAGGGGGGGCTCCTCCTCCTTTTCTTTTGCTGCTTCCAAGAATAGAATACCCCCTCCCTCCCTCCCTCCTTTGCTCCCTCCTTCCTATTTGGAGAGTCCCATCTAGAATTCAATGTGATTTATTCAAATTTTGGCCTTGCAACTCCCAGAAATCCCAGCCAATTTACCAGCTGTTAGGATTTCTGGGAGTTGAAGGGCAAAACCATCTGGAATGCGCATGCGCTGGCATATGAACTACTAACAAATTTCGTTAGTAATTAAGTTACATTTTAGAAATTTTTGGAAATTTTTTTGTAAGTCTTCCTATTACTAATAAAAAAATCCCCCCCCATTAGATTTTCGATTCCCTGTTTTTGGGTTCTAAACCATGTCTAGTAGGTACCAACCCTTCCTTCTGTTTCATCATGAAGTTGCAAACTGTTAGGAGAAATGGATGTTAGCGGGCAGCTTTGGAAGAGAGAAATGAGGAAATCCATGGAAATGGAATTGACAGATCCAGGCATCCTTTAATGGAGGCATTTTAAAAGCTCCAGTCTTGTTGGGCAAAACTGGTCAACAGAGTTTAATCTTCCCAAGAAGTACCGTCATGGGTTGTTTCCCATATAATCAAAAGATTGTATTGCTTTTAAAGAGTTACTCATGCAGTTCTTCTCATGGACACACTTCTCAATGCATGCTCACACCAAGGCTTTATTTGTTTGCAGACATCACAGGATGAGAGAATGATTTGAAAACCAACCAACAGCACTCCTGCTAAGCTTGGACAGAGCTTGCTTTTGTTTTAAGCAGCTGAAGAAAACATAAACATTTCATCAATATATAAAGTTCTGTTTATTAACTTATTTTATTTATTTTACTAGCTGTACCCGGCACGCGTTGCTGTGCCCTATTTAGGAGATGCGATAAAGTCTGAGTATGTAAGGGTTGGAATTGATGTTACTTATGGTCTTGGTGGGGTCATGGCTGTGTCGTTGTGGGTTGTTCTGGTGGGTGGGATGTTGAAGTCCTGTGGAGTTGTCGGTGTGTGGTGTTCCTGGCGTTTTGCAGAGCTTGTGGATATACAATGTTTTTTGTCTTTCCGTCTGCTGTGTTGATGTGGCGGTTCTGTGGTTTCCCAACTCTGGAGCATGCTACGTAGAGTTGTCCGTGGGAGAAGCATTCTGTGTCAAGGTCTATGCCACAGATTTGTAGTGTTTGTCCTTGAGCCTTGTTTATGGTGATGGCAAAAGCTAGTGTAGTGCAGTGTCTTTCTGTTCTGGCGTTTGTTCTGCCCTTTTTTGTTTGATGTATGTAGTGTTGCGAGTGTGTCGTCCAATGCTGTTCTTTTTAGGAGGCATGGCTTGTCTTTTGGATCAGCTTATGCCTGTGTGGAAGGAAGGAATGGCATACAAATGGGTTGAGCAGTAGACGCAAGGTTGTGTTATGTGCATATTGTGTTGTGTGTACGTATTACTTTTTTGGTGAGTTAGTGGGTGTATGGTGGCATTGTGGGTGGTAGTATGTTTTGGAATGCTTGTGTGGGTGGGGTGTTTTGGGTGTTTGTGTGTGTTTGTAGAGTATCAGTGCAGTGTTGTGTTGTGTTGTGTTGTGTTGTGGTTGGAGTATAGGTGGAGTTGGTTTTTGTTTGTGGTGGTGGTAGGTGTTGTGTGTGCGGGGTCCCGTAAGGTTGGGGGGATGGGTTGTGATAGGAAGTTGTGTTGTGTTGTGTGGGTAGGAATTGCTGGAGTATTGTGCCTGAGACGTGTGTGTATTTGGAGGTGTGTGTGGTGGTGAGTAGTGAGTGCAGTCCTGGGTTTTGTGTTGGAGAAGTTGTCAGGCATTTGTGGGGTGTATTTTGTGTGTGTTGTGGTGACATAGTTGTCTTAGTCTGGCTGTGTGCTGGTTGTGATGTGGAGGGGGTGTTACTTTTGCCAGTGGTGTTTGTTGTGTATTTTGTTTGGGGTGGGTTTTTGTGTTGCAGGATTGGTTTTTTTGCGGGTTTTGCATGTTTGTGTTATTCTGGGGGTATGTGTTTGTCAGTGGTGCCTGTTTCCCTGGTGCCCTATTTTTCTCTCTCCTAGATCTTGGCCTTGACAGTTTAACCCTCAAACACCAACTGACTAAACTGAAATCACTCAGCATTCTAATCTAACCTTGCCTGCATTTTGTGTGGGCCGATGTTGGCCAATGGGTTTCGCTGGCTGCCGCAGAGGATGCTGGGAAATGTAGTTTTTTAAATCGTTGTTTTAGGGGCCTTCTAGGTTTGGGGGAGTTTCTTTGCTAAAAACCTTCCTTGCCTGAGGCCTATTTGTGTTGGCAAGTTTGGTGTCTCTGCCTTGGAAGGTTTCTCTGTCTCTGTCAGTCGTTCGATGACGGGTCCTCCTTTATATAATAGATTTGTTTATTAAAAAGGTTGATCAAGGAAAAAAATGGTTCAAAACCCGTTTCGGATGTAGGGGGTGCTGGCGCTTCGAAATTAAATTGATTTTCAATATTTCTTTTAGGGAAAATGGTTCAAAATTCCAAAAATTTCAGAAATTCTTTATTGATGTTTAATCCAGTTTGGATATGGCTTTCCTTCCTGACGCGGGAAGAAAAGAAAGCCGCATCCAAACCTGGTGTTTCACCTGCTTTGGACACGGCTTTCCTTCCCTCCAAAGCAGGAAGGAAAGCCGCGTCCATAGCAGGTTAAACTCCTGATATGGAAGCGGCTTTCCTTCCCACCTGAGAGGGAAGGAAAACTGCATCCAAAGCAGGTGAAATACCTGGTTTGGACACGGCTTTCTTTCCCTCCCAGGTGGGAAGGAAAGCCGTGTCCTAAGTGGGTGAAACACCCGCTTTGGACGTGGCTTTCTTTCCCTCAGCAGGCGGGAAGGAAAGCTGCGCCCAAAGTGGGAGTTTCACCTGCTATGGATGCTGCTTTCCTTTCTGATATATATATATAGATAGATAGATAGATAGATAGATAGATAGTTTTGGGAGTATATTATTTACCTAATACAATTTGATTAAGTGCTTTATCGTTACTCGTGTTCCACCCTTTTGTTTTAGTTGTCAGCAACTAGCCCTGTTTTTGTAGTTTTGTAGGTTAAAACCAATACTTTGAATTGTGCTCGGAAGCTAATTGGCAGCCAGTAAAGCTGGCGCAACAAGGGAGTTGTGCGCTTTCTGTACCCCGCTCCTGTGAGTAATCTGGCTGCCAAGCGTTGGACTAGCTGCAGCTTCTGGGCAGTCTTCAGGGGCAGCCCCACATAGAGAGTGTCGCAGTAGTCTATACGGGGTGTAACCACAGTGTGGACCACCGTGGCCAAGTCAGACTTCCCAAGGTACAGACGCAGCGATGAATCCACACTCTTGTGTCTTGGCAGGATTAGACTTCAGGTGGTTATTTTTGAAGTAGCTGGAGAGATATTTCAGGGTGTTAGTGAGTTGGTTTTCGACTGTTTCAAAGTCTTTTGCTTATGTTGTTAGGCCAAGATGTAAAGATGTTAAACAGGGTCAGCGCAAGAACGCTGCCTAACTCAGGCCCAGATTAGCCTCTTCGGCCGCCCGAGGCCAAGATGCCCAGCGCCGCCCCCCCAGGGTGCGGAAAGCCACGCCCCCAGGGCACGGAAAGCCACGCCCCCAGGGCACAGAAAGCCATGCCCCCAGGGCGCTGCTGCACATGTGCGGCAGCAGCCCCGGCGGTGCGGCTTCCGTCGTCTCCTCCTCCCGCGACCGGAAGTAGGGCCCGAGGAGGTGGACGGAAGCTGCGTGGCACTGGCCCCACGGCTTCTGTCCACCTCGTGCCTTCCTTTCGGTCGCGGGAGGAGGAGGTGGACGGAAGCCACGCGGCACTGCTCGTGGGGCGTCCATCCGCCACCTCCCGCGACCGAAAGGAGGGCGCGAGGAGGAGGGCGGGACTTCCCTTCCTCCTCGCGCCCTCCTTTCAGTTGCGGGAGGTGGAGGAGGCGGCAGACGGAAGCCCCACGAGCAGTGCCGCGTGACTTCCGTCCACCTCCTCCTCCTCCTCCTGCGACCGAAAGGAAGGCGCGAGGAGGAGGAAGGGAAGTCCCGCCCTCCTCCTCGCCGCCTGGGCCGCCCCCTTGCAAAGGAAGGAGGCGGCCAGGAGGAGGAGGAGGAAGGGAAGCCCGCTGGTGGGCATGCATGCACATGCATGCATGCCCGCCGGCGGGGCGGAGCTTCCCTTCCTCCTCGCCGCCTCCTTCCTTTGCAAGGGGCAGCCCAGGCGGGGGAGGGCGCCATTCCCTCCTCCCTGCCCCTCGCAGCGCTCTCCCGCCCTCTCCCGAGGTATGATGACTCTCTCGGGAGAGGGCGGGGGGAAAGCGCTGCGAGGGGGCGGTTTAAAAAAGTTTTTGGGAGGTTGAATCCGCTGCCCGCCCCCCAAAAAAATCTGCCGCCCGAGGCCATGGCCTAGTCTGGCCTTATGGGTAATCTGGGTCTGGCCTAACTTAGTTAAAATAGACCATTATTGGAGCTTCATTGATATTTCTTCCAGACAAAGGAAAATCAACATCTTGAGAAAGAGCAAAAATGGTATCTGCAAGTGAGAAAAGAGTAAAACTTGAACTCACAAAGCAAGGGACCCAGTCGATATTGTTTACCTTGACTTTCAAAAGGCTTTTGACAAAGTCCCTCACCAAAGGCTCCTAAATAAGCTCTTCAGCCATGGAATCAGGGGACAGGTCTTGTCCTGGATTGGAACCTGGCTAAACTGTAGGAAACAAAGGGTGGTAATAAACGGACATTTCTCTGGGTGGAAAGAGGTGAGAAGTGGCGTACCCCAAGGTTCAGTTTTGGGTCCATTACTTTTTAATTTATTCATAAATGACCTGGATGTAGGAGTGAATTCTGAGGTAGCAAAGTTTGCAGACGACACTAAATTGTTCAGGGTAGTTAAAAATGAAACTGATTGTAAAGAGCTCCAGAAAGATCTCTCGAAATTGAGTGAATGGGCAACAAAGTGGCAAATGCATTTTAACCTAAACAAGTGTAAAGTCATGCACATCGGGCAAAGAACCCCAACTACACCTACCAATTGATGGGGTCAAAGCTTTCCGAGACAAACCAGGAAAGGGATCTTGGGGTCTTGGTGGACAGCTCAATGAAGATGTCAACCCAGTGCGCAGCAGCAGTGAAAAAGCAAATTCTATGCTAGGCATGATCAGGAAGGGAATCGAAAATAGGTCGGCAAATGTTGTATTGCCTCTCTACAAATCTATGGTGAGGCCACATTTGGAGTACTGTGTACACCCTGGTCTCCGCACCTTAAGAAGGATATAACGGAACTGGAATAGGTACAGAAAAGGGCAACAAAAATGATCCAAGGGATGGAGCAGCTCCCTTATGAAACCAGGTTGCAACGCCTTGGTCTTTTCAGCCTTGAAAGACGGCGTTTAAGAGGTGACTTGATCGAAGTGTATAAAATCATGCATGGGATAGAAAAGGTGAATAAAGAAAAAATATTTTCTCTGTCACACAACACTAGGACTAGGGGGCACTCCCTAAAGCTCCAAGGTAGGAAAGTTAGGACTAATAAAGGGAAATATTTCTTCACCCAGAGGGTCATTGGGTTATGGAACTCACTTCCAGAGGAGGTTGTGACAGCGGTCAGCCTGGACAGCTTCAAGGCAGTATTAGACAGATTCATGGATACCAAGTGTATCGGTAGTTACTGAAAAGGACATCCAAGTGCCACCTCTGTGTTGATGGAGGCAGGCAGG
The DNA here is from genome assembly GCA_030556195.1 of Anolis apletophallus. NCBI lineage: Eukaryota > Metazoa > Chordata > Lepidosauria > Squamata > Anolidae > Anolis > Anolis apletophallus. The sequence continues at coordinate 32,728,159 of JARBWK010000016.1, forward strand.
ATGTTCCCCGGGTACTGGTTGTGGGGGGTCGGGAGCAGGTGAGGGTTCTGCCCTCCTTTCTGCTAGAGATCCCCGTGTACAACTAGTGGGCCACTGTGTGACACAGAATGCTGGACTAGATGGGCTGAGGCCCGATTCAGCATGGCTCTTCTTATGTTCTTATGTTCTTATGTAAGAGAGAGAGGGGGGGGGGGAGAGAGATGAAAACAAAGGGCAGGAAACCACTGGTACTTACATGTTGGACTAACCATGCTGTTCTCTCCTCTATTTCTCTTACAGCCCTTATGGAACATATGCACTGTATGACAAATACGTCCCAGGTACGAAGCTGATCGATAGCGGGGGCATCCTGGGCCCAAATATTGCAGGGCCAAAACCTGAGCGATATCACGATAGAGTTTAAGTCGTCCTTAACTTCAAAAATGTGTGTTCCATCTTCTGTTTCAGATATTGAATGTTATGTTTCTATACAAAAGCCACGGCCCAGTATATATTTCCCCTTGGACTTTCCGAAACCTGTACCTCCCGGTCACCATAAGAGATCGAAACCTTCTACTATAAAGGCAAGAACAATCCCTATGGAAGTTAGAAAATATAATAATTTACATATAAAATGTTGTGCTAGTGCATTAAGACAGTGATTTTCAACCTTTTTTTGAGTCGCGGCACATTTTTTACATTTTTTACATTTACAAAATCCTGGGGCAAACCACCAACCAAAATGACACAAAATGACACTCTAACACAGTAAAGAACGGCTGGGGTTGGTGGCCTGCTGGGAACAGCTGCTAGGAGTGCCGAATCCGGGAGGGGCGGAGCCAGGCTGCGCCATGCCCTGCCCCTACCCTGGCTTCACCTCTCCCAGCAGCTGCTCCAGCCTTGAGGGGCAGTGCCAAGCCAGCGGTGCCAGAGCCAGCACAATGCTGGCTTGGCACTGTCCCTCAAGGCTGGAGCAGCTGCTGGGAGTGCCAAAAGCTGAGGGAGGGGGTGCCAGCAGAGCCAGCTGGCTTGGCACTGCCCCCTCAAGGCTGGATGCCCCGCCTCCCCAGCTTCAGCTCTCCTACAGAGGAGGAGCATGAGCGGTGGACGGGCTTCAGTGGGCGGGGCTCCTCTTCCACACGGCTTCAGCGAGTGAGGGGCGAGAGTCATGGCGGATTGGAGGCTGGCTGGGGAAACGGCCGAAGGAGGCGGCGCCCCGGTTCCTTCTTCTTTTTCTTCACCACTGCCCGGCCCTTCCTCCTCTCCCAAGCAGCAGGAGTTTGGCAGGAGGGGGGGAGGAGGGGGGCAGAGAGCTTTTCTCGCGGCACAGCAGGAGGTCCGTCACGGCACACTAGTGTGCCACGGCACACTGTTTGAGAAAGACTGCTCTAACACAGTGTTTCCCAACCTTTTTTGAGCCGCGGCACATTTTTTACATTTGCAAAATCCTGGGGCACACCACCAACCAAAATGACACAAAATGCCACTCTAACACAGTAATACATATAGTTAATATGTTTTTAAATGTATTTATACACTCAGTGTGAAACCTGGGCCTGTTTCGATGAACACAACATAGATATCCTGGCAGGAATGGTAGAAAGACACACACAAAGGTCTTGCTCAATTTATAGTTAACACACAATCAAAGAGCATCCTGAACTCTGGCAACAATGGACTTGAACCAAACTTGGCATATTGAACTCTCATTACCAACAGAAAGTACTGAAAGGGTTTGCTTGGGAATTGACCTTGAGTTTTGGAAGTTGCAGTTCACCTACACCCAGAGAGCACTCTGGACTCCTGGCAGGAATGGCAGAAACACACAAACTTCCCACACAGAATTCCCATAACCAAGAGAAAATGCTATAAGAGTTTGGTGAGCATTGACCTTGGGTTTTGGAGTTGTAGTTCACCTAGATCCAGAGAGCACTGTAGACTCAATGTTGGATCAGGACCAAACTTGGCATGAATACTCAATATGCCCAAATGTGAACGCAGATGGAGTTCAGGGGAAATAGACCTTGACATTTGGGAGTTGTAGTTGCTGGGATTTATAGTTCCCTTACAATCAAAGAGAATTCTGAACCCCACCAATGATAGAACTGGGCCAAACTTCCCAAACAGAACCCCCAGGAGGCAAGAGGAGGTCTCTACTTGGAGAAAGGGAGGCGGGCCTTCCCAATGCATGGAGAGGGAGAGACCAAGTCGACAACCGGTGGGGAGGGGGGTGTTTGTAATGTTGTGCCTTTATCGAGATAGGTTTCTTAGGGTTTTTATACTTCAACACACTAGACTCTCACCCCCCCCCCCCCTTCCTGGAGGTTCCAATTTCCCACGGCACACCTGATGATCACTCACGGCACACTAGTGTGCCCCGGCACACTGGTTGGGAAACACTACTCTGGATTACAAATACCATTTGGTTTGATTTTCTTACTCCAGAGAAGAACTTTCTTCTTTCTTTGACTCATCTGGGACATTTTGCGGTAGGACACTGGGCGTGCTCCACTTTGTGTTTACATTCACTCACTTATATTTGTATATTGATATAATAATAAGCTTTTGATACTACCTTATCGTGTTCCTTGCACTTTTGTGTTTTTGTATGGTGAGTGATTATGCCAAATTTATTTTATTATTTATTTATTTATTATTTCAATTTGTATACCGTCCTTTCCAACTGGCTCGGGATGGTTTACAGCAGGGCTGCCCAGGAAGTCGATCGCGATCGACTGGTCGATCCCAGGACCAAAGGAGGTTGATCCCAGCTGGATGGGGCACTTCTAGAGGGGGTGGAGACATGCCACGCCAAGCCCCGCCCCCTCCCCCGGCTTCAGCGCTACCACAGCTTCTTCAGCCTTGAGGAGGGTAGTGCCAAGCCAGTAGTGGCTAGCTATGCCACCTCTGGCTTGGCACTACCCTCCTCTAGCCTGGAGAAGCTGTGGTAGCGCTTAAAGCCAGAGGGGAGGAGCCATGCCATGCCAAGCCCCCGCCTCTCCCCCGGCTTCAGCGCTACCACAGCTTCTTCAGCCTTGAGGAGGGTAGTGCCAAGCCAGTAGTGGCTAGCTATGCCACCTCTGGCTTGGCACTACCCTCCTCTAGCCTGGAGAAACTGTGGTAGCGCTAAAGCCAGAGGGGGGAGGGGGCAGAGCCATGCCGTGTCAAGCCCCGCCTCTCCCCCGGCTTCAGCGCTACCACAGCTTCTTCAGCCGGTAGGAGGGTAGTGCCAAGCCAGTAGTGGCTAGCTTGGCACTACCCTCCTCTAGCCTGGAGAAGCTGTGGTAGCACTAAAGCCAGAGGGGGAGGAGCCATGCCACGCCAAGCCACGCCCCTCCCCCAGCTTCAGCGCTACCACAGCTACTTCAGCCGTGAGGAGGGTAGTGCCAAGCCAGTAGTGGCTAGCTATGCCACCTCTGGCTTGGCACTACCCTCCTCTAGCCTGGAGAAGCTGTGGTAGCGCTAAAGCCAGAGGGGGAGGAGCCATGCCATGCCAAGCCCCGCCCCCTCCCCCGGCTTCAGCGCTACCACAGCTTCTCCAGCCTTGAGGAGGGTAGTGTCAAGCCAGTAGTGGCTAGCTATGCCACCCCTGGCTTGGCACTACCCCCCTCAAGCCTGGAGAAGCTGTGGTAGCGCTTGCCAGAGGGGAGGAGCCATGCCATGCCAAGCCCCACCCCCTCCCCCGGCTTCAGCGCTACCACAGCTTCTTCAGCCTTGAGGGGAGGGTGCCAAGCCAGTAGTGGCTAGCTATGCCACCACTGGCTTGGCACTACCCTCCTCAATACACAAACAGAATAATCACTGATAACAGCCCAGAGATGACTTACAGTACCGATATATTAGAACGCGGAAACGCGAAATCTCCCGTATCGACTTTGAGTCTTTATTGTGCTACTACAACACTGGGGAGGAGCAGTCAGAAATTTTGAGCACCCTGAGGAAGCGGAGTTCACGCGAAACGGCCATCTTGGTGTCATCAGCTTACCTCCAGCCGTTGGCGCCTGCCCACCTGGCAGCTTGCCAGCTCTTCTACCCATCGAGGCTCCCTTACTGACTCAGTCACTAGCCTACGAGTTATTATACTCTGGACTATTGATAGGGGTACACAGACTCTGTTGGAATATTGCTCTATGCCCCATACTACTGTGGGGGCACAAACTATTGTTATGATTGTGAGTTTTGATTTACAATACTGTGAATGAATTGCATTACATTGTACTTTATGTGAGATTGTTATGCTATTTAGCACTTGAATTGCTTCATATGATTATACCTGTGATTTTTACCTCAAACACGTGTCGATACCTTTATTCCCGCAGATCTGCCCCTTTATATCCTGTGGTTTAACTACCCTCCTCAAGCCTGGAGAAGCTGTGGTAGAGCTAAAGCCAGAAGGGGTGGAGCCAGGCTGTGCCCCGCCCCCATCCCCTGCTCCGCCCTGCTTCTCTCTCGGTAGATCTTTCTGACTTGGTTTTATAATAAGTGGCTCGCATGCTGAAAAAGTGTGGGCACCCCTGGTTTTCAGCATATCGACTACATCAGTCTTTCTCAACCAGTGTGCCATGGCACACTAGTGTGCCGTGACGGACCTCCTGCTGTGCCGCGAGAAAAGCTCTCTGCCCCCCTTCCTCCCCGCCTCCTGCCGAACTCCTGCTGCTTGGGGGAGGAGGAAGGGCCGGGCAGTGGCAAAGAAAAAGAAGACGGGATCGGGGCACCGCCTCCTTCGGCCATTTCCCCAGCCAGCCTCCAATCCGCCATGACTCCCACCATGACTCTCGCCCCTCGCTCGCTGAAGTCGCGTGGAGGAGGAGCCCCGCCCACTGAAGTCCGTCCACCGCTCATGTTCCTCCTCTGTAGGAGAGCTGAAGCTGGGGGAGGGGGCGGGGCATGGCACGGCCTGTAGGAGAGCTGAAGCTGGGGGAGGGGGCGGGGCATGGCGCGGCCTGTAGGAGAGCTGAAGCTGGGGAGGGGCAGGGCATGGCGCGGCCTGTAGGAGAGCTGAAGCTGGGGGCGGGGGCGGGGCATGGCACGGCCTGTAGGAGAGCTGAAGCTGGGGGAAGGGGCGGGGCATGGCACGGCCTGTAGGAGAGCTGAAGCTGGGGGGAGGGGGCGGGGCATGATGCGGCCTGTAGGAGAGCTGAAGCTGGGGGGAGGGGGCAGGGCATGGCGCGGCCTTAGGAGAGCTGAAGCTGGGGGAGGGGGCGGGGCATGGCGCGGCCTGGCTCTGCCCCCTCCCCCTGGCACTCCCAGCAGCTGCTCCAGCCTTGAGGGGACAGTGCCAAGCCAGCATTGTGCTGGCTCTGCCACCGCTGGCTTGGCACTGCCCCCTCAAGGCTGGAGCAGCTGCTGGGAGAGGTGTAGCGGGGGGGTAGGCGTGGGGCATGGCACAGCCTGGCTCCACCCCCTCCCCGGCTTTGGCACTCCCAGCAGCTGCTCCCAGCAGGCCACCAACCCCCAGCCGTTCTTTACTGTGTTAGAGTGTCATTTTGTGTCATTTTGGTTGGTGGTGTGCCCCCGGATTTTTTTTAATGTTAAATGTGTGCCACGGCTCAAAAAAGGTTGGGAAACACTGGACTACATCATAAAACATATCATAAGTTCCTTGCACTTTTGTGTTTTTGTATACTTAGTATTTAGCCCTGGCTAGTGTTTCTGTTATAATCACTCACCAGCCATTTGGCCATTGCCTCTTTCAGAAATATGGCCCTCAAACGCCCAAAAGTTCCATGGCTGCGCGAAGCTTCCCTGTCCTTGGCAAGCTCCCTCCTAGAATACCAATTCCAGAGGAAGACCATATACAGACGGAGGACTCCAAAGAGAAAGAGAGGAAAACATGCTGGGACAAAATAAAATGCTCATGTTTTAAGAAAAAGAAGAAAGAGCCCCCACCAGAGCCCGATACATCTGTGAAATCCGAAGTTGAAACTGAAATCGTGCCTCCAGACGGCCAAACTGGCGGAGTTCAGGAAGACGATCCGCTTGAAGATGAAGCCAAAGGAGTGAGACACTACGTCAGCGAGACGCGTCACATCACCACGTATCCTTCGTCACTACCCCCTTCCTCTCCGAAAGAAAAACAGAAGCCAAAGAAGAAAGGAGATGCTGAACAGAAGCCAATGATGATAAGAGAAGCAGAACAGAAGCCAAAGAAGAAAGGAGATGCTGATGCTGAAGAAGCATCGGATGTGGACTCTGAGCCATCCACGTCTGACGCTTCCAGCCAACCGATACGTGAATCCTCCAAGCCACCGAAAGGGATTTTGAAAAGCTCCGAGGAAAAAGTGCAAGATAGCAAATCCGTTCCCGTCATCACGCCAGCGGAAAGGGATGCGGCAAAGACTCTGCCGGAGTTTATGCCGAAACAGTCGACGGTCCATTTCAGAAGTGCCGAGATTTCAGCAGAAAGCAACGACAGTGTTTTCCAGCCATCTTCTGCGGAAACGTCTCCGAAGTCGCCGGTCAAAAGAATCCGTAAAGAAAGGCCTCCTTCTCCCGTGATGCCTCCTAGGTCTCGGGCCTCCAGGGCTCCTCCTCCCTCGGCTGGGGCACCTCCACGGAAAGTTGTAGAACGTTCCAGAAAAGGGCCAGAAGAGGACACTTCACAAGTTGGGGCGGAAATGTCACCCCCTAACAGGGGCGGTCCGACAGGTAGGCCAAGTAAGTGGCCGCATATTTATTTATTTATTTCAGGATCTTACCCCGCTCTTCTCAACCCCCGAGGGGGGACTCAGAGCGGCTTACAGTACGGCACAATTCAATGCCACAACCCCGTAGTATGAAGAATAACACTCTATTGGCATATACAAACACTCTATCAGCATGTAGATAATATATCACAGTTACAAATAAGTAAAGAAGGCGCACTGTAGACCACCCCAATGTACTTGCGCAATGGCTATTGTGGTGCTGTAGATCGTCCGCGATGGATTTCAAAGGCAGAACTTGGCTGCTTGGGTACGGCGTGCAACGATGCGGCGAGTTGGCAGCGCTATGTGATGACGTGGTCGGCGCCTGCTGCGGACGTCGTCAGTGTGTGAGATGCAAGTGACGACAGCACGTACAGGATGGGAAGAGGAGGGGAGGGCCTGGGCAATTGAAGCAATGTGGAATGGGGAATCCCCAATGGGAAATCCCAGGCGATCCCAGGCGTCTTCTGGCGAGAGCTACGGGAACTCCAATCCCTGGCTGGCCAAGTGAATGGCGGACCGCGTCTGGCTGAAACCACAGGTGGGAATCCCGGGAATCAAGACACGGAAGGGGATGGTGGGCTCTCGGATAGGAAGGGTTGGATTCACAAACATACAACTAGCAGTCTAATAAAGGGCATCAATGCCCCGTGAGGGAAAATTTCCCCAGGACTCGTGTGTAAGGGGAGGCGGTGTGGCTCTCTCTTGACACACAAGCTCGGTGGTTAGCTAAGTTCTGCCTTTGAAATCCATCACGGACGATCTACAGCACCACAATAGCCATTGCGCAAGTACATTGGGGTGGTCTACAGTGCGCCTTCTTTACTTATTTGTAACTGTGATATCTACATGCTGATAGAGTGTTTGTATATGCCAATAGAGTGTTATTCTTCATACTACGGGGTTGTGTTATTCCTTACATGCCTCCAGCACATACAGTCTAATCACCATCAGGTACCTACGCACTGTTGTTTTGTGTTTGTGAATGTTACCAGCCTGCTCGTTTATTTTGTACAATTCAATGCCCACATCACAACAGCATAAAACCCCCGAACCCCAAAACAGAGCCAGATTTTTACCTTTTTCCTGAATGCCAGGAGGGATGAGGTGGACCGTACCTCAATAGGGAGCACATTCCACAGGCGGGGAGCCCCCACCGAGAAGGCCCTGTCCCTCGTCCCCACCAGCCACATTTGAGAAGTCAGTCGGAGCGAGAGCAGGGCCTTAGATTGCGAGGTGGGACATAGCGGCTGATGCGTTCGGACAAGTAAGCTGGGCCAGAACCGTTTAGAGCTTTAAAGGTCAAAACCAGCACTTTGAATTGAGCTCAGAATTGGACAGGCAGCCAGTGGAGCTGACACAACAGGGGGGTGGTATGCTCCCTGTATGTAGCTACGGTTAGTAATCTGGCTGCCGCCCGTTGGACTAGCTGCAATTTCCGAACTGTCTTCAAAGGCAGCCCCACGTAGAGTGCGTTGCAGTAATCTATTCGGGATGTGACCAGAGCGTGGACGACCGTAGCCAGATCAGACTTCCCAAGGTATGGGCGCAGCTGGCGCACAAGTCTCAACTGTGCAAAAGCTCCCCTGGCCACCCCTGAGACCTGGGCTTCCAGGCTCAGCGATGAGTCCAGGATCACTCCCAAGCTGCGAACCTGCGTCTTCAGGGGGAGTGTAACCCCATCCAACACAGGCTGTAACCCTATGCCCTGTTCGGCCTTACGACTGACCAGGAGGACTTCTGTCTTGTCTGGATTTAGTTTCAATTTGCTAGCCCTCATCCAGTAGGGCGCCATCTGGGAAGGGGGCGCCATCCTGTCTGCATGGGGCACCATCCTGGCCCTGCCGATGTTCCTCAGGCAGCACCACAGCTGCCTGCTTTTGGGCCCCGGCCTTGTGCACTCAGACACCGTTTCTGGGCTGCGTGGAGGTTTTTGCACAGGCGGTTGCTCCGGAGCTCAATTTGAGCGCAGGAGCAACTGCACATGCGCGAAAACCTCCTCGCATGCCCAGTAGCTCCCATGCGCAGAAGCCTGTAAGCAAAGCACTCCCTTTCGGGCAGGCAGGGAATGCTTTCCCTCTCCCTTTGTCTCCGCCGCATGCGCGTTTGCGGGGAAGGAGAAAAGAATCAGTGAAGGAAGTGTAAGTGAAGGAATGAAGGAAGGGCTTTCCTCCTCCTCCTCTGTGACCTCTTCTTTCCCTTTCTTCGGCTCTATTTCTGTCTAGACCTGAGGGGCCTGAGGCTATGAGGAGTTGTGGGAATTGGAGTCCAAAACACCTAGAGGGAGGGAGGGCCCAAGTTTGCCCAGGCCACGCTGCCTGTATTCGACCTCATTTGAACATTTTGACTGTTTTTCTATTTACATTTACACTGGGATCCTAATTTTGGACTTATGGGAGACTCCTATGAATTATGAGACGGGTGGTAGGTAATATATTCTGATTTTGATGCATTTACATTGCATGTCTTGTTGATTATTATACAGTTCTGCTTAATATTGTCATACAATATAATAAAAGTACAATATAACAATCGAATAATGATATATTTTATATTACATGTAATATTACAAACGATATTGCAGTATAGTGGTATTGTACAAAATAGTAATATATAATATTTTATTTTACTTTATTTTGGGTTATTTGAGTTTTATAGGAGTAATGAAAATATTTAGTAAAAGATAATTTTATTTAAATAAAGAATTTTATTTATTATTTTATAATAATAATAATATAGAATGTTATATTATATTATAATGTCAATATATTATAATATAATTATATTGTAATGTAGTATAATATAATTATGATATAATATAGTATGGGTATGGTATAATATATTGTATATACATTGATACAATATAATACTACTAATGGTATTGTGATATTATAATTGTATATTTGTTTTACATGGGGGCAAAATAATGTTTGGGGGCGCCAAAATAATGTTCGCTTACCATTTAAAATTACCTTAGACCGCCCCTGCCCCCTAAGCCACCTTCTCTTTACTCCACAGACGAAGCGAAGTCGCCCACAGCTAACAGCAGCCAAACGCAACTCCCTTCAGAAAAAATGGCAGCCACATCACCATCCGCAACCAGTCAACCTCAAAAAGAGGCCGACGCCGTTCCCATCACTTCTCTCAGAAATCAGAGGCAAGCACACCTCTTCGCCAGAGTTAGAGCGCCACCTCGAAGGACTGGCAAAGAAAAAGAAGAGGCTGGGGAAAGTTCTGGAGATGATTCTGGGAAAGCAGAGGTCAAAGCAGAAACCCGAGCCAGGCCCCCACCTCAGCGTCCGGTTTTTCAGGAATTGCCCCTTGTACATCAGACCAGAGATAAGAAAACTCAAACTGAATCGCTCACCGAACTGTTCAACGTGGAGGAGGTCCCTTTCCCCACCCTGACTCCAGAACCCAAAACCCCCTCGCCGAAGTTACCCAGAAAGAGCCAGCTCCGTGACGTTTTCATGGAAGGCGCTGATAGAGAAACAGGAACAGTTAGGTTTTCTCCAGCGGCAACGACAGCGCCAACTCCAGGGAGGCAACCGGAAGGGAAAAAATCTGCACCACTTGTGCGTGAGTTGTCGTTGGTTTCAGATCATGGGCTGGTAGTCAGAAATGTTGTGGATGAGAGGAGCTGCCCATCAGGTTGGATTGGGAGAAAGATCAGTGCGGAAGCATCAGGACCTCAGTACAGGCATATTATTATTATTCAGGCCCGGATCACCCATAAGGCCACACTAGGCCACGGCCTAGGGGCGCAGCCAAGGGGGGGGGCGGCAGATCCGGACCCCCCCCCCAAATTTTAATTTTTTAAGTCGATCTTCGGGCTCTTCTGCACCTGCGCGCCATCCACGCCCGCCCCGCGCCCCCCCTTTGCTGCACTCCTCCTTGGCTCCTTTCCCAAGTTGCCAGGGGCGGGGCTTCCCTTCCTCCTCCTCCTCGCGATGCGCCCGGCTTCCTTGACTCAAGGAAGCCGGGCGCGCGAGGAGGAGGAAGGAAGCCCCGCCCCTCCCTTGACTCAAGGAAGCCGGGCGCATGCGCGGGAGGAGGAAGGAAGGCCCCACCCCTTCCTCACTCAAGGAAGGGGCGTGTCGCGAGGAGGAGGAGGAAGGGAAGCCCGCCCCTTCCTTGACTCAAGGAAGCCGGGCGCGTCGCGAGGAGGAGGAAGGGAAGCCCCGCCCCTTCCTTGACTCAAGGAAGCCGGGCGTGTCGCGAGGAGGAGGAAGGGAAGCCCCGCCCCTTCCTTGACTCAAGGAAGCCGGGCGCATTGCGAGGAGGAAGAGGAAGGAAGCCCCGCCCCTTCCTGACTCAAGGAAGCCGGGCGTGTCGCGAGGAGGAGGAAGGAAGCCCTGCCCCTTCCTTGACCCTTGACTCAAGGAAGCCGGGCGCGTCGCGAGGAGGAGGAAGGGAAGCCCCGCCCCTTCCTTGACTCAAGGAAGCCGGGCACATGCGCGGAGGAGGAGGAAGGGAAGCCCCACCCCTTCCTCGACTCAAGGAAGCCGGGCGTGTCACGAGGAGGTGGAGGAAGGGAAGCCCCGCCCCTTCCTTGACTCAAGGAAGCCGGGCGCATTGCGAGGAGGAGGAGGAAGGGAAGCCCCGCCCCTTCCTTGACTCAAGGAAGCCGGGCGCATAGTGAGGAAGAGGGGGAAGGAAGGGAAGGCTTGCCCCCTGGGAGTGAGCCTTCCCTTCCTCCTCCTCCGCAACGTGCCCGACTTCTTTGAGTCAAGGAAGCCGGGCGCGTGGCGAGGAGGAGGGGGAAGGAAGGGAAGGCTCGTCCCCGGGGGCGGGGCTTCCCTTACTTCTCTTCCGCGACGCGCCCAGCTTCCTTGACTCAAGGAAGCCGGGCGCCAGGCAAGGAGGAGGGGGAAGGAAGGGAAGGCTCGCCCCCGGCTAGTAGTCTTGACAACCCGGCGTGTCCTCAGAAGGAGGGAGGAGGAGTGCAGCCCGAGCGATGTCACTCCCTCCAGGGGCGGGGCCCGAGCGACGTCACTCCCTCCGGGGATGGGGCCTGAGTGGCGGCACTGGAAATGGGGCATAATTCCAAAGTGTGGCCTAGGGTGCAAAAAGGTCTTAATCCGGGCCTGTTATTATTGTTATTATTATTATTACCCCACATTCTAACCCGCCCTTCTCAACCCCCGAGGGGGGACTCAGGGCAGCTTACACCGGCAACAATTCGATGCCACAAGATATTACAAGTATAAACAAATATAAACAGTAAATAACTCTCGGCATTAATTCACGAACAAATATTCTTATGAAGGACACATCCCACGCTTTTTACAAGCGTGTTGATGACTAAAAAGGCCAATCCGAGATAGGCAAGTTTGGTTGCAGAAAGCACAGCAGAAAATGTCTTTGGGTGATGGTGTTTCCAAGTTGTGGTTCTTCCTGCATTGTCATTTCTCTTCGAGACCCATTCGGCGTGTCTTCTCGAAAGAGGCCGCAGCATTGTGGATAGTGCGTCTCCATGCCTCCCGATGTGAGGCCAGGGTGGACCATTGTTGGTGATCAATCTGGCCGAGCCTGAGATGTTGTTTCAGGGAGCCCTTATATCTCTTTTTGGGGGCGCCTCTCTTGCGCTGACCCGTGGCGAGTTCACCATAGAGTAGTATTTTTGGGAGGCTGTGGTCCTCCATCCTTGAGACGTGCCCTGTCCAGCGCAGCTGTGTTCTCAATAGCATGGCCTCAATGCTGGTGATCCCTGCTTGCTCAAGGACAGCAACATTAGTCACATAGTCGGTCCAGTGTATATTTAGGATTGTGAGAAGACAGCGCTGATGAAAGCGTTCGAGGAAGTCGTAGGAGTTGGCGATAGGTGAGCCATGTTTCAGACCCATATAGGAGAATAGACAGTACGATAGCTCTGTACACACTGATTTTGTGCTTTGCCTCAGGTGCTTGTTGCTCCAGACTCTTTTGTGAAGCCTTCCAAATGCACTATATGCCTTTGCTAATCTGTGATCTATCTCTTTGTCAATCTTGGCATCTGAAGAGATGATGCTTCCCAGGTAGGTGAACTGCTGAACGGACTTCAGCACAGATTTGCCTATGCTGACGTGGGGATGGTGGTGTTCTTCCTGTGGTGCGGGCTGGTAGAGGACTTCCGTTTTCTTCAGGCTGACTTTCAACCCAAACAGCTCTGCAGCTGTTGCAAAGCAGGATGTGAGACGCTGCAGGGCTGCTTCTGAATGGGCAACAAGGGCAGCATCGCCAGCAAAAAGCAGCTCACGGACTAGATAGTTTAGAGTCTTAGTGCGAGCCCTCAGACGGCTTAAGTTGAACAAGGTACCATTAGTACGATAGCGTACATATATGCCGTCTTCTTCGAGGTCTGCCATAGCCCTTTGGAGCATCATGCTGAAGAAGATTGTAAATAGGGTTGGTGCAAGAACACAGCCTTGTTTCACTCCATTAGTTATGAGAAAGGGCTCCGAGAGAGCATCGCCGTATCTGACTTGACCGCGCTGGCCCTCATGTAACAGGGAAATCATTTTGAGGAATTTCGGGGGACATGCTAGACCAGGGGTGCTCACACTTTTTCAGCATGGGAGCTACTGATTAAAAAACCAAGTCCCAAAGATCACCTACCCAGAAATGTAAAATGTATAACTATTTTCTTATTTATTTATTTATATTTATTATTCATTTTTATGTACCGCTCCTTCCAGCAGGCTCGGGGCAGTTTACATAAGATGAAGTTATAAAACATCAACATTTCAATTTAATAACAACAATACGAAACAGAGCATAAACATACATCCAACCACCCCATTTCTCCCACACTGCCATATTACCACACATATTATCAGCCAGAAAGTAAGAAGAGAGGCTTTTGAACTGCAAGGCCATTTAATACTCAGCAAGGTAAACAAAGGGGCATGCAAAAATACATCCAACCACCCCATTTCTCCCACATTTCCATATTCCCCAACATATATTTCTCAAGGAACAAAGCGAGTAGAGAGGCTTTGGAGCTAAAAGGCCATTTTTAAACATTAAAAATAAACAAAGAGACATGCCACAGAACAATCAAGCACCCACCCCAAAGTAAAAAGACCGACCTTTGAGATGCGGTAAGGAAATGACCCCAAAGCGTCCTTCTCCTCCTCCTCCGTCGTTGCTCCTATTTCCACGCAGCCAGCATGCGTGCCGCCTCCAAGAGCTCACGAGAAGTCCGAGAGGCAAAATGGGCGCTTCTGTGCATGCACGGGGGGGCAGCCATGCATCGCGTCATCCAGGCCCCCTTTGGTCTCCTACGACTCTGAGTGGCTGGAGAAGAATGGAGGGAGGAGGAGGAATCCAAAAGAGGGGGCCCATTCTGCCTCTTGGTCTCTGGATGGAACTTTTGGAGGCGGCGCAACGAGCAGGGAGCGGGGAGGAGCAATGACGGAGGACTTCTTTACAGCGTGCAGGGGCGCGTGAAGAGGACCAACAGCAAATAACCTGGTCAGGGGTCTGAAGATCACCAGGATGAGGCCCGAAGATCACCCTGGTGATCCCGATCACCATTATGAGCACCCCTGTGCTAGACGTTCCAGGATCTGCCACAGACCTTTTCCGCTCACAGTGTCGAAGGCTTTGGTGAGGTCGACAAATGTTACATAGTCCTCTAATTCACTCTATGAATAAAGAGTGTTGGGAGTTGTAATCCAACACCAACTGGAGAGCCATACAATCCCTACCCTGATTTAAAATATGGCTTCATTGGCTGTTAAAAAATTGAAATTATCTTTTGTGCTGTCAAAGGCTTTCATGGCCAGAATGACTGGGTTGTTGTGAGCATTCCAGGTTGTATCGCCATATTCCAGCGGCATTCTCTCCTGACGTTTCGCCCGCATTTATGGCAGGCATCCTCCGCGTTTGTGAGGTCAGACAACCAGAAAACTTACAGCAACCCAAATTATATTTTGCTTTGTAAGAATCTGTTTTTTTTATATATCTCAGGTTCAGTGTCACTACTATAAAAATAAAGGTCAGCCTGTACAAAATACACCAATCCCAAATGACCAAATTGGACTTTTCACCGTGCAAGTTGGCTCAGTGGTTTATTATCTTCCCAAGTCTTATGTCTTGTCTCTTTTCCCCCCTCTCTAGCCTGGAGCAAAATGGGTTCACAAATTCTTTATGTAAAAAGAAATCAAGTACCGTTTTCCAGTTCCACCACATCCTTTTTCCGGCGGTTCCTCAAGCAGCAACTGGAATCCAGGAATGGCTTCTTCTTCCTCTTATTAAAGCTAACCAATAAAGTGCCTCCAACAAAACCACTTGTGACTTGCCATTTCTAGACAGACGGAACAAGAGCTCAGTGGTCAACCACTTGCTTGCTCCTGGAGAGGTTTGAGTGTCAGACCACAGCTATTATTATTATTATTATTATTATTACCGTTATTATTAATATATTTATTTATACCCCGCTTTATCACTTCTGCAGGAGACTCAAAGCAACTTAACATAAAAGCATCAACACATAGGGTCCAAATCCTTGGCTAGCCATGGAAACCCACAGCATGATTTTGGCAATTTTATGCTAACCTCCTCTGAATAAATCCTGTCAAGAAAACCCTACAACAGGGGTGCTCACACTTTTTCAGCATGGGAGCTACTGATTAAAAAAACAAATCCCAAAGATCACCTACCCAGAAATGTAAAACGTATAACTATTTTCTTATTTATTTATTTATATTTTATTAATCATTTTTATGTACCGCTCCTTCCAGCAGGCTCAGGGCAGCTTACATAAAATGAAGTTATAAAACATCAACATTTCAATTTAATAACAATATAAAACAGAGCATAAAAATGCATCCAACCACCCCATTTCTCCCACACTGCCATATTACCACACATATTATCAGCCAGAAAGTAAGAAGAGAGGCTTTTGAACTGCAAGGCCATTTAATACTCAGCAAGGTAAACAAAGGGACATGCAAAAATACATCCAACCACCCCATTTCTCCCACATTTCCATATTCCCCAACATATATTTCTCAAGGAACAAAGCAAGCAGAGAGGCTTTGGAGCTAAAAGGCCATTTTTAAACATTAAAAATAAACAAAGAGACATGCCACAGAACAATCAAGCACCCACCCCAAAGTAAAAGACCGACTTTGAGATGCGGTAAGGAAATGACCCCAACGCGTCCTTGTCCTCCTCCTCCATCATTGCTCCTATTTCCACGCCGCCAGGATGCATGCCGCCTCAAGAGCTCACGAGAAGTCCGAGAGGCAGTATGGGTGCTTCTGCGCATGCGCTGGGCCAGCCATGCATCGCATCATCCAAGCCCGCCCCCCTTTGGTCTCCTACGACTCTGAATGGCTGGAAGGACGGAGGGAGGAGGAGGAATCCAAAAGAGGGGCCCATTCTGCCTCTTGGACTCTGGAGCTTTTGGAGGCGGCGCGCGAGCAGGAGCGGGAGGAGCAACGACAGAGGACTTCTTTGCAGCGTGCAGGGGCGCGTGAAGAGGACCAACTACAAAAAACTTGGTCAGGGCCCTCAAGATCACCAGGATGAGGCCCAAAGATCACCATGGTGATCCCGATCACCATTCTGAGCACCCCTGCCCTACAATATGGTCATGGTAGCGAGCCGAGGGTATCCGGACTGATTTGACCTGCAGCAGGGAGTTCCGCAGTTCCCTGATGCCCCTCTTGGGCAAAGTCGGATGGGAGATGTGACCAGCGAAAACAGCCTTCTCTCCCTGCATCTATCCTTGCCCCTACAGTCTTTCTCTAACATTGTAACCACTTCCCCAGCAATAGCCCCAAAAATAGCAACATTAGTTTCTCCCAACGACACTTTGTCTCTCTTTGCCATTTAAGTTCCACAAGCACGCACATATAACATTCCTTGGTGGCAGAACTCTGCAAGCCTGCCCGGGACGCCATTTTTTGTGTCCCGGGAATGGGGGTTCCATGTCCGTTTCGATCGCGGATACGGAGTCCCCCATTGATTTCCATTGAATTCACTATCCACGAAAATAAAGTCCAACCAATCGCCTCCATTTTAGTTCCTAAATTTTCCTACACTAATCCTAAACCTATCCACCATTTCAGATTTTCCATTTCCAACCCTCACTTGCTGGTAGCGAATAATGTTTTTTTTTTAGTATTTTATCTTCCCCAACAAAGTTCTCACGCTACAGCTGATGCAAAGGACGGGGCTGCAAGTGCCCTTTTCGCCTAGTTCTCTGGAGGACTGCTTGGAGAGATTTTCCCATGGCGGGGGCTATGTGTTTCTTGAGGAGTTCATTGTACCTCGATATCAGTCAGTTTATCATAAATCAGAGTCAATCCGAACTTACAAATTCTATGAGGTCGGGTCAATATGTCTGTGACTTTTTGAATGAAACACAGGTTTTTGGATAAAAAATCATTTTATTTTTCAACGACCAGTACAGTACAGTACAGTAGTCTCCTTTGAACTCTATACACTTTGTCCAACGTTTCTCCAATTTTTTTATCCCTTCCAAAATATAAGATTTGTCGAGGTCATCAAAATAGGTATTTTTTTGTGAGATGATTTCATTGTTGGAGTCAAATCTCTTTCCGCCAGGTTTGGAAACAAAAAATAGTCACTTGGGGCTAAATCCGGAGAATAGGGCGGATGAGGTAGCAATTCGTATCCCAATTCATGGATTGTTGCCATGGCAACTGCAACTGTGTGCACCCTTGCATTGTCGTCGTGCAAAAAACTTTTTCTTGGCCAAATGTGGCCATTTTCCAAATCCTCATTAAATTGACCCAATAAGTTGGCATAATATTTGCCATTGATTGGTTTACTCTTTTGAAGGTAGTCAATGTGAATTATACCGCGTGCATCCCAAAAAACGGTCGCCATGACTTGATTGGCTGGCAAACCCACCTTGACCTTCTTTGGCGCCGATTGACTCCGAGAAACCCACTGTTTTGACTGCTGTTTGGTCTCTGGTGTGTTGTGGTGGATCCACGTTTCGTCCACGGTTACGAAACGGCACAAAAACTCGTCCATATTGCAGTTGAACAACGACAAACACTCCTGCGAAATTGTCACACGATTGCGTTTGTGGTCAATTGTGCGCAAATGTGGCACCCATCTTACGGAAAGCTTTCTCATACCCAAGTGATCATTTACAATTGAAACCACAGAGCCATGTGAGATGCCTATGGCTTCCACAATCTCTCGCACTTTCAATCTCCGATCGGCCAACACCATATCGTGAGCCCCCATATATGGCAGTATAGACTCAGATGATCCAGTTCAAGGCAGATAATCTGGATTCAGAAACTGAATTATATGGCAGAGTAGATACAGACTTGGAAAGATACCCAGGAAAAAAGCAGCACAATTTATTACACCATACATTCCTTAAATTTCTAAATTTATAATGGGTTCACCTCTTCAAACTGCAAGTCTAATTATTATGATTATTATGATTATTATGACGACGACTACTACTACAAAAAAAAATTGCATATCCCCTATAGAGATTGGAAAGATCCATATGTCTGCTGGAAAATGGCTCCATAATTCAGTGGGCGACCTTAACAGAATCGAAACACTCAGCTGCTCCCAGCTCAAAGTATATTTGTAGCACCGAAGCAAAAGTAATAAACAGCAACAAATTCTGAAATATTAATTTGGCCTCGAGCGCTTAACACATTGGGCTTTCATTAATTAATCTGAGTAGAAGCCTAGATCACTTTTTTGGGAGACAGCGTGTAAGCAACCTGCAGCCATAATCTTCCAAAATGTGTTTTTATGAGACTTGGTAACGGTCTTATTTCCTGGAATCCCACATGCATTTTTTTTTAAAAAAAGAATAATATTCCCCAATATAATATATTGGGGAATTTTGAAAATTTAATGATATCACTGAAGGTTTTTTCCCTCCATTTTGACATATATTTTTGATAATGAACTGTAGTTATTCTTAGATATAAAACAACTTACTACTTTTTTTTTTTACAACAGATGCTAATGCCGAAGACTTCTTGTGTTTGGTCTTCTTTTTCCAGATAACCTAAATTTCAATTCTCTTTCAGTTTACCAGGTATGTTAAATTGCTAGCCTCCTTTTATGGGGGAAGTGATGCTTAAAATAAATAACAAGGACTGGAATTAACTGTCCAGTGTCCCCTTTGTCAGGGTTTCTCAACCTGGGGGTCGGGACCCCTGGGGGGGGGGAGGTTGTGAAGGGTATCAAAAGGGTCACCAAAGACCATCGGCAAACACAGGTTTTTTGGTTGGTCATGGGGGTTCTGTGTGGGAAGTTTGTCCCAATTATATCGTTGGTGGGGTTCAGAATGCTCTTTGATTGTAGGTGAACTATAAATCCCAGCAACTACAACTCTCAAATGTCAAGGTCTCCCGAAGGGGACTCAGAGCAGATTACAGTACACATGCTTGCAGACAATCCCTGCAGTTAAACATATATAGACATATTTAGTAGGCATGGTTTCGAACCCAAAAATGGCGATTCTAAAATCAAATGGGGAGGGATTTTTTTTTATTAGTAAAAGAAAGACTTACAAAAAAATTTCCAAAAATTTCTAAAATGTAACTTAATTACTAATGAAATTCGTTAGTAGTTCGTATGCCAGCGCATGCGCATTCCAGATGGTTTTGGCCTACAACTCCCAGAAATCCTAACAGCTGGTAAATTGGCTGGGATTTCTGGGAGTTGTAGGCCAAAACTTGAATAAATCACACTGAATTCTAGATGGGACTCTCCAAATAGGAAGGAGGGAGCAAAGGAGGGAGGGAGGGGGTATTCTATTCTTGGAAGCAGCAAAAGAAAAGGAGGAGGAGCCCCCCCCCTGGCTCCTCGCTGCCTCTCTCTCACCCCGATCCCGAGGGAGCGAGGGCCCAAGTTTGCCCAGGCTGGTCATATACCTACATTCCATGCACATGCAATAATACAGCAGTAATAACAATGGGTATAAGAAGAGGTAAAATTCAAACCGAAGTATTCTGACTGGTCCCTGCCTCATGCGGTGCAAACGGGCTCTTCTCTGTGAGCCCGGGAAAAGCCAGCGTTTTCTGCTTGGGTGCACACATACATACATATTCTTTGGGGGGGGATTTGCTGCGGAATCTTCTCTATGAGCCCGGGATTCTGCAGCAAATCCCCCCCCCCAAGAATATGTATGTGTGTGCACCCAAGCAGAAAACGCTGGCTTTTCCCGGGCTAATAGAGAAGAGCCCGTTTGCACCGCATGAGGCAGGGACCAGTCAGAATACTTCGGTTTGAATTTTACCTCTTGTTATTGTTATTACTGCTGTATTATTGCATGTGCATGGAATGTAGGTATGACCAGTTGGATTACTTATAATATTAGGCACTTACAGTAGCATTCATTCTATTATACATTAGGTTGGTTTCTCAGCCCAATACTCTTTGATGCTTTAGATCCTGGCAGGCAGGAGAGGCAGGGAAGCCTGGAAACAATGTAAATAGAGAGGTTTACTCAGAAGTAAATCCACAGAGGAGGGCACTTCATCCAAAGTGCCCTCCTTTGCAGATTTACTTTTGAGTAATCCTCTCTGTTTACATTTTTTCCGGGCTTCCAGCCGAAAGAAGGAGCGAGTTTAGGGCTTGCCTTGCCATAATACTTATTGGCAAGGGAGGCGGGAGGGTGGTGAGAGAGAAGGAGGGTGCCCCCCCCCTTACGACCTAATAATGACATTTAAGAAAATCCTGGCCCCCGTTCTATAAAGAAAGTCCACTTCCTGGTTGATGCGTCCAGGTGCAGAAATACTCAAAAGTAGCATTTCTTACGAATTTCTTACGAATCATTTCATTTTCATAACTTTTTTCTCATGCCTAATATTTAGACATATATAAACGAACACAGACAAACAGAGGCAAACTTCTGGCCACCAGGTGGAGCTAACGCACTTCTAATCTCTTTCAGTGTTTTCCAGTGTCCCTTGTTGTTATAGTTGACACACACTCTCTCACTGATTCCTTGCATGCTCTAACATACATTCCCCATTCTCCTAGTTTAGAACAGTGGTTCCCAGCTTTTTGTTGCTGGGACCACCTGACCACTCTCCAACATTTTTACCAAAAGGGTTACGAATCAGTTTTTGGACAACTTTCGATTGGGTTTGGTTATTTGCAGTGCCAATTCAGAAAATTGCAATGGATAGACTACATCAGCTCTAATTTCCGATATATGTCTAGTTGTATATTGTTTTTTTTAATTTATATATGTATGTATTTTTATTGTGTTTATTGCTGATGTTTTCATTTTATTTTATTGTAATATGCTGTTTGGGCTTGGCCTCATGTGAGGCGCCCCGAGTACCCATTGGGGAGGGGGGGGGCAGGGTACAAATAAAGATTATTATTATTATTATTATACAGAACATATGCCATGGACAGCAACAGGGAAGGAGTGGCAGGTGGCATGAAGGGAGTGGAAATAAAATAAATAAAATAAAATAAATAAAGAGGAAGGAGGCTAGTGGACCTGATTTTCATCCTCATGGCCCACTGGTGATCCACCACCCAAATTTTAAGAATTTTAGAAGAAATCATAGGGTTAGTATTAGGGATGTGCAGTCAATAAAAAGCAAAGCACATACCATACAACAGTGTTTTCCAACCTTTTTTGAGTTGCAGCACATTTTTTACATTTACAAAATCCTGGGGCACACCACCAACCAAAATGACACAAAATGACACTCTAACACAGTAATACATATAGTTAATATGTTTTTAAATGTATTTATAGACGCAGTGTGAAACCTGGGCCTGTTTCGATGAACACAACAGAGATATCCTGGCAGGAATGGCACAAAGACACAAACTTCCTACACAGAACTCCCATAACCAAGAGAAATTCTATAAGAGTTTGGTGGGCATTGACTTTTAGTTTTGGAGTTGTAGTTCACCAATATCCAGCGAGCACTGTGGACTCAAACAATGTTGGATCAGGACCAAACTTGGCATGAATACTCAATATGCCCAAATGTGAACACAGATGGAGTTTGGGGAAAATAGATCTTGACATTTGGGAGTTACAGTTTCTGGGATTTATCGTTAACACACAATCAAAGAGCATCCTGAACTCTTGCAACAATGGAATTGAACCAAACTTGGCATATTGAACTCTCATTACCAACAGAAAGTACTGAAAGGGTTTGCTCAGGAATTGACCTTGAATTTGGAAGTTGTAGTTCACCTACACCCAGAGAGCACTGTGGACTCAAACAATGTTATGTTATGTTGTTGTTTGTTTTCTATCCAGAATCACAATGTTGGAAGGAGGCTCACCACTTTAAGGTCCCTAAAACAGGCATGGGAATCTTCGGCCCTCTGGGTGCTTTGGACTTCAACTCCCACCATTCCTAACAGCCTGAGGCCCTTTCCTGCTTAAGTGTCTGAGGGGAGGGGGGGAGGAAAAGGGCCTGAGGCTGCTAGGAATGGTAAGAGTTGGAGTCCAAAACACCTGGAAGGTCCAAGTTTGCCCATGCCAGCTTTCGACAGAGACCTCTTCCTCCCCCTTTCCCTTCGCGCCCTTTCTTCCCCCTCCTGCCGAACACTTACTTTTTCTTCTACACTGCCGCCATTTTGATCAGAGGGGGCAGCATGAGCGTGTTCAGGAGGGGAGGGGGGAGGGAGGAAGACGTGACCCGTGCGGGTGCTACTGCACAGACTCGGCCCAGAGCAAAGCGAGGCAAAGCGAGCAGAGCGAGGCTGGGAAGAAGGGAGCCCGAGTGGAGAAGAAAAAGTGTTCGGCAAGAGGGGGAGGAAAGGGTATTGGAGGTTCCCATTTCCCACGGGACACCTGATGATGGCTCACGGCACACTAGTGTGCCATGGCACACTGGTTGGGAAACAGTGTTCTAAAGTATACTTCGTGGAAATTTTGTTACTATACTGAAAGTAATGAAATTCCATTACTATTTCGTTACAGAAATTGCACAAAATTACCTATATGGCTACAATTGGGGAAACTTCGGGGGCTCCTATCTCCCTCATTTTTAAAGCCATTGAGGTGAAACTTGCTACAATGGTAGCACACATTCACCTCTGTTGGCCCACCAAATTTCGGAATGTTTTGCTTATCCATGAATTTTTGGCGAATTTTCAAAGGTTTTATAAAAAAAGGTTCCTACTTTGAAAGTGTTGTTTCCTGTTTAATTGCGGGGTCTTTAATTTGAAAGTAGTTCAATGTAAATAACTGATTGATTCTTTTTGATGCTGATGCATTCTGGAAAATGTAGTTTAGGGCAGGGCCTTTTGAATTCTCCGGCATAAGGCTCCTCCCTTCCCAAACTACATTTCCCAGAGTTCTGTGCTGTCCCAAAAATTTACTACCCCCTCTTTTGCCCACTGCTAATGCAAAGAGATTGCATTAATTTCACAGAGGAATGGCAAGGCACTAAGGCAGCCGTTGGCTTTGCTTCCTTACCTTGCATTAAATAGGAAACTGAGTTTGGGATCCTACCAAAAAGGTGTGGGGTAAGTTTCCATTCTGAAATATTTGATGTGGGCCACACAAACACTTCAGATATAGCTTCCAACTTACACAACTTCCAATTTTATTACATTTCCCGAAACTTCTGATTTTTTGGGGGTTTTTGCGCAAGCCTGAAGAAGAACAAGAAGAAGGGGAGGAGAAAGAGGAATAAACGGAAGGAAAAGAAGAAGAAGAAGAAAAATAAGGGGTAGTGGTGGAGGAAGAAGAAGTGGAAGAAGAGGAGGAGGAAAAGGAAGGGGAAGGGGAAGAAGGGGAGGGGAGAAGAGTATAAGGAAGAGGAAGAAGAAAAAAGCCTGTGTTGGACGGGGTTACACTCCCCCTGAAGACGCAGGTTCGCAGTTTGGGTGTGATCCTGGACTCATCGCTGAGCCTGGAACCCCAGGTTTCGGCGGTGACCAGGGGAACATTCGCACAGCTAAAACTTGTGCGGCAACTGCGCCCATACCTTGGGAAGTCTGACTTGGCCACGGTAGTCCACGCTCTGGTTACATCCCGTATAGATTACTGCAATGCCCTCTACGTGTGACTGCCTTTGAAGACTGCTCGGAAGCTTCAACTGGTTCAATGGACAGCAGCCAGGTTGATAACAGGAGCGGCACTCAGGGAGCGCACAACACCTCTGTTGCGCCAGCTCCACTGGCTACCAGTTTGCTACCGGGCACAATTCAAAGTGCTGGCTTTGGCCTTTAAAGCCCTTAACAGTTCTGGTCCAACTTACATGTCTGAACGCATCTCTTCCTATGAACCTTCAAGATGCTTAAGATTATCTGGACAGACCCTGCTCTCGGTCCCGCCTGCTTCGCAGGCGCGATTGGTGGGGATGAGAGACAGGGCCTTTTCAGTGGTGGCTCCTCGGTTTTGGAATGCCCTTCCTAATGACATCAGATCGGCCCCCTCCCTCCTGACATTTCGCAGGAGGGTTAAGACCTGGCTATTTGACCGGGCATTTGCAGATGTAGTATGATTGTCAAATTGATATCTAAGGAACGACGACGATGCAATTGGAAGTCGATTTAATTAATGAGATGCTGATATTGTGTTTTTAATGTTGAATGCTGATTTGTATATGCTGGAATTGTATTGTGTTGATAATTGTTGATATGTTTGTCTTAAGCAGTTTTTGCTGTTGTACACCGCCTCGAGTCGCCTTCGGGCTGAGGGAGGCGGTGTAGAAGCAAAGTAAATAAATAAATAAAATAAATAAAAAAGGACAAGAGGTGGCAGCGCAGGGGGAGAAAGAAGAGAAAGAAGAAAAGGAAGAAGGGAAGAAAGAGGAGTAAAAGGAAGAAAAGAATAAGAAGGGGAGCCAGTGGAGGAGGAGGAAGAAGAAAAAGAAGAGGAGTAAGTTTGGGCATCCTTTGAGTCAGACACTGAAAACAGAGCACACATTGCATACACTGGACAATGCCTCCATCTTCTGGCTAAAAGAGGAAATACATAAGCAAATTTTGCAGAATGTTTACATTTTTGCCATGGCTTGTCATATCAGCAGTTACATACTAGTTTGAGTGTTGAACTAAATTCCAGGGAACCGGGCCTGGAATCCACGGCTGAACCACCCTTGCTAGGGCCAGCTTGGCCAAATCACAGGTTCCATCTACGCGGCCGTATAATGCAGTTTCACGATGCCGTTCAGTGCAATTAAACTGAATTATGAAACTGCATTATATGGCAGTGTAGATGGGGCCACACTCTCTTAGCCTCGGATGAAGGCAATGCCTAACCTCTTCTGAGTAAATCTTGCCCAGAAAGCCACGTGAGAAAGCTGTCATGAGTCAGAATTAATGTGAAGGCGCACAACAACTATGGTTGCTTAAGTGTAGTCTATCCACCTAGATAATCCTTGGCCACTGGCGATGATGGCTGAGACTGATATTCTTAATTATGATGATCTATCTATCTATCTATCTCTCTGTCTATTAGGCCTGGTTAGGTTTTTCATATCTTGATCAAATTTGTATTACATTTGATTCTAAATTACTTATGAAGCATTTCTAAACCGCTGTAAGCAACCCGAAAGTGAGATACCAAATTCGAAGCCACCGCTGCCATTTTTCGGAAAGAAATCGCCATTTTTGGAAAGGGGTTTCTCTTCCCTAGCCCACTGAGGGGCGTGTCCTCTTCGTCGGCCGGATCTGCAGCCTTGGCGAGCTGCCCAGGGGCGGGTGGGGGCAGGCATTTTGTGACACACGGGCGAGTGCATCCTGGAGCACGTCACCAGCGTGGGGCTGGTGCTCTTGGCCTTGCTGTGGGCCATGTGCGTTGGACTGGGTGCAGGCCGGCATTTTTCCAGCACGCGCTCCTCTCGCCGGGCGTGGCATGGAGCTTTCAAACTGCCCCCGATCAGAAGCAGAGGGAAGACCTGGGCTTTTAAACCTGGCTTGAAAGCCCAGGTCTTCCCTCTGCATCTGAACGGCCCCGCAGGGGGAAGGAAAGCCGCGTCCATAGTGGTTGTTTAACCCGCTTTGGATGCAGTTTTCCTTCAGTTTGGATGTGGCCATTAATGAAGCCATTCCAAAATGTCAGAATGTTAACGAATTAATTTTGAATTCCCCCCCCTAAATTGGAAGTCAATCATATTCAAAGCGCCAGCGCCCCCACATCCGAAATGAGTTTTGAACCATGTTTTTTTAAAATCAACCAGCCCTACTATCTATCTATTAGGCCTGGGCAATAATGGTTCTAAATGGTTCTAAAATACTTACAAAACTAAAGTTCTGGTGGTGAGCACTAGGTGGCGCTGGTGCTTTGCTTTTGCAATGTTGCTAAAGTTCTGGTGGTGAATATTTCAGGACTCCAACAAAACTTTCAAAAATCTATTATTATTTCATTATTGGCAATTTTTAAGACAGAACCAATTAGGAACTGCCATTTATAACGAAAGTTTGAAAGTTTCGTTTGAGTTCTGAAATGTTCACCACTAGAACTTTAGCAAAACTGTAGAAGCAAAGCACCAGCGCCACCTAGTGTTCACCACTGGAACTTTAGTTTTGTAAGTACTTTAGAACCATTTAGATTGCACAGGCCTACTGTCTGTCTGTATGTCTGTCTGTCTATCTATCTATCTATGCACTCTGCTTTGAGAAAACTATAGAACTACCAATGTTCAGATTTTTGTCACTTTGGAATCATGTGTCTTTCCCAACCTACCAGTTAAAAGGATCAGGTAGCAGATGTCAATTCCAACTCTGGCTAGAAGACAGGACTTGGGTAGAGCAGTGTTTCCCAACCAGTGTGCCGTGAGTGATCATCAGGTGTGCCGTGGGGAATTGGCACTCTCCCCCCTCCTAGCAACCCCCTCACAAGTTTCCAAGAAACAAATTGAGCCTCTCCGCTTGGAAATGTGTGGGTTTTTAAAAACTATTTTACTGGATTTTTCGAGAGTTGGGTCCCCCCCCCCCAAAGGAACGGTTTATAACAGCTTCATGAAAACCAAAGGTAACTGGAAGCAAGTTTCACTAAGGGTGAAATTTCACAAAGGTCTGGAGAACAAGCTCTATAAGGAGCGGCTTGAAGAGCTGGGCATGTTTAGCCTGAAGAAGAGAAGGCTGAGAGAAGACATAATAGCCATGTATAAATATTAGGCGTGAGAAAAAAGTTATGAAAATGATTCGAAATGAAATTCAAGAAATGCTACTTTTGAAGTATTTCCGCACCTGGAACGCCAACCAGGAAGTGGACTTTCTTTATAGAACTTCGGGGCCAGGATTTTCTTAAGTGTCGTTATTAGGTCGTAAGGGGGCACCCTCCTTCTCTCTCACCACCCTCCCGCCTCCCTTGCCAATAAGTATAATGGCAAGGCAAGTCCTAAACTCGCTCCTTCTTTCGGCTGGAAGCCTGGAAAAAATGTAATCAGAGAGGATTACTCAGAAGTAAATCTGCAAAGGAGGGCACTTTGGATGAAGGGCCCTCCTTTGTGGATTTACTTCTGAGTAAACCTCTCTGTTTACATTTTGTCCAGGCTTCCCTGCCTCTCCTGCCCTGCCAGGATCTAAAGCATCAAAGAGTATTGGGGTGAGAAACCAACCTAATGTATAATAGAATGAATGCTACTGTAAGTGCCTAATATTATAAGTAATCCAACTGGTCATATACCTACATTCCATGCACATGCAATAATACAGCAGTAATAACAATGGGTATAAGAAGAGGTAAAATTCAAACCGAAGTATTCTGACTGTGGTCCCTCCTCAAGCGGTGCAAACTGCAAAAGGCTCTGCTCTATGAGCCCGGGAAAAGCCAAAAGCCCGGGCACCGCGTTTTGCTGCCTGGTGTGTGTGCATATTATTTGGGGGATTTGCTGCAGAATCTTCTCTATGAGCCCGGGATTCTGCAGCAAATCCCCCCCAAGAATATGTGTGTGTGCACCCAGGCAGCAAACGCTGTGCCCGGGCTTTTGGCTTTTCCCCGCTCATAGAGAAGAGCCTTTGCAGTTTGCACCGCTTGAGGAGGGACCACAGTCAGAATACTTCGGTTTGAATTTTACCTCTTCTTATACCCATAGTTATTACAGCTGAATTATTGCAACTGCATGGAATGTAGGTATATGACCAGACTGTGCAAATTTGGGCCCTCGCTCCCTCAGGATGGGGTGAGAGAGAGGCAGCGAGGAGCGAGGGGGGGGGGCTCCTCCTCCTTTTTTTTGCTGCTTCCAAGAATAGAATACCTCCCTCCCTCCTTCCTATTTGGAGAGTCCCATCTAGAATTCAGTGTGATTTATTCAAGTTTTGGCCTACAACTCCCAGAAATCCCAGCCAATTTACCAGCTGTTAGGATTTCTGGGAGTTGTAGGCCAAAACCATCTGGAATGCGCATGCGCTGGCATAACTACTAACGAATTTTTTACATTTTAAGTCTTTTGGAATTACTAATCAAAAAACTAATCCCCCATTTGATTTTAGAATCACGATTTTTTGGTTCGAAACCATGCCTAATAAATATGTGAGAGGAAGTCATATATATGTTGTGTTCATCGAAACAGGTCCAGATTTCACACTGAGTATATAAATACATTTAAAAACATATTAACTATATGTATTACTGTGTTAAGAGTGTAATTTTGTGTCACTTTGGTTGGTGGTGTGCCCCAGGATTTTGTAAATATAAAAAATGTGCCGCGGCTCAAAAAAGGTTGAAAAATACCAGGCTAAGTGAAGAAATAGTCTGACTGGGACCAGTATAAGGCAAATTTACTATGTAAACAAAGGCAAGGAAATAGGTAGCTGCCCAAGCACCTCGTTGAAAGGCTGGGTTAAAAAAAATTATGACATAGAAATTGATAGGAAACAATACTATATTTTCATTTGCATTTTCATAGTCAGAAATGACATGTATACCATTTTAAAATGTATTCGGTTTGAAATCTTCAGGTTGACCTATTTTGCCAAGCTCTCCGCCAAACAACCTTGAAATGTATAATTAAGAAACACTCAATGCGCAGCAAGGACTTCCTTCTCAGTTGCGTGTATTCAAAGGCTTTCTCTTCTTGCTCGCATAAGCAGCCATTTCCAGGAGTTCACAATCAAAGAAAGTGATTATATGTTTTCGAACGAAAAAAATCCAATCAGTGAACATAATCTGAACTCGTCTTGCAACCAAATAATTCAGGAGTCAACAGTGCAGCTTCTCATCTTTGGAATCCGAACAAGTGCATTGTTATATTTGGTAAGCAAATATTGGCCTTCATGCAATCTGTGCTCAAGTTTATTACTGACTAGCTGAGGACCCGGCGATGCCCGGGTTATTTGAGGAAGGCATTGTGTGCCAAGGTTGGTTCCTATTAGATGTGTATGTGGCTTGCAGTGATCTCAGGAAGTTAGTGAAGCTACTGCAAGTCCCATTGGCCATGGTCCATCCCCCTCCCAACAGCACCAGGATGTAGAGTGGGTCATGGGGGCTCTTGGTGCCATGTTTGGTGTTGATCATTCATTGGATGAGGGTTGCAGTAGTCTCAGAAGGTGAGTGAAGGTATTTCAAGTTCCGTCATCCATGGTCCATCCCCCTCCAAACAGCACCAGGATGTAGAGTGGGTCATGAGGGCTTTGTGTGCCAAGTTTGGTCTTCATTAGTCATTGAATGAAAGTCGCAGCAGTCTTGGGAAGTGAGTGGAGGTACTTCAAATCCCATCATTCGTGGTCCATCCTCCTCAATACTGCACCAGAATGTAGAATGAGTCATGGGGGTTCTGTGTGCCAAGTTTGGTCTTGATCACTGTTTGGATGAGGTTGGCAATGGTCTGGTGAAATGAGTGGAGGTACTTCAAGTCCCATCATCCGTGGTCCGCCCTCTGAACTGCATCAGGACGTCCATTGGGTCATGGGGGCTTTTTGTGCCAAGTGTGGTCATGATTATGCACTGGATGAGGGTCGCAGCGGGCTTGGGAAGTGAATGGAGGTACTTGAAATCCCATCCCTCATGGTCCATCCTCCTCTAAACTGCAGTAGGATGGAGTGTGGGTCATGGGGGTACTGTGTGCCAAGTTTGGTCTTGTGGTTCAGGGCCGCCTTGGTCTGTGGGGAATGAAGAGTTTGAAAGTACTACAAATCTCATAACCTATGATGGTACTTCAAGTCCCATCATCCATGGTCCTCCCTACTCCAAACTGCAGTAGAATGAATCATGGGTCATAGGGGCTCAGTGTGCCAAGGTTGGTTACTGTTAATTAAGGCCATACACAATGTCCCATTAACTGAGGCCTAGTCAGGGAAATCAAGTTAATGAAGCCTTACTGTAAATTTTGGGCCTGGTTTGTGATTTGTAGGGCATACAGTGTTTTCTGGGAAGTTAATTGGGTGAAGGTACTGCAAATCCCATCATTCGTGGCCCATCCTGTCCTAAACTCTCTTTTGGGGCCTGTAATGTTCTGGCCTGCTCTGCTGGTAATTGGTAACTTTAAAAGGCCGAATGGCAGGCAGCCGTTTTCTAAAAGCTGAGGGGAGGAGAAAACCCCTCAGGGGAATCCATTTTGTTTTCACAGAGCCAAGTGGGGAGGGAATGTTGATGGTGCCTTTCCAAATCCTGTTGTTTGAGTGGGAAGAAATCCTGTTGTTTGAAATGTAGAGGCCTGGATTCTGGGATGCTGGCTAATCAGTGGCAATCAATGCCCTCTGTCTGGTGCCTTAGAATTTTGGAGTGGCGAGGCTGGCCAATCAAAGGACTTTAGGCAAATAGCTGCCACATATCCGCCCTTCCGCCCTCCGCACACATACATACATACAAACATTCTGCTTTATTAAGGTATACAGATACAGATAGTAGTTACTTATTTTTAAAATGATGTTTTCTGAGAATACACATGCATGCCGCAGTGGAGCAATGGGTTAAACCCTTGTGCTGCTGAACTGCTGACCTGAAGGTTGGCAGTTTGAATCCTCGAGACGGGGCGAACTCCCGTCTGTCAGCTCCAGCTCCCGCCAATCTAGCAGTTCAAAAGCATGCAAATGTGAGTAGATAAATAGGAACCGTTTCAGTGGGAAAACGCAAAGAGACACTCCCAAGCAATCTTGCTGGCCACAGGACCAGGAAGTGACAACGGTGGCTCCTTGACTTGAAAATGGAGGAAAAGAACCTGTCCTCCACACTTGATGAAGATTGTCTAATGGTAATTATGCTGCATTCAATAATACATATTCACCATGTTTTGGGTTTAATATACATGTTAATTATTTATAATGAATATTTTTAAGATTGTTTATGTACGGGGACGTCGGCACGCTGCACATTTGCTCTGAGGAAGTTTCGGGAACGAAACGGCCTGGAAAAGCCAGCTCTGGAAAGCGCTTTAGCCGTTGGCAGCCTCCTTTCGTGGAGTCCTGTTATGTTGGTGCCTTCAGTCACTGCCGGAGCAGGAGTTCCTGCAGCTTCTATGTATCTATGCCTTGGATTTACACCGCATGGTTTTTGGAGATTCCCTTCTATCCTCAATTGAGGTTTGATTTCTTCACCTTCAATATTATTATAGTGAAGAACGGACTTTGGTTTGTCCATTGCGGAGTATTTCTCTCTTTCCGGATACCTACTATGAACGGATACGTTGAGAAAGGTACTGAATCTTGGGTGCTCATATGCAACTGTGTGCTTTTGGGATATTTTTTTGATACTTTTGGATATTTTTGATTATTTTTAAGGCCTTGCATTGTCTGGGGCCAGTGTACCTGAGGGATCGCCTTGTCCCGTATAAACCCCAGAGATCACTGCGCTCAGAAGATCAAGACCTTTTAGAGATTCCCAGCTGTAAGGCTTTGGCCTGACGGCGACTAGACGCAGGACTTTTTTGATTATTGCTCCATCACTATGGAATGCTCTTTCTCCAGAAGCCCGGGCACTGTCGGATCTGGTATCTTTCTGCAGGGCTTGCAAAATCCATCTGTTTTAGGAAGCCTTCGAGTTGTGTTCAATTGTATTTTAATGCTGTTTTAATTTGTTTATATGATTCTTGTGAACTGCCCTGAGCCTTTGGGAGTGGCGGCATAGAAGTTGAATAAATAAATGAAAAAATTAATAAATAAAGATGGAGCAACAGCACCTCCTTGTGGCTGGAGTCAAGAACAGCCTCCAGATGCTGGAGCTAGAAAAAGATGGGAAGCCATTACCTCTGTTTATGTACTGTCTTTGTTAATTGTATAACTGTTGTAAGTCAGGCCTCGGCATCGCCTGATAGCAGAGCTGTAGTAGACGCTGAGTTATCACAAGCTGGGAGCTGCATGGAGTTGGGAGGGACTGATGAGACTTCAGATGGTGGGGTGAGCAGAAAATGGAATGCAAGCAATTCCAGCTCTGATGAATTAGAGCAGAGGAAAAGAATTCGGCAGGCACTTACAGCTCCTACAGATTGTGAGTCATTTGAGGGTTTTCCTGGAGATGTGGAACTGGAGTCAGAAGAAAGTGATACTGAGCTAGATTGGACTTTGGTAAAAAAAAAGTTCAGGATATATATAATGCTGACTCTAGTAGTGCCACGTTTATGGGGTTTGGCAGTGACAAAGACTGGCCCTCTGAAACTTCTGGGAATGACTGGGAAACACTAAGTTATGAGAAACGCTGGGAGACCTGGAGAAACGCTGAAAGAGTGTCAGCTGCTGAGAGGCATGCAGCTGCTTCACCTAATCTGGAAGGGTGTGACTCAGACGAGTCTGATCTTTAGGGTTATTGTCAGGCCCCAGGCCTCTGTTTCCCTAGAACCAAACCACAGCCATGATGGCAGTAAGTTGCCATTCATGCCTGCCTGTCTTCCTTCTGCAAACCAGAGGCAAGACGAGCAGGTTCAAACTTTGGCCAAGGTCACTACTGCTGTTCAGGCCGATAAGCGGAGACGCTGGGAGCCTGGAGATGGGGCAACTCCTTTACACAGATGTCAGGCCTAATTGGCATCGCATACCTTTCCCTTGAGAAGAGACTAACAACAGCTGGAAACCCTCTCTATGGGAATTGACACTTGACACACTTGCATCGGACCTTCTTCAAAGGATTGGTGGACTATAAATGTGGGGTCTCTGAAACCATCCCCATCTCAAGCCAACGTAGTAACTCACGCTCATGGGATCCTGAATCGGCCTGCTGGCCTCCTTGCTAAAGAACTTTGTTTTCCAAGCTGCTTAAAGACTTTGCCTGTGGATTTGGCCCGGTTTGGGCAAGAAGCTTTCCTTGTTTTGTTCCTGATTGCCAAAGGATTATAATCCGCTTCAGCTTCCTTGTGGACAATGTGCTGCTATCTATGGCTGCTGTTTTAAGAGCATCTATAGACTAATTTTCTAGCCTCTTTCCTATTCCAGTTATTCTAAATAAAGCATTTAACCTCAGCTGGTCTCGTGTGGTTTACTAAGGGAGATTCCAAGTGCCTCAGGTGCGACAGTTATAAATTGTGGGTTTGGGAAATGGTTCCTTGCGGCAGGCAAGGAGTTGTGTCTGGTGTCCTGTTACCTTGGCATCCTGTTTATCTTGTCATCCTGTTTATCTTGGCATCCTGATATCTGGTATCATGTTCCTGACTACTCGTGAGTTAAGGTTTTTTACTCTGCCACTTTTGGGGGGCTGGAATGCTGCTGCTGCTCTGGCTGCAGTTTTGGGAAAGGTGGAGGGTTTTGGTCTTCAATGCTCTGCTTTTTATCCAGCTACAGCCGTGTGTTCCTAGCGGC
Source organism: Anolis apletophallus (assembly GCA_030556195.1). Taxonomy (NCBI): domain Eukaryota; kingdom Metazoa; phylum Chordata; class Lepidosauria; order Squamata; family Anolidae; genus Anolis; species Anolis apletophallus. The sequence continues at coordinate 32,761,434 of JARBWK010000016.1, forward strand.
GGAGTTTGACTCCACTGGATCTTCTGTGAGTTTCAAGCTGGAAGACTGGTATTGTATTACAATGGAAGGAGGTTGACAATGTGATTTATGGGGATTACGATGTGTGTTATCCCTGTACATTTAGCTCCTGTTGGACCTTGGACCGTCTCCTTGTTTTCCTCCATCATTTCTCCTGCCCTTCACCTCGGAACGGTTACAGACTTCGCTTTTTGGATCATCCCACAACGGACGTCGCAGAGGACGTCTCTGAGTTTGTTTTGGCTTCTCCTGCAGTGGTTTTTTTGGGCGTCCCCTGGGTTTTTGTGGGTTTTTGCCAGTTTGGCTAGATTTTTGTTAGTCCCCTTTCCATTTCTTGTAAAATAAACCTTTTGTTACCCCCTTTTACATCTGGGCTTGGCTCTAATTGGCGTCTGAGCTACAACAATAACAGCACTGAATGTTTCCCGTATATGTGTACTGTAATCTGCCTTGAGTCCCCTTGGGGAGATAGGGCGGAATATAAATAAAGTATATATTATTAGGCAGAACTTCTGAGGGTACTACAGCATTTATGGTCTGTGGTCACGTATGGAGACAGAAACATCAATTAATAGGACCCCTTTCTTCTTCTTCCTCCTGTCAGTTCTTCACCTTGAGTAAGCAAAGGTACATCAAGCAGTTTCAAATAAGACATGGATATTAGCATTTAGCTTTAAAATCTTTATAAAGTGTCTGAAAAATGACATTTTAGAACTTTTTTTTCTATGAAGGGCGAATAAATAAAAGCCATTGTGAAATATGGTATGTAATAAAAACATCAGAATATCTTACAATTCAGGATGAATTAAATGAAAAAACGAAACGAAACGAAACAAAAACCCTGCCCAAATAATGGAACGAAAGGGGAAACCAAGAGCACAGTGAATTACTAAGGTCGCTTCAATTGCCATTCTTTAGGTTCTCTCTCTGGAGGGCTTATATTATTCATAATCTCAGTGCAGACGCAACTCCAGCCCTTCGACAGCGAATGAAGAGGGCACAGCTCATGTTACGGAAATGTACACCAATAATGGAACACATTTAATCCCTTGTCACAGGAGGATCCTATTGTTGTAGGGGACTCATCTAAATCAACTCACAGCCCTAGGATATTCTATACCTAAATGTTTTATTCTAGACCTAAAGCATACCCAACGGACACTTACCCTTTTCCTTAGTACCTCCAAGGATGGAGATACCGTACGTATGATTAAAAAATATAACTAGTTATTATCCTAACTACCACCACTACTCCACAGCCTTAAAATGAAGGCACTCCCCCATCCAACCAACCAACCCTACAGTTCGAACGATGCTTTTCATACTAAGTGTAGGTTCACAGTTGGTACTTTTTGCACACTTTCTTCAATTGCCTGGCGCCAGGCAGGTCTAGGGCTTCCTTGCACTTTTGCGTTTTGCACGGACATATCCTTTTCTGTTGTCTTTGCCTCGCTATCCAATCCATTGATGTGGATGGAGTCAGGCCCGGATTAAGAGTTTGTGGCGCCCTAGGCCACACTCTGGAAGTGCCGCCCCTGCCCCGGGTGGCCGCTGCGGGGCCAGGGCCGCTTGCGTGGGGCGGGGCTGCTGCGGCAGGGCCGCTGCGTGGGCGGGCCGCTGCGGGGGCAGGGCCGCTGCGTGGGCGGGGCCGCTGGGGGCCCTCCTTCCTCCTCACTGAAGGAAGGAGGGCCAACGCCTGTGAACACTGGCTCCCAGCCCTCCTTCCTTCAGTGAAGGAAGGAAGGAGGACCGACGCCGACGTGAACGAGGACGGGGCGGCCCTAGGGCCTCTGACGCGGCTCCCCACTGCCCCCTCCTCGCTCATGTTGCCCCCGCCCCTTCTTCCCTCCGCCTCCTCCTTGCTCGCATCGGTGAAGGAAGGCGGGCCGACGCCGGCGCGAGCGAGGAGGGGGCGGTGCTGCAGCGGGACTCACTCTGCCTCCTCCTCGCAAGAGTTGGCGTCGGCCCCGCCCCTGGTTCCTTCACTGAAGGAAAGAGGGGCGGGGCCGACGCGAGCGAGGAGGAGGCGGAGGGAAGTCCGCTGCCGCCCCTCGCCGCTCACGCCACGGCCCTCCTTCCTTCACCGGCGCAAGCAAGGAGGAGCCAGAGGGAAGGAGGGGTGGGGCCAACATGAGCGAGGAGGGGGCGGCGGGAAGCCGCGTCAGAGGCCCTAGGGCCTATGGCACTCCGCACGCAGGAGCACCCGGAGATCGAACTTTTATTTTTTTTTTTGGGGGGGCAGGACCTGCCGCCTCCCCATGGCTGCCACCCTAGGCCATGGCCTAGGGTGGCCTTATGGGTAATCCGGGCCTGGATGGAGTTCATTGGAGGAGGAACCAATTTACAAAACTAAAGCACATATGTGTCATCTCTTTTTTCTCTTTACAAGAGGGCCAGATAAGATAGCAAAAATACTAAACACTGGGGTGTTTTTTTTTGTTCAGCTCTAAATTTACAACTTGAAGCAGTGTCTACGGTCCCCTAAACCATTTTTATTTTAATAAACTGGGCAAAAACTATACATTATTTGGAAGTATTAACACAATGCGATAGATCTCTGAAAAGGACTGTGTACAGGAACTCCTCACGGTTGTTGCGGTGTGCCCTGACGCTTTGCTTCAAATGAACCACTGACACTTCCTGCAAAAAAGCATTATGAATCCACCATGAACCTACGGACAGTTTCTTTTTCCTCCTTTCTTCGAACAGAATTCAAGTAGTGCAGAAGGAACATGTAGATGCCTTTGAAACCACAGGCGAGGCAGGCGCGGAGCCACTTATTGGATTGTTTTCCCCCCGGCTCCACTTGGGCTAAGCGCCCCAGCGGATCTATAAGTCCGTTGACGTTAGCTTTTTCATGCTCCGCCGTTGAGCTAAGCTTGAAGCTGCGACAGGCTCCAACACAGGCTGAAATGTCTTGTTATTCAGTGCAGAATATGTAGCAGCCATCGCTCCCTGGAAAACAACAACATCGGAAGAAAGTGTCACCTCTCCATCGGCAACGGCAGCACAAAAGTTTGAGGCCATGGATTCAAGATGGCAGCGGCTGTAGAGCTCCCTGTGGGTAGAGCTCCCTGCCAGTACTGCAAACCATACTCAGGAGGGTCCGCGTTTGATCCCAGATCACAAGAAGTGGTCTTAGGCAATCCGCAGACCCTGAATAGTCTGATCTGGCTGGGCAAAACAGCATCTCTGCTCCGGAGTCTCCGGAGTCCCTGCGGGAGGGCGACCCAGCCATTCGAGCGAGGACCCGCAACGGGAGAAGAGGAGGAAGAACAACCAGACCGGTGGGTCATTCGCCCGGTGACGGCCGCCACGGCCTATATATTAAGATCACTTGGCAGGAGATGCCCAACAAGATCAACCCTCATGAGAGGGCCGAACCCAACTGACATAGAACTGCACCCGGCAGAAGCCTCCGAGAACCGGAGAAGCAGCCCTCCACCGAGGCCTCAAGGTACAGAAGGCATACAACCCAATCCCCTGATGTCCGAAGAGTTGATGAATGAATACAGGAAACTTATGGACCGTTTGAATAGGTTTGGTGACCTCTTAAGAAGCATGGGCATTCTCGCACCCCGGGACCGTTCTTTGGAGCCCGGACCTGTGACTACGGACAATCTCCACTATGACTTCCCTGAGGCCCCAGACCCCGACTGGGACAAGTCCTGGGACTTCCCAGCGGGGGACCCTGGGCTGGCTCTGGAGAGACCAGAATCCAAGGTAGACAATGAACTAGCTGTTGCCGAGGACGGCGCAGAGAGTCCGACCGAGAAAGTCGCCGCCGGACTGACCCTGACCAAGAGGCTGGAGGGGACGGACGAGCCGCTGCCCACCCACCTACCTCTGTCGGATGGACTGGACCCGGGTCCGGGTCGGCCACCAAAGATGGCGGCTGACCTTGAAGACGCCAAGCTAGACTGGACATCTTCACCTCGGGAGAGGAGGAGAGCCGGAAATGACCCTCAGCGGAAGTCCCTGCCCCTGGAGGACTGGAGACCCAGAAACAGCTTGCAACGGAAGTTGCGCAGCCACCGGAGAACACGGAAGCGGCACCGTGGGATGAAGAGACGCCGGTACTCAACATCTGGCCCCCTCGTGGAGCACTGGAGGAGACCAGCATCCTGCCCCAACGACAGAACCCCGGATACTATCAAGCCTCCGGCTGACTTACCAAAGGAGAAAAGGCACAGAACATTCAAGTCTAGGACTTGGAGGACCTTCCAGTCCAGGACTTTTTGGAATATGAACTCTAGGCCGCATGAGTCCCCCTGGACGTGCCCCAAGCCCAAGAAGGAAGAGGTACTAACAGGAAGGAGTTCCTCTTGCAGACTGTTGCTTGGTGGGAGAGATGCCCTTCCTCCCGCTAACAAACAGTTTCGAGACATTCTCTTAGGAACCCCCAAGCTGCCTCCCTTTGACTGCAGGATTGAATCCTCATAGACTAATCTGACATTGCCTACTCTGTTGGGGCCTGAGTTGCCCTCACCCTGCCTTTCCTATCCCCCCCCATATCCCCTCCCTCCCTCCTCTCCCTCTTGTTGTTATTATTTTAATTTGTTGTTGTCTGTCTATGTCAAGCTTTTCTAAACCGCTCCGAGCCCTCGGGGAGTGGCGGTATAGAAGTTTGAATAAATAAATAAACAAACAAACAAAGACATCTTGGACTGGTCACTGGCTTTACCTTTACTAGATGTGGCGCATCTTGCCTATTTAGCTGGTAATGCGGCAGCTGGTCCCTGCAGGCGATCCATGAGTGTTTAAGCACTTGCTCCGCGGTGTATCGTTGATGTGGATCTACATGTAGCATATGAGACAGCAAATCCTGGATGAAAGGAAAGTAAGCAGATACAACAGTTACAACCCAATCTCAGGAGGGGAGTCAAACTTGGCCCTTCACAATAAATAATAATAACAACAACAACAATGCCTAAAGACCTTGGCCTGCACTTAAACACAATCAGTACTGACAAAATTACAATTTGTCAGCTGCAAAAGACCACACTGCTGGGATCTGCATGCATTATTTGCTGATACATCACATAGTCCTAGACACTTGGGAAGTGTCCAAGGTGTGATCCAATACAACAGCCAGCATAGGGATCTTGTTTGCTGTGTACTAATCTTGTTGTGTTTTCAAATAATAATAATCTCGGCATTGCTTCGCAAATGAAGATTCTTAGGAAGGACTCATCCCACACTTTTTACAAGCGCGTTGATGACTAAAAAGGCCAATCTGAGATAGGCAAGTTCGGTTGCAGAAAGCACAGCAGAAAGTCTCCTGGGGTGATATTGTTTCCAAGTTGCAGTTCTTTCTGCGTTGTCATTTCTCTTCGAGACTCGTTCGGCGTGTCTTCTCGAAAGAGGCCGCAGCATTGTGGATAGTGCGTCTCCACGCCTCCTGATGTGAGGCCAGTGTGGACCATTGTTGGTGATCAATCTGGCCGAGTCTGAGATGTTGTTTCAGAGAGTCCTTATATCTCTTTTTTGGGGGTGCCTCTCTTGCGCTGACCCATGGTGAGTTTACCATAGAGTTGTATCTTTGGGAAGCGGTGGTCCTCCATCCTAGAGACGTGCCCTGCCCAGCACAGCTGTGTTCTCAATAGCATGGCCTCAATGCTGGTGATCCAGGCTTGCTCAAGGACAGCAACATTAGTCACATAGTCGGTCCAGATAGTTTATAGAGTCTTAGTGCGAGCCCTCAGACGGCTTAAGTTGAACAAGCTACCATCAGTACGATAGCGTATATATATATGCTGTCTTCTTCTTCGAGGTCTGCCGTAGCCCTTTGGAGCATCATGCTGAAGAAGATTGTAAATAGGGTTGGTGCAAGAACACAACCTTGTTTCACTCCATTAGTTATTAGAAAGGGCTCTGAGAGAGCATCGCCGTATCTGCCTTGACCGTGCTGGCCCTCATGCAACAGGATTATCATTTTGAGGAATTTGGGGGGACATCCTAGACATTCCTAGATCTGCCACAGACCTTTTCTGCTCACAGTGTCAAAGGCTTAATATTAATATTATTATTATTCCTTGGAGAGGAATAATAATAGTAATAATCTTATTTATTTATTTATTTATATTCCGCTTTCTCTCCCCAGAAAGGGCTCAGAGCAGATTACAGTACACATATAAGGCATTCAATGCCATTTTACATGAACAACAACATACAATACACAGATAAGATAAAGGCCTCCCCCTTTTCCATCTACGGCATCTGGAGGTGATGATCAACTTCTGGCCATGAGAAGGTGCTCTTGTTCCATTTTCCATGCTGAAGGAACCAGCTGTCCGTCTGCATGGGGCACCCTTTTACCTTCCTGCCAAGGTGGTACCTATTGATCTACTCGCATTGCATGTTTTCAAACTGCTAGGTAGGCAGAAGCTAGGACTGAATCAATAGCTCACCCCAACTTGTGGCTTCAAACTGTTAACCCTCAAGTCAGCAGCCTTTTCTGCAGCTAGTGACTTTAACCACTGTGCTACCACAATGACAATATGACTTTCCTGTCCAAGACACATTTTGATAGACCTATTTCTGGATATTGTGGTTATTCCAGAGCCTGGGAGAGTGGATGGGTTTTTCAATGAAGGAAATGAGGAGAGTTTAGATCAGTGTTTCCCAACCTTTTTTGAGCCACGGCACAGTTTTTACATTTACAAAATCCTGGGGCACACCACCAACCAAAAGGACACAAAATGACACTCTAACACAGTAATACATATAGTTAATATGTTTTAAATGTATTTATACACTCAGTGTGAAACCTGGGCCTGTTTCGATGAACACAACATAGATATCCTGGCAGGAATGGCAGAAAGACACAAACTTCCCACACAGAACTCCCATAACCAAGAGAAAATACTATGAGTTTGGTGGGCATTGATCTTGGGTTTTGGAGTTGTAGTTCACCTATATCCAGAGAGCACTGTGGACTCAAACAATGTTGGATCAGGACCAAACTTGGCATGAATACTCAATATGCCCAAATGTAAACACAGATGGAGTTTGGGGAAAATAGACCTTGACATTTGGGAGTTACAGTTTCTGGAGGACCCTCCCTGCCAGGCTGGAATTGGGGTCGTGGGGAGGAGGAGCCTCACTCACCACCTGCGCAGCTCCTCAGGGGTCAGCGGGGTGGCCCGGGTGGGCATCTCGGGGCTGGTGAAGCAGGCAGAAAAAATGGCGGCAGCGGGTAGGGAGCCGGAGGGTGGCCGAGAGCGGTTTTTGCGCGCACTGGGAGGAGGGGGAGGAGCGGGGCCGGTGCTGGACTGAACCATCTGGCATTAGGCCTGGGGGGGGGGAGGGGTAGGTGGCAAGAGGAGGTCTCTACTTGGGGAAAGGGAGGGGGCCCTTCCCAATGCATGGAGAGGGAGAGACCAAGTAGACAACAGGTGGGGAGGGGGGTGTTTGTAATTTTTGTGCCTTTTTCGAGGTAGGTTTCTTAGGGTTTTTATACTTCAACACACTAGATTCCCCCCCCCCCCCCTTCCTGGAAGTTCCAATTTCCCAAGGCACACCTGATGATTGGTCACGGCACACTAGTGTGCCCTGGCACACTGGTTGGGAAACACTGGTTTAGATTATGTCTGTGAGAATGGGCTTGAAAGTGAAACTGCCTCAGAGTCCAGCAGAGAGGGAGGTGCACCGGCTGGCAAAGACTTTTCGGCTACTCGTCTCATAACAACCTCAGATAAGGAGTTGGATGGATGAGGAAGTTCACCTGAAAACACACCTGCGGTCAGCAGAAATCTCAGGCTTCATCTTAGGGAAGAAGCAAACAAATTAAGGAAGACACAGAGACTCCGTGAGAAAAACAGCAGCATGAGAAATCTCACAGGCAAGGCAGTCAAGGTCACAGACATGACTTTGTGGCTTGTTGACCTCAAATCAGATAATTGCTTTCTTTAGAATTCAGAACAGGCAATGCTGCATAACAGCGAGGATCTCGAGACTTGTTTCCAGTCCATGTTTTAGTCTAAGATCTTGGGAGTTCGGATTCAAGTTTTATGAAATTTCTATAGTCTTGCTTTTGGATTCATGTTCATGTTTTGATTCTTGTTTTCCTGGGTTTATGCTCATGTTTTGATTCTGGTTTTCCTGTACCTTGTTTTATAGAACAGATTTGGACTGTTTGGATTATTGCCCTTCGGATGTTTGTTTCCCTATGGCCAGTTTGTTTTGGCTTATTACTTATTGACTACTTTTCCCCATTACCTACTGGATTTTGCCTTTCTTATTTCCTATGGTGATTTTCCCTTTTATATGTTCTTTTCTCAATAAACTGTTTTATTATTGCTTTTGGATTTCTGGTTAGTATTGAGTACAAGGTGAAATCTGGCTGGGGTGCAACACTGGGTCTATTTGACCTGCTGATTCCAAAAACTAAGGAGGCTGTTTAAGTCCTGAACCGGTGCTTGGCCGCTGTAACGGACTGGATGAGGGCTAACAGATTGAAACTAAATCCAGACAAGACTGAGGTTCTCCTGGTCAGTCGTAAGGCCGAACAGGGCATAGGGTTACAGCCTGTGCTTGACGGGGTTACACTCCCCCTGAAGGCGCAGGTTCGCAGTCTGGGAGTGATCCTGGACTCATCGCTGAGCCTGGAACCCCAGGTCTTGGTGGTGGCCAGGGGAGCTATTGCACAGCTCAGGCTTGTGCGCCAGCTGCGCCCGTATCTTGGGAAGTAAGCCGGGGTACAGGGAGCGCACAACTCCCCTGTTGTGCCAGCTCCACTAGCTGCCAATTAGCTTCTGAGCACAATTCAAAGTGCTGGTGTTGACCTACAAAACCCTGTACGGTTCTGGCCCAGTTTATTTGTCCAAACGTATTCTCCCCTATGAACCGTCAAGAGTTTGTCTGGAGAGGACCTGCTCTTGGTCCCACCAGCTTCGCAGGCGCGTCTGGTGGGGACGAGGGACAGGGCCTTTTCTGTGGTGGCCCCCCGGCTGTGGAATTCCCTTCCAAATGAAATTAAATCCGCCCCCTCCCTCCCAACTTTTAGGAAGCGGGTGAAAATGTGGCTGTACATTGAGTCCTTCGCAGAATGAAGGAGGAGATCGCGAAGCGACTAAAGTTGCTAACCACTTGATACGGACCGAATATATGGATTAAGTTGGACTTGATTTTACTTTCGCCTTTAAGGTGTATTTATTGTATTGTATTTTATTGTAAATTTTATTGTAAATTTATGATGTTTTTAGATTTTAAATGTTAGCATTGAATACTTGCTGTGTGCTGGTCGGAGCCCCTCTTCGAAGGTGAGAAGGTCGGGGTATAAAAGTTTTAAATAATAATAATAAATAAAACAGCCCATTTCCCCCAAAGATGTTAGACAGAAATGGCAAAGCATTTCTAATCATAGAATAAAACACTATTCTATGAACATGTGGTATATTGATAGCATCAGTGTATGACTGTCATGATGCAATACCTAAGGAGGTAGGGTAATGAATGTGTCATCACCTTTTGAGGGTTATCACACCTTCCCATCCATTAGTGTAAGATAAAAGTACACTTATATACCTTTGCTGCATCTGAAACCGTATCCCAGTTTCCTCCGCTTAAAGAAAAATTCCCACTGCCTATCCGTAAGAGGATTTCCTCAGGGGTGTCATTGGGACCATTGGCAAAAGGAGTATACCTGGATGTCAGCATAAAAAAGGAAGAGAAAATTAATGCATTTATGTTGTACTAATATTATATAGTCTATTATTCTATTGTTCTTTACTTTAAATCCTTTAAAAAATATCACATTCTATTCACTAATTCAGAGCTTTCCAAACCGTGTTGTGACACACTAGTGCAGGGGTCGGGAACCTATGGCTTGGGACCCAGATGTGGCTCTTTTCATGATTGCATCTGGCTCTCCAGAGCAGCCCGGGCCTTGGTTTCCCAGCATGCAGTGGGGAGGAGTGACGCAAATGCGCCGCGACTGCCGCTTACGCGCCACCATCCTCATCCCCCACTGCTCTCGGGGCCCTGCACCCTCTTCACTGGGGATGGAGGAGCCCGGCGGCGGCGCCTCGCCCTCGTCTTCCTCTTCGTCCTCTGCCATGGGCCTCGGCGGAGGCAGGCCTGGCCCTGGCACCGCAGACCCAGCCTTGCGGTCCCCGGGGCACGCCTAGCTCATCGCCCTCATTGTTGGGCAGATCAAGAGCCACTGCCTCTTTGACGCCTTGCGTAGGGACTGCCTCACTGACGTCGACACCAAGATCTGCCTTCCCCTTCCTCCCCTTCCTTCCTTCCTTCCTTCCTTCCTTCCTCTTCCTTTCTTTTTCCTTCTTTTTCTTTCATTCTTTTTCCTCCCTACCTTCTTTCCTCCCTCTTCATTCCTTCCTTCCTCTTCCATTCTTTCCTTCTCTTCTTCCTTTTCCCTCCCTCTCTCCCTCTTCTTTCTTTCCTCTTCCTTCCTTCCTTCCTTCCTCCCATTCACCCTTTCCTTCTCCTTCTTCCTTTTCCCCTCCCTCTCTCCCCTTCCTTCTTTCCTCCATTCTCTTCCTTCCTTCCATTCTTCCTTCCTTCCTCTACTATTCTTTTCCCCCAAGTCTTCCTTTCCTTCTCCTTCCTTTCTTTTCACTTCCCTGTCTCCCCTTCTTTCTTTTCCCTTCATTATTTTACTTTTCCTCACTCCCTTTCCTTTCTTTTCCACACCCTTTCTTTTCCTCCCTTCCCATTTCTTTCTTTCTTTTCCCCTCCTTGTCTCTCTCCTGCTTTTCTTTTCTTACTTTTACATAGTTCGTTTTTCTTTTCTTTCTTCCTCTCCCTCCTTTATTTCCTCTGTCTGTCTGTCTGTCTGTCTGTCTGTCTTTCTTTCTTTCTTTCCCCGTTCCTTCCGCCTTCTCTTCCTTCCCAGAGTCCTGAGCATGCCTTTTGCAGAGCCAGGTCTGAAGTGTCCCATCGTTCTGCCGGGGGAATCCTGTTCTCATAGCATGTATGTATATACTCACATTTAGTTGAATTCAGTCTTAAAATATTATATATATATATATATATATATATATATATATATATATATATGGCTCTCACTGAAGTAAATGTACAAATATTTTGCCTTCATGGCTCTCTGAGTCAAAAAGGTTCCCGACCCCTGCACTAGTGTATTGCCTGCAGTCCACAGGTATGTCACGTTGAAAGGGCATCCCCACTGGAAAAGACCCCCAAAGGGCATCCAACTCAATCCCCTTTGGCCAGGCAGAAAGGCACAGTCAAAGCCCTTCAAACAGGCAGCCATCCTATCATGATCCCATTGGATGATGTGTGATTGAGTCTCTTTTTCTGCACCAGAAGCAAAGGCTGGACGGGCCTTTTTGGGGACTGCTTACTATATATGTTAGGAATTAAAGAATAAGAATTTCTGAATGCAAGCAAGACTCCGAGTGAGAAAGATGCTCCTTACCCGGCCAACATGGTGTAAAGGAGGACACCCAGGCTCCATATATCACAAGCAGCATCATATCCCTGTCTCATGAGAACCTACACAAGAGATAACAATGGAATACGTTCTGGGAGACTTATCACTGAAAAACTCCAAATTTAAAAAAATGATTTTCAGAAAACAGGAGAAATAATAATAATACAATAATACACTTTATTTATATTCCGTTCTTCTCACCCCAAAGAGGACTCAGAGCGGATTACAGGTACACATACTTAGCAGACAATTCCTGCCGTTCGCACAATACACACATATAGACGAACAGAGGCAAACTCTGGCCACCGGTGGGCGCTGACGCACTCCTCATCTCTCAGTGTTCCAGCGTCCCTTGTTGTTCCTTCCGCATTCCTCAGCGTTCCTGGAGTTCTTTCATGGCCTCATAATTCAGTCAAAATTTGCCTCCCCACTTAATGTGGTACTTTGATCTCCTACTTCAGTGTTTCCCAACCTTTCTTGAGTCGCGGCACACTTTTAACATCTGGGGGCACACCACCAACCAAAATAACACAAAATGACACTCTAACCACAGTAAAGAACGGCTGGGGGATGGTGGCCTGCTGGGAGCAGCTGCTGGGAGTGCCGAAGCCGGGGGAGGAGCCAGGCCGAGCCAGGCAGTGCCATGCCCCGGCCCCTCCCGCCGGCTTCAGCTCTCCCACAGCTTCTCCAGCCTTGAGGGGCCAGTGCCAAGCCAGCAGTGGCAGAGCCAGCACAATGCTGGATTGGCACTGGCCCTTCAAGGCTGGAGAAGCTGTGGGAGAGCTGAAGCCGGGGGGGAGGGGGAAGAGCCAATCCGCACCATGTCCCGCCCCCTCCCCCGGCTTCAGTTCTCCAACAGCTTCTCCAGCCGTGAGGGGGCAGTGCCAAGCCAGCGGTAGCAGAGCCAGCACAATGCTGGCCTGGCACTGTCCCCTCAAGGCTGAAGATGTGGGAGAGCTGAAGCTGGGGGGAGGGGACGGAGTCAGGCCGTACCATGCCCCACCCCTCCCCCCAGCTTCAGCTCCCCCACAGCTTCTCCAGCTTTGAAGGGACAGTGTGAGCAAGGGGCGGGAGTCATGGCCCCTGTCCCTGGTGCCGCTCTCCGCCATGACTCCTGCCCCTCGCTCGCTGAAGCCACGCGGAGGAGCATGAGCAGTGGACGGGCTTCAGTGGGTGGGGCTCCTCCTCCGCGCGGCTTCAGCGAGCGAGGGGCGGGAGTCATGGCGGATTGGAGGCTGGCTGGGGAAATGGCCAAAGGAGGCGGCGCCCCAGCCCCTTCTTCTTTTTCTTCTTCATCGGCCGGCCCTTCCTCCTCCTCCCCCAAGCAGCAGGAGTTCGGCAGGAGAAGGGGGGAAGGAAGGGGGCAGAGAGCTTTTCTCGCAGCACAGCACTACTGTGCCGCGTCACAGCGGTTGGGAAACATTGTCCCACTTGACAGATGCAACTGTCTTTCGGGCTCCAAATGTCGACAGCAGGCTACACTTAAAGGTTGAGCACCCACCTCAACCCGGGCAGGCCACGAACTCATGACCTATTGGTCAGAGAGAACTTGTGCAGCTGACACTTAGCCAGCTGCGCCACATTCCCAGTGCATGATATTCATAGTCAAATACAGTGGCTACCTTTTCTGAAATGTTATGAAACATTTAGTCAATTTATTTCAGAAAGGTTTAGCAAGTAGAATTATGAGAACAGGTCCGTATAAAGGCCTGCTGCGAGTGAAGTGGGGAGGGGTGGTCTCCGAGGGCTCCCCCTTACATTGTGGAGTCCCTCAGGGGGCCATTCTCTCCCCGCTGTTATTTAACATCTATATGCGACCACTCGCCCAACTGGTACGGAGTTTTGGGCTGGAATGTCATCAGTACGCTGATGACACCCAGCTCATTCTGAGGATGGACCCCGGGGTGGTCTCTGTACCTGATAATTTCCATCTCTGCCTAGAAGCCGTAACTGGATGGCTGTGAGCCAGTAAGTTGAAGGTGAACCCGGCGAAGACGGAGATCTTGTGGCTGGGCCGCCTGGGTAGAGACCCAGTTGCCGACATTCGATGGTGTGGCCCTTTGCCCGCAACTGTCTGTAAAGAGCCTAGGGGTCCGGCTGGACGCCCAGCTATCTATGGAGGCGCAGATTGCCTGCGCCTGCAAGACAGCCTTTCACCACCTGCATCAGGCAAGACGTCTGGCTCCTTACCTCTCCCGATGCGACCTGGCCACGGTGATCCAAGCCACGGTCATCTCGAGGCTCAACTACTGTAATGCGCTGTACATTGGCCTGCCCTTGTCAGCGATCCGGAAACTCAAGCTGGTGCAGAACGCTGCAGCACGCCTGCTCTCAGGAGCATCAAGATCGGACCATGTGACTCCACTCTTGCGCGAACTGCACTGGCTCCCAATTGAATTCCGGGTCGCCTTCAAGGTGTTAGTTCTAACTTTCAAGGCCTTATATGGTTTGGGGCCAGTGTACCTGAGGGAGCGGCTTACCCCTTATGTACCCAGAAGATCACTGCGTTCAGAGGGGCTCAATCTTCTGGATGTGCCGGGCATTAGGGTTTGTAGACTGGCAAGCACACGGCAGAGGGCGTTTGCGGTAAGCAGCTCCAACCTTGTGGAACTCTCTTCCCGAAGAGACAAGAGCTATCCGGGACTTGATGCCGTTCCGCAGAGCTGTGAAGACCTGGCTCTTCAGACAGGCTTTTGCCGTCTAGATCAGTGCTGCACTACTTACCATCTCGCTGCGCCGCTGCCGGTATGCTTCTATTGCTGCTGTTACATGTTTAAATTGGGGGGTTTTAAATCTGTTTTATTGTATTTTATATGTTTTATGTGTTTTTAACCTGTGAACCGCTCTGGGCGTAGAGAGAGCGGTATATCAAATTGAACGAATAAATAAATAAATAAGGAAATACGAGGGGAGAAAGCAAACGGTTTTTCTATTAAAAGATAAGATACATGGGAAATAGATCTTATGACATAACTACTTTCTTGAGACTCACACAGAAATATACAAGGTATTGCGTACCTCTGGTGCAACAAAGTTGGCTGTGTAGCATGGAGTTAGGAGAAGCCCGTTCTCCCCCCGAAGCTGTTTGGCAAAACCGAAATCACAGATCCGGATGGAATCAGCGTTATTGGAATCGTCCATATACAAAATATTACTGGGCTTCAGATCTCGATGCACCACCTTGAGAAACACAAGGAGGCAAATCACACGTGCTTACAATTAAATCTTGAATACAAAAGCGATGGTTCATAACTTTGGCAAAATGTTAAAATAAATTACTTCAAGACAGTAAATATGCAGGGACAATATAGGTGCTTTAATTTTATTATTTTTAAAATACTTTATTGTGAAAAGAGACATAGAACAAAAGTATATATAGAGCTTCACAGAACATACATTAGACAAACAAACGTAAAAAGACAAAGCAAACAATAGCGCACAATGATTAAAAAGAGATGTTGACTTCACATCTCGGTTAAAACATTGGAGTTTAACACAGGCTGGAGAGAAATATACCATTATATATGTAGTCCTTTAAGATTCACAATTTTTTTCTCTCTCATGTACTTTACAAAGGGAGCCCAAGTTGAGTTAAATTGTTTGGAAGAGTTATCTCTAAGCAAGAATGTGACTCCAAAGCCAGAGGGGAGGGGGCGAGGCTTGGCACGGCTTGGCTTGAGGTTGGGGTGGGGCTTGGTGCAGCCTGGCTCCACCCCCCCCGCCCGGCACTCCCAGCAGCTTCTCCAGGCTTGAGGATGGCAATGCCAAGCCAGTGGTGGCATAGCTAGCACAAGGCTGGCTTGGCACTGCCATCCTCAAGCCTGGAGAAGCTGCTGGTAGAGCGGAAGCCAGGGGGGGGCGGAGCCAGGCCACGCCAAGCCCCGCCCCCTCCCCTCTGGCTTTGGAGCTCCCAGCAGCTTCTCCGGGCTTGAGGATGGCAATGCCAAGCCAGTGGTGGCATAGCTAGAACAAGGCTGGCTTGGCACTGCCATCCTCAAGCCTGGAGAAGCTGCTGGTAGAGCGGAAGCCACAGGGGGCGGAGCCAGGCCATGCCAAGCCCCGCCCCCCCTGGCTTTGGAGCTCCCAGCAGCTTCTCCAGGCTTGAGGATGGCAATGCCAAGCCAGTGGGGGCATAGCTAGAACAAGGCTGACTTGGCACTGCCATCCTCAAGCCTGGAGAAGCTGCTGGTAGAGCGGAAGCCACAGGGGGGCCGAGCCAGGCCATGCCATGCCCCGCCCCCCTCTGGCTTTGGAGCTCCCAGCAGCTTCTCTGGGCTTGAGGATGGCAATGCCAAGCCAGTGGTGGCATAGCTAGAACAAGGCTGGCTTGGCACTGCCATCCTCAAGCCTGGAGAAGCTGCTGGTAGAGCGGAAGCCAGAGGGGACGGAGCCAGGCTGCACCAAGCCCCACCCCAACCCCTCCCCTCTCCAGCCTTGAGGAGGTAGGTAGATCTTTCTGACTTTATTATAAGTAGCTCACATGCTGAAAAAGTGTGGGCACCCCTGATATAGTGTAAGATACTCAACTAAAATAATAAGGCTCATTAATTGTTGTACGTGCAGGAATGTAAATATTGCATTAACACAGAGAATGATCAGAATATGTGCAACTTACTCCTTGACAATGAAGGTAGTCTACTGTTTTTGTGATCGTATATAACACCGCACTCGCTTCCCGTTCCGAAAAACACTTTTGTCTAAGAATGCGATCCAGCAGCTCACCTCCCTTCATCAATTCGGTGACAAGGTAGATGTATTTACCATCATCGTATACCTGTCAAAATATAATGCTGTTGAGAAATTTGGGGTTCTTCAACAAATGCCAGGTCAATAAGTCAGTAAGTCAGTGACTTTTTGAATTTCCCGCCTCTTAACTGAAAGGGCAACACTGCTCCTGTCAACAGGCATCTGTCACTTGACTCCTGTCAACATTTGAACAAGCTGCATCATTTAGTTTGTGTTTGACAGCCATTGATAGCAGACTACTACGTGATTGGAGGAGAAAATGGAAAAAAGTGAATTTCGTGTGCTCATTAAGCTTTTTTTTTTTGCGGAAAAAACCCATCACTCAAACCAAGGCTAAGCTTGATAAATACGATGGGGACTCTGCACCATCAATTTCAATGGTAAAAAAGTGGTTTACTAAATTTCGTTGCGGCTGTACAAGCACGGAAGATGCCGAACGTTCTGGATGCCCAGTTGAGGTCTCTACACCCGAAACAATTGAAAAAAAATCACAATATGGTGTTGGCCGATGTGAGTTTGAAAGTGCGAGAGATTGTGGAAGCCATAGGCATCTCACGTGGCTCAGTGGCTTCAATTTTAAATGATCACTTGGGTATGAGAAAGCTTTCCGCAAGATGGGTGCCGCGTTTGCACACAATCGACCACAAACGCAATTGTGTGGCAATTTCGCAGGAGTGTTTGGCGTTGTTCAATCGCAATATGGACGGGTTTTTGCGCCGTTTCGTAACCGTGGTGAATCTGTGCCAAATAAGGCCAAGGTGGGTTTGTCAGCCAATAAAGTCATGGTGACCATTTTTGGGGATGCACGTGGTATAATCCACATTGACTCTCTTCAAAAGGGTAAAACAATCAATGGTGAATATTATGCCAACTTACTGGGTCAATTTAATGAGGATTGGGGGGGGGGGGGGGACGACCACATTTGGCCAAAAAAAAGTTCTTTTGCACTAGGACAATGCAAGGGTGCACACATTTGCAGTTTCCATGGCAACAATCCATGCATTGGGATACGAATTGCTCCCTCATCCGCTCTATTCTCCGGATTTACCCCCCGAGTGACTCTTTCTTGTTTCCAAACCTGAAGAAATGGTTCAGCGGAAAGAGATTTGACTCCAACAATGAAATCATCTCACAAACAAATACCTATTTTGATGACCTCGACAAATCTTATTTTTTGGAAGGGATAAAAAAATTGGAGAAACTTTGGACAAAGTGTTTAGAGCTCAAAGGAGACGACGTTGAAAAATAAAATGATTTTTTATCCAAAAACCTGTGTTTAATTCAAAAAGTCACGGACTTATTGACCCGCCCTCGTATGCTGTGACGTAGGCTGGGTTTACACTGCCCTATAATTCAGTTTCAGAATGCAACTAGCTGCACTGAACTGGTGTAGACTCATATAATCCACTTCAAAGCAGGTAATGTGGATCCAGTAACTGGATTATATGGCAGTGCAGATCCAGCCTTATTTGTGTTTTTTGGAATGGTCATCCACATTTGCACATTTCTTGAAATCATTACGGACATGACAATTACCAACAGCCCAGTTTTTACTTGCTATTCCCATGCTTATTGTTGGTAAATTCAAATGCATGCTCAGTTTCTTCATATCTTTCACTGTATGTGTGGACTTGGTACAACTGACCGAAAACAGACATAAATTGATAAAGGTGTCAATAAAATACTACTAACTAACGAACACAGTACATTATCCAGAAAGTGCTGATTAACAGTTTTCTACATACACATATTAAATAATGCACTGGACTTACTTAAGTCTTAATGGAATTTGTATTTGCCGTAATAGGAACATTGTGAGAATAGCACTGAGTTTCAGAATTTGAATTAAATATATTCAAATGTTCAGTATGTTTTCAAAGTTATCAGAAGGGAAAATAGATAAACAGACATACAGACATTCTATTGGAGAAAGAAACGTAAGACAGTGGTTTACTGTCTCAACGTAATAATAAAAAAACTTTATTTATACCCCGCCACCATCTCCCCAAGGGGACTCGGAGCAGCTTACATGAGGCCAAGCCCGACAACACATAATAAGACAACACAACAGCAAATAAAAATAATACAATCAATATAACTTACAAATAAGCAAAAACAACACAGTTTAAAAACATTTTGGCCGGGCCAGATGTGACATATTAAACTTTTAAAAATAAATAACACTGGATGAGAATAGAGGTAGAATGTGTCTAACAGGAAGGGTTTTGGCAGATAATGTGGAGCAGTCAACCCAACAGATAGTTAAAGTGCTTCTGAGGACATTTTCATTCATTCATTCATTCATTCATTAGATTTCTGCGCTGCCACTCCCGGAAGGCTCGGGGCGGCTCACACAAGCATATACAAAACAACACATCAAAACAGGTTAAAAACACATTAAATGAACACACAATCTAAACAGATAATGTGCCGAAAACAAGGCACTGCAATGTAAGAAACATGACAGCATGTTACAGAGTCGGCGGGCTATACATTGGCAGGACCTATAGGCCGAAGGCCTGTTGGAAAAGATAGGTCTTGCACGCCCGCCTAAAAGGCAAGAGATCTCGGATGGCACGCGTCTCAGCTGGGAGGGCGTTCCACAGCGTGGGCGCAATCACGGAGAACGCCCTCCTACGAGTTGTTGTTAATTTGGCTGACTTCGCCGATGGAATGGCTAACAGGTTAGTGCTTTCGGACCGGAGTGATCTCATAGGGCAATATGGGGAAAGGCAGTCCCTCAGATACGCTGGCCTCAGGCCGTGCAAGGCCTTAAAGATGAGCACCAACACTTTGAAGGTGATCCGGTGCTCAATTGGGAGCCAGTGCAGATCCTGCAAGGTAGGTGTTATGTGACAGCCTGCTGGCATACCAGACAGTTGATCAGAGCAGGGCATTATTTACATTGTGGGGTCCCCCAGGGGGCCATTCTCTCCCCTCTGTTATTCAACATCTACATGCAGCCGCTTGCACAGCTGGTGCGGAGTTATGGGCTGGAGTGCCACCAGTACGCTGATGACACCCAGCTCATTCTGAGGATGGAGGACAGGCCGGGATCCATCCCCGATAATTTCCAACACTGCCTCGAGGCCGTTACTGGATGGCTGCGAGCCAGTAGGTTGAGGGTGAATCCGGCGAAGACGGAGATCTTGTGGTCGGGCCGCTCGGGTGGTGTAGATGTCCAGCTTCCGACCCTGGACGGTGTGGCGCTATGCCCATCGCCTTCCGTTAAGAGCCTGGGGGTCCATCTGGACTCCCAGCTGACCATGGAGGCCCAGGTCTCCGCGGTCAGCAAGGTTGCTTTTTTCATCTGCGACAGGCTCGGAGGCTGGCCCCCTATATCTCCCGGAATGACCTGGCCACGGTGATCCAAGCTACGGTCATCTCAAGGCTGGATTACTGTAACGCGCTTTACGTTGGCCTTCCTTTGTCGGCGACCCGAAGCTCAAGCTGGTGCAGAACACTGCCGCCCGGCTCCTGTCTGGAACCCCAGCAGGCCGCCACATCACACCTGTTTTGCAGGATCTGCACTGGCTCCCAATCGAGCACCGGATCTCCTTCAAGGTGTTGGTTCTTACCTTTAAGGCCTTGCATGGCCTGGGGCCAGCGTACTTGAGGGACCGACTCACCCCACACTGTCCCCCGAGATCACTACGCTCCGAGGATGCTAATTTGTTAGAGATACCCTCGGCGAAATCGGCTAAACTGACATCTACTCGCCGGAGGGCGTTCTCCGTTATAGCTCCTACGCTGTGGAACGCCCTCCCGGCTGGAACGCGGGCTATAAAGGACCTGCTCCCATTTAGACGCGCCTGCAAAACTTATTTGTTTAAGCAGGCCTTCGGTGAGTAGGTCCTGCCCATGTTCCGCTTTAGCCGCTGTCCTGGGTGTCACGCTATCTAATTTCTGAACTGTACCTGGGGGTTTTGTATTTTGCTGTTTTAACTGTTTAATTGTCTTAGATGTTTTATCGCATTGCTTGTGTGTAGTTGTACCTTCGGCTCCTGTGAGCCGCCGCGAGCCTCAGGGAGTCGGTGGCATAGAAGCCCGAATAATAAATAAATAAATAAATTATTCAGGGAAGGCACGTTGGAACAACCACGTCTTCAGGCTCCTCCTAAAAACTGCCAATGTGGGGGCTTGTCTGATATCCTTGGGGAGTGAGTTCCAGAGTCGGGAGGCCACCACAGAGAAGGCCCAATCCCTCATCCCCACCAATCGCACCTGCGAAGGGGGCGGGAGTGAGAGCAGGGCCTCTCCAGATGATCGAAGAGATCGCCTGGGCTCGTAGACAGAAATGCGGTCACGTAGGTAGGCGGGTCCCAAACCGTTCAGGGCTTTGTAGGTAAGAACCCGCACCTTGAATTGGGAGCGGAAGATGAACGGCAACCAATGGAGCTCCTTAAACAGGGAGATTGACCACTCCCTGTAAGATGCTCCAGTTACTAATCTGGCCGCCCGTTGAACCAATTGAAACTTCCGGGCCGTATTCAAGGGCAGCCCCATGTAGAGTGCATTACAGTAGTCCAATCTGGAGGTGACTAAGGCGTGGACCACCATGGCTAGATCCGACTCCATGAGGTACAGTCACAGCTGGTACACGAGTTTTAGTTGTGCAAAGGCCCTCCCAGCCACCGCCGACACCTGAGCATCAAACGTTAGTGCTGAATCTAGGAGGACACCAAAGCTGCGGACCTGTGACTTCAGGGGGAGTGCAACCCCATCAAGCACAGGTTGCCACCCTATACCCCGATCCGGCTTACGATTGACCAAGAGGACCTCTGTCTTGTCAGGATTGATCTTCAGCTTATCCATCCTCATCCAGTCAGTCACAGTGGCCAGGCACTCGTCCAGTACCCGAGGGGCTTCTTTGGAGTTAGGTGGAAATGACACACTATTTCAGAAACCAGCTATAATACTTACATCTTTTAATGTAATAATATTAGGGTGCTGTCCATAACGCATCAGAATCTCAATTTCTTCAGAGGGATCTCGCTTACTTTTGTCAATTATCTAGAAAAGGCAAAGGATACGAAAAGTCACACAATATTAAGCTCAACCAGGATACCTTAAAGGCCAAAGCTAGCCTACTTTGTCAGGTGCACGAGAGTAAAATTACATTAGCAAGCACAATATTTTATTGCAAAATGTACAACTGAAAGGTCTACTCCAGAACGATTCAGTGAAAGGGTGATGCCTTATAAGTGCAGACTCTTGAAATCACAGCCTAGCCAAGGTGAAATCTAAAGCAACTAGAGTAGGGGTGGCCAAACTACGGCCCGGGGGCCATACCTGGCCTGGCAGATGGTTCTGTCCGGCCCGGGAGAAGGGCGTCGGGGGCAGGGCCAAGATGAAGGGGTGCTGCTGTTGCCATCCCATCGCGGCGACTTTGGCGTGCCTGAATCCCTTTGGATTGACGGCTTTAGCGTGCCCCAGGCTCTCCGCCTATTCCTCATGCCTCCGGCATGGAGAGGCTTCGGATGGCCAGCGTGGGAGAGTCTGTGCCGGCAGCGTGTCGAGGAGGAGCCTTTGGACGACTTCCTGTAACCCCGGATGAGCTGGCTGAGGCATTCTGGGAGCCGTAGGAGTCAGGAAACTACGGTTCCCAGAATGCCTCAGCCAGCTCATCCGGGGCTACAGGAAGTCGTCCAAAGGCTCCTCTCCGCCACGCCGCCGGCACAGACGCTCCCACACTGGCCATCTGAAGCTTCTCCATGCCGGAGGCATGAAGAAGAGGTGGAGAGCCTGGAGCTGGTGCTGCCTCCACCCTCGGGCCCTCCCTCACTACACCGACGCGGATCGCCACCACGAGGGCACTCCGGAGACGCCGGAGAAGGCAGGAAGGAACCCCTGCTGCCCTGGTGCAGCCCGCGGCAGCCCCATGGCAATACGGCCTGCCGCCTGCTGCTCCTCCTCCCTCTGCCCTCCTCCCTCCTTCGCACCTTCTCTTCTTGAATTTCATTTCATTTAATTTTAGTGGTTTTTATTATTATTTTATAATAATTTTATTATAATAATATAATAATATAATAAATAATATAATGTTATTATATTATCTATCTATATATATATACAGTATATACTATAATAATTATGATATTCATACTAATAATATATGAATATTTCTTTATATATTCATGTTAATATTAATGATGTGTAATATATAGCAAATATAGTAAGTAAATAAATAAATAAATAATGTAGATTAGAATGTAGCTCCGCCTTTAGGTGCGGCCCTCCATAATATTTTTTGGCTCTCGTGTGGCCCCTTGGAAAAAATAATTGCCAACCCCTGAACTAGAGTGCTGTAGATCAACAGCCTGAGACTCCTGAGGCTGATGGGTTCACTGATGAATTAGAGCAGGGGTGCTCATTATGGTGATCAGGAGCACCTAGGTGATCTTCGGCCCTCTTCCAGGTGATCTTTGGGCCTCACCAGCCGGATGGCGCGCTCCTGCCATGCGCGCGCACGTGCGCTCCCGCCTTCGCAGGACTTCTTTTGCCAAAATGAGGCTTTAGTGGACGGGCCCTGGCGCTCGTCTTGCCACGCACGGTGTGGTGACATGACCGCCCATTGGTTGCTGCTGGGGGGGGGCGGAGCAAGGCGAAGACACGGATAGGATGCGAGGCTGTGGGAGGGATGGAGGGAATGTGTGTGTGTGAGAGAGAGAGAGAGAGCCAAGGAGAGAAGAAAGAAATCCGGAGAACTTTTTCGGATCCTTTTGGCAGGCAGGCAGGCGGGCGCTGGAAGGAGAGAGGGAGAGAGAGAGAGAAAGAGGCGAAGGAGGCCGGGCAAAGTGGGGCAAAGCCAAGCAAGCCCCGCCGCAAACCCTGCTGCTGCTCTCGGGACTCCCATTCCAAGCCGAGACCTGGGCGAGCGAGCTGTGTGGGGCTGCTTTCTTTCCTTGGTTGGGGGCGAGGAGGGAGGGCTCCGCCGTGTTCCTGGGTCTGAACCCGAGGAGGAGGGGCTGCGGGGATGGAGACTACACTTGCTGCTGCTGCTTGTGCCCTCGCTGCCTTCTCCACCTCACCCTCCCTCGCCCTCGAAGGAGAAAGGTGGCGAGGGCCCATGGGAGAGAGAGAGAGAGAGAGAGAGAGAGGGTGGCTCTTCAGAGCCAGCTAGGAAGAGCCACCATCTCTCTCTCTCTCTCTCTCTCTCTCTCTCTCTCTCTCTCTCTCTCTCGCTCTTTCTCTCTCTCTCTCTCTCTCTCTCTCATGGGTATGGACTGCCACCAGTGGGAGGGGTCCTCCTTCCTGGCAGCCGTCCACTTGGGCGTCCTTTCTGAGTGACACCCTCGAAAGGAAGGAAGGAAGGAAGGGCGCCCCTCCTTTGAGTTTTCCGGCCCAGGCAGCAGCCAGGCGGCCCCTCTTCCCAGTCCTGTGCCTTCCGAGCCGCCGCCGAAGCCATATATGGCCGGAGCACTGGCGGGTGCGCCTATAAATACCCTCCTGCTGTGTGCGTGGGAGGGGCCTGCTGTGCACGCAAGAAGCAGGACGGGATGGGGACTTCCTGCTTCACGAAAGCACGCAACAGGAAGGAGGAAGGCAACGAAGACATTAAGAGAGAGCGCGCGTGCAGGCAAGGAAGATCCCCTTCCCGGGTGCGCACGGTGGCGAGTTCGTGGGCAGGCAAGAAAGAAGCCCTGCGTGGACAGAAGGCTGCAGTAGGAGCATGCGCACGCACGTGCACGGGCATGCTCACATGCACAACAGGTGATCTTTTCAACTTGATTGTTCATATAGTAGCTCGCATGATGAAAAAGTGTGGGCACCCCTGATTTAGAGGGATTGTGGGATTGCCTGTGGGATTTCCCCGAGGCTTGAAGTGATGAAGATTCAGGACAGGGGAATGACGCTTCTCTCTGTGAGAAATCTGACTCAGAAAGTGCAGGGCTTCAAGCTCACTTAGAGGAGTCAGAAACTGCAACATTAGATAAGGAGCCGGCCGAAGAATTAAGTGACCCAGGAGGCTCTCAGGGAAAAACACCTGGAGCTATGGAGATCAACAAAAGCCTTCATTTGCACATCAGGGCAGAATATAGGCATAGCATGGACTTAAGCTGTTCTTGTGACTTTGGCTATTCCTGGGTTGTACTGGGTCATATTACCTTCGAATCTGTATGAGACATTTGGATGTTTGGCTATCACCTATTGCTAAATCGTTTTGGAATATATATCTCCTTGATTTTTTTCCCTATACTTTTTATGTGTTTCTACAATAAAATGTTTGCTTATATGCTGGACTCTTGTGTGGTGCTCACAATTCATGAACATGGTAATTTTCATATAGGTTGCTATGAATATTGAGATATTTTATTTATTTATTTATTTACTTTATTTATATTCCGCTCTTCTCACCCCGAAGGGGACTCAGAGCGGATTACAGTGCACATACTTGCAGACAATCCCTCCAGTTCAACGTATGACATACAGTATCTCTCGCCATTACTTCGCGAATGAAGATTCTTAGGAAGGGCTCATCCCACGCTTTTTACAAGCGCGTTGATGACTAAAAAGGCCAATCTGAGATAGGCAAGTTTGGTTGCAGAAAGCACAGCAGAAAGTCTCCTTGGGTGATGTTGTTTCCAAGTTGCGGTCCTTTCTGCGTTGTCATTTCTCTTCAAGACCCGTTTGGCGTGTCTTCTCGAAAGAGGGCGCAGCATTGTGGATAGTGCGTCTCCATGCCTCCCGACGTGAGGCCAGGGTGGTGATCAATATGGCCGAGTCTGAGATGTTGTTTCAGGGAGTCCTTACATCCCTTTTTGGGGGCGCCTCTCTTGCGCTGACCTGTGGCGAGTTCACCATAGAGTAGTATATTTGGAAGGCGGTGGTCCTCCATCCTAGAGACGTGCCCTGCCCAGTGCAGTTGTGTACTCAATAGCATGGCTGGTGATCCCTGCTTGCTCAAGGGCAGAAACATTCGTCACATAGTCAGTCCAGTGTATATTTAGGATTGTGCGAAGACAGCGCTGATTAAAGCGTTCAAGGAGTCGTAGGTGTTGGCAATAGGTGACCCATGTTTCAGACCCATAGAGGAGAATAGACAGTACGATAGCTCTGTACACACTGTTTTTGGTGCTTTGCCTCAGGTGCTTGTTGGTCCAGACTCTTTTGTGAAGGCTTCCAAATGCAGTATATGCCATTGCTAATCTGTAATCTATCTCTTTGGCAATCTTGGCGTCTGAAGAGATGATGCTTCCCAGGTAGGTGAACTGCTGAACGGACTTAAGCACAGATTTGCCTATGCTGACGTGGGGATGGTGGTGTTCTTCCTGTGGTGCGGGCTGGTAGAGGACTTCTGTTTTCTTCAGGCTGACTTCCAGCCCAAACAGCTCTGCAGCTGTTGCAAAGCAGGATGTGAGGCGCTGCAGGGCTGCTTCTGAATGGGCGACAAGGGCAGCATTGTCATAAAAAAGCAGTTCACGGACTGGATAGTTTCGAGTCTTAGTGCGAGCCCTCAGACGGCTTACGTTGAACAAGCTACCATCAGTACGATAGCGTATATATATGCCGTCTTCTTCTTCGAGGTCTGCCGTAGCCCTTTGGAGTATCATGCTGAAGAAGACTGTAAATAGGGTTGGTGCAAGAACACAACCTTGTTTCACTCTATTAGTTATGAGAAAGGGCTCCGAGAGAGCATCGCCGTATCTGACTTGACCGCGCTGGCCCTCATGTAACAGAGAAATCATTTTGAAAAATATGAGGGGACATCCTAGACCAGTGTTTCTCAACCTGGGGGTCGGGACCCCTGAGGAGGTCACGAGAGGGTGTCAGAGGGGTCGCCAAAGTCCATCAGAAAGCATAGTATTTTCTGTTGGTCATAGGAGTTCTGTGTGGGAAGTTTGGCCCAATTCTATCGTTGGTGGGATTCAGAATGCTCTTTGATTGTAGATGAACTATAAATCCCAGCAACTATAACTCCCAAATGTCAAGGTCTATTGTCTCCAAACTCCACTAGTGTTCACATTATGGGCATATTGGGTATCCGTGCCAAGTTTGGTCCAGATCCATAATTGTTTGAGTGCACAGTGCTCCTTGTATGTAGGTGAACTACAGCTCCAAAACTCAAGTTCAATGCCACCAAACCCTTCCAGTATTTTCTGTTGGTCATGGGAGTTCTGTGTGCCAAGTTTGGTTCAATTCCATCGTTGGTGGAGTTCAGAATGCTCTTTGATTATAGGTGAACTATAAATCCCAGCAACTACAAGTCCCAAATGACAAAATTAATCCCGCCCAACCCACTATTAAAATTTGGGAGTATCAGGTATTTGTGCCAAATTTGGTGAAGATATTGACGTTACAATTCATAATAGTAGCAAAATTACAGTTATGGAGTAGCAACAAAAATAATTTTATGGTTGGGGGTCACCACAACATGAAGAACTGTATTAAGGGGTCACGGCATTAGGAAGGTTGAGAAACACTGTCCTAGACGTTCCAGGATCTGCCACAGACCTTTTCTGCTCAGAGTGTCGAGGGCTTTGGTGAGGTCGACAAATGTGACATAGAGTCCTTTGTTCTGCTCTCTACATTTCTCTTGCAGTTGTCTAAGGGCAAAAACCATTTCTGTGGTGCTCCTATTAGCTCAGAAGCCACATTGGCTTTCAGGGAGAAGTTCTTCTGCAATAGCAGGAACTAATCTGTTCAGGAGTATTCTTGCAAGGATTTCTCCAGCAATGGAGAGCAGTGACATAAATGTGACATTTATCACAGTACAGTACAGTACAGTACAGTACATGCATTTTGACATATTACACACATATATAGACGAACAGAGGCAAACTTTCTGGCCACCAGGGGAACTGATGCACTCCTAATCTCTCAGCAATTTCCAGCGTCCCTTTGTTGTTTCTTCCGCATTCCTCAGCGATTCCTGGGTTCTTTTTAATGGCAAAGTGTAAACAGCGGTGTAAACGTATACAATAAGCACCAGAATGCGGGTTTGCAAAATATCCCCAATAAAGTCATACATACGGTTAGATGTAGGGTGGGTGTGAGGGTTCACGAAAGGAGGGGGCAAACACACAAACATTCGGTGCGGAGTAGCGCTGACTCCGGCAGGGGAAATCCTCAAAGGGCAGCTGCGTAGGAGAATGGAAAGCAGCGTCTCCTCGTAGCAGAAGCCGATGCAGCTGGCAGGAGCCAACGTTGACTCCGAGAAGGGGAAATCCCCAAGGACGGCTATGTGGAGAGTGGAAATCAGCGTCTCCTCGTAGCAAAAGCCGATACAACAGACAGGAGCCGACGGCAGGCGGATGCTCAGATCTCGCGGCCACACTTAGAAACCGTTTCGGGATATTATCCCTTTCTCAAGGCTCGTTTGCCAAGCATTGGCGTCCAAAATCAAATCTCAAGATGAGGAAATCATAACCCTACTTTCATAGCCGCCCTTTGGGGATTTCCTCTGCCGGAGTCAGCGCTACTCCGCACTGAATGTTTGTGTGTTTGCCCCCTCCTTTCGTGAACCCTGCAGCACGTCTGCTCTCAGGAGCATCAAGATCTGCCCACGTGACTCCACTCTTGCGTGAACTGCACTGGCTTTCAATTGAATTCCGGGTCACTTTCAAGGTGTTAGTTTTAACTTTCAAGACCTTATATGGTTTGGGGCCAGTGTACCTGAGGGAGCAGCTTACCCCTTATGTGCCCATCAGATCACTGCGCTCAGAGGGGCTCAATCTACTGGATGTGCCTGGGATTAAGGTCTATAGACTTGCCAGCACGCGGCAGAGGGTGTTTGCCGTAGCCCCGCCAACTCTGTGGAACACCCTCCCTGAAGAGTTACGAGCCATCCGGGAATTAATGCCGTTCAGCAGAGCCATAAAAACCTGGCTATTTAGACAGGCATTTGGCCCATAACTAATGAGTATTATCAGCATCCTGTTGTGCCGCTGTCAGCATATTTCTACTGCCATCGCAGTTTGCTGGAATTGATTTTAACTGGGGGTTTTAAATTGGTCTTATTGTATTTTATTGCATTTTATGTGTTTTATCTATTAACTCTGTAAACCGCTCTGGGCTCCAGAGAGAGCGGTATATTAAGTCGAACCAATAAATAAATAAATAAATAAATAAACCCTCACACCCACCCTACAGACTTCCTGGCCGCTTGTGTTTCTCATTGCCCATAGAGACGCTTTGGAACTTTTTCCTTGGAATCATTGAAACACTGGCATAGGACTCCTGCATGGGACTAATCCGAAGGGCTTTGTTTATATTGCATTTGAACCGGACTTTCACGCATGTGTGTTTGTTTGCTATTTGCTTAATACAAACTGGATTTCATCTAACCGTACAGTATGTATGACTTTATTGGGGATATTTTGCAAACCCGCATTCTGGTGCTTATTGTATACGTTTACACCGCTGTTTACACTTTGTTGATTTACCAGCCCGCTCGTGTTTTTCATTTCTTTTTAATGGCCTCATAAATCAGTCAAAATTTGCCTCTCCACTTTAATGTGGTACCTTTATCTCCTACTTGACAAATGCAACCGTCTTCCGGGCTGCTAAGGTTGGCAGCAGGCTACACTTAAGGTCGAGAACCCACTCGACCCGGTCCTTGAACTCATGACCTAGTGGTCAGAGAGATCTTATGCAGCTGACACTTAGCCAGCTGCGCCACATTCCCGGTACAGATATGTATTTGTAACGTCTATGGGGAAAAAGAGGAATCCCATACATACCTTCACAGCAAACTCCATGTTGGAAGCTATATGAATACAACGCTTACACACTGAGTAAGAGCCAACACCGATGTCCTCCTTGAGTTCGTAAGCATCCGTAAATAGTGCGCTGTTCCCATGAAGTTGCTGAAAGCAAATATAAACTAGGATTGTTACACCGGAATCAGAGATCCAACAATTCTCAGACATATTGGGTTTGATCCAGATTAAGTCAGAGTGGGTGGACTGAAATAAATGAGCCTGACGTTAGCCATCGCCAACTAGTCTTTATCCAACTATTTCAGAACTAATAATTAGTTGCTTCAGCAAATTGACTGAAGCAGAAAAGGAGGGGCAATGAGAAGAAATAAGACATTAACTATGACGAACAAACAAGGCCAGTCTTTTATTCATACTAATTGACTATTGGTACACTTGACAGTATAAAACTGCCAATAATTGAACAATACATAGCAGTCTAAGGTTTGGCTCTGTGCAGCCAATTCGCTCACTCACTTTTGTATTGGATCACATGTCAGACACTTCCCAAATATCTAGCACTGTGTGATGTATCAACGAATATGTGTGCAGATACGAGTAGGGTGGCCTGGTGGTAATTTTGTCAGCGCCAATTGTTTTTAAGTGCAGGCCAAGGTCTTTAGGCTTTATGTTGTTGTTGTTGTTGTTGTTGTATTCAATCTATCAATTTTTATTACTTGCTTAGTCACCCTCCACCAGTGGTGCTCTGGGCGACTTACAATATAAAACCAATAAAACACTTTAAAAGAATTACAATTAAAATGACTAATCAAGCGCTCTTCCAAAGAGCCAAGTCTTCAGTGCAACAGTAAAGCATATCAGCTCGTGCATGGCTTGGATGTCGGGCGGCAGAGAGTTCCACAGCTTTGGGGAGGAGACCGAGAAAGCTCTCCGCCTAGTGACCTCCAGGCGGATTTCTCTGGGGCCCGGTATATGGGGATTTTCTTGGGAGGATCGAGGTGACCACTGGGGTTGATAGGGGAAGAGGCGGTCCCTAAGGTATGTCAGCCCCTGGCTGTACAAGGCCTTAAAGGTCAATGCCAGCACTGTGTAGGACAGGGGTGCTCATTAGGTAGATCTCAAAGGGCGTCCTGGTAGATCCCAGGCAGATCCCAGGCACAGTGTGTATGGCTCCCATGCCATTTGTGAGGAATGCTCAGGGGCTTATTACACTCACATTTAGTTGAATTCAGACTTAAAATGTATTATATGGCTCTCACTGAAATAAATTTCCTAATATTTTGCTTTTATGGCTCTCTGAGTAGTGGGTAGGTAGATCTTTGGGACTTGGTTGTTTTATAAGTAGCTCGCATGCTGGAAAAGTGTGAACACCCCTGGTGTAGGAGATCCAGAATTTGATTGGTAACCAATGCAGCTGACACAGGATAGGTGTTATATGACATATGTGGTGAAGTCATTTCTTTATTACAGGTTTTGAATATTTATTTATTTAAAACTTTTGTACCCCGACCTTCTCACCTCTATCGAAGGACTCAGACCGGCATAACAGCAAAAATTCAATGCTATACAATTTAAAAACAACTACAACAACATCATATTAAAATACATAAAAACCCAGCATAAATATGGTTAGTGTTTGTATATATGTATGTGTGTTGAGGGGGTAAAGGCTTGACAAACCCTAAAGGGTTAACAGTGATATTGGTGTGCCTAACCTCCAAGGGGTTTCCGTTACCGTGTAAACAGGAGGCGGAGCCTGCAACTGGCTTTAGAGGCTTCAAATTCAAACCTTGTCGGAGTTGGGAGGAACGTCGAAGGAGGAAGGTGTGTGGAGAATTTGGGAATCTGTTTTAGCCAGCTGTCAGCGGTTTTAAAAGAGACTCTGGCTCTACTCTGTGAAGGAGTAGAAGGCAAGCTGTGTTTGGACTGCTGGAAGAGCAGTTGAGTTAAAAGGACCAGCAGTTAGAATAAAGACTGCTGAGTTATTGGTTCTAGCAGTACAGCTATATATTGAGAAGTTGTATCTCCATAGTTAGTGTATTGTAACCTTAAGATACGTGCCTCTGAGAAGATATTGTAACCACCTAAGCTTTGAGCTCTGAATCCTCCACGCTTAGAACACTGTTTGAATAAACTTTACTGTTCTTTAAGAAAGATATCTCTTCTCGTGATTCCTTCACACACAAGCCTCTAAAACCAATCCTTCCCAGTGGGTAGCCAAGTGTAGTGAATGGTGGCAGCAAAGGTTGATAAATAGTGTCAGCGGGAGTTTGAGTCCCAGCCCTGACACAATTCTCCACAGACAGTTTAAGGAAAAAGATCCTCACAAGGGGACGCACGCTGAAAGCTGTGTCTTCCTTACAAATTGGTGGCAGCGTTGGAATAGCCTACCCTGTCACGGTTTTGACTGTCGAATCATCCTTCCTCCTTACTTCTTCTGTCATTACAACATCCCACAGGGGTTTCTGTAAGGAGCCTGGCAGCTGCATTTTGGTATTGAGAACACCCTGACCCATGCCTACTGATAATCTAGTCCAGCAGCTTCATGAAAGTATTAAAAAGTATTGGGGATAGAATGGCACCTTGTGGGATACTACATAATAGCTCCTATTTTGAGGCACAGCTATCCTCAAGCGCCACCATCTGGAAACTGGCTGAGAGGTACGACCAGAACGACGATTTAAGAGCCTGCCTTCTAACCCATTTGCCATATTGACAATGCAGACTAAAGCTCTGCCAAGTCATTTTCCGGAACATGTGAAGACATGCTGTACCCATGCTGCCCCAGTGCCGAAATGCATAAAGGGGTCTGAATGAATGAATGAACCACACAACTGGAAGAACTGCTTTAACAGGTACTATCAATTTGCATTGAGTGTTTTACTTGGCATCAGTAGGCTGAAACTTGAGCTCTTGCCATTCAACAAGGCAAGGTTGAGACCAGGAAATTGAATGGTTATGCTGCATCGGGAAGAGGTACAATGTGCCTTCATACATTGACCAAACACATGCAAAGGGCTCAGCTGCAGTTAGCAGCACCATATAAGCTATTTTCCAACTACAGTTCCCGATACTGCCTTGTTTGAAAGTTGTCATGGTTAGAATTATAATAAACAGTTGTTACGTGAAATTTCCCAAACTTTTTGAAACTTTCCCCATGAAGTCTACAACCATCTAATATGGCAATGCTGCTACACACCAGGATTAATCACTTGATAAGGGATGCTTTCATCAATATCAAGTATGCTGATTTAATTTAATTTTACCTGAAAAAAGTCTAGAGATACAAGAAATAAAAATGATGATGATATAGTAAGAGTAGTAATTTATTTGTATCCCACCCCATCTCCCCGAGAGTGCATGACCTCAAGGCTCCGAGCAATTTGTTCTTGTTTGTAGATGTTTTGTCCTACAATGATATAGCACAATATATTATTATATATTATATTATTTTAATATATTGTATTATTTATATAATATATTATATTATTTTATCTGTGGGCATTCGTTGCCATGTGTGCACTGCCTCGAGTTGCCTTCAGGCTGAGAGGGGCGGTATAAAAATATAGTACATAATTTTTTTAAAAATATGCAAATACTGACATTTTTGTGTGACCCAGATGCTAATGAGAGGCTGTGACGACCTGGCCTTTGGGTCCTTGGGGCAGGGTGGATCCTTGTTATTTTAGATCCCACCCTAAAATGCCAAAAGTCACTAAGTGGAGGCTTTAACCACTTAGAACGCTGCCACCAACCTAAAAAAGGCTTTTAGGATTTCTTTTAACATAATAGCTAAGCTAGGCTCCTAAACTGAAGGTAAACTAAGAGGATTATTGAGGCGAGATATCTTCTCCCAGACTGGGAATGTGGGAAGGCTGGAAATGGCACCCTCTGATGTAATGAGGCACACTGAAAGCTTTCTTGTAAAGTTAACAAATAGAATGTTTATTAACTTAACAGCAGTTCTTAAAAGCACAGATGTGTAACGGCTATGCAGAACAGTACTAGAGCGTGTTGGTTTCTTAAGATTGGTTTCTTAACTTCGTTACAAAACTAGACAGTTCAAAACTTGTCTATCTAAACTTCCTCACTCTAATACCGCAGACTAGTAGTGAGTAGTCTTCAACTAACTAACCTAGTTAGTTCCCTGAGCTAACACTCAGTCTTCCAGAAGCACCCTAGCTACTAACTCTCTCCTAGAGTTTTCCTGTAGCTGGCTTCCCCAGAGATGTGAGCTAATCTCCAAGCCCTAGAAATTCCAAAAGCCTGTGACTGACTACCTGTCAGCTGCACACAGAACTTTTCCTGTCAGTTTACAAGACAACTGTCTTCTCCCACTGCTCACTCTCAGCTCTGTTAAGAGACTGCTGAATAAGCTATACTTTGTCCCTCTCAAGCAGCTCGGCTCCTCCCCTCAGCTCTGAGCCACCCCCAGGCAGCTCTCTCTCTCTCCCTGAAAAGGATCCAAGCCACTCCCCCTTTCCTGGCTATCCTGTTTTACCGTGGATACCAAACTGCCATGCTGGTCTTGGCCTAGAATAAAATGAGTGAGTCCTCACAGAGGCCAACTGCCTAAACTGGTATCTTAAATGTAGAGAGGAGAAAAAAACCTCCTCCCGCAATCTAGGAACCACAAATTGCAAAAACCAGCTCTTAAGACTCCCAAGTCTCCTATTACAGTGTCTAACCTGCTGATGTGCCAATTGTTATGGAACAGAACAACGGAGGGTTATTAAAATAAGCAATATTTACTTATAGTTTTAAACACTATACAAGTTGTAATAGTTATGTAAGCATGGAGGAGTTACCTGTACTATTGGCAATATATTGTTGAGAGGGGAGATTTTGTGGTCTTCGATGGCAGTCGTTGCAACAAAGCTAAAGCCTTTGAAGAGCTGGTGCGCATTAGCACTAGGAGGGACCCCCGGAGAATCTGAGAGTTGAATTCACATTATATTAGATTATTCAATATGCATTTGTAACATCTGCATTGACGTAATATTAATACTGAAACACAGTATTTAAAAGCCAATTAAAACAAACATAACATAATATAACACAGTCTTAATATTTTACTGTAAAAAGGTTTTCTTTAAAGTATTATATCTTCACTTTTTTGCCAACTGCTTTAGAGATCCTGCTAATTGTGATTTTAATGCAGTTAGGAGAATACCTTTCATTCATTTTAATAGCGTGGAGCCCCCAGTGGCACAATGGGTTAAACCAGACCTGGCCATCTTACGGCCCGCGGGCCGATTCTGACTGGCCCGGGGAGGGGGGGCATTGGGGGCGGAGGGGGCTGCTGTGGCCGCCATCCCATCATGGCTGTGGGGCTTGCGTCAGCAGACAGCCCGCCGCTCCAGAAAACGATCGGAGGAGCAGCGGCTTTCGAGTGCCTGCCATCTCGGGAGGCGATCCGGTCCTGTAGCGGGAGAAGTTGGCGACCTGCGGCGGCTGATCACCCTGGCGACCCGGAAGACTTGATCGTCTTCCGGGTTGCCAGGGCGATCAGCTGCCGCAGGTCGCCGATTGCTCCCGCTGCAGGCCCAGATCGCCTCCCGGGATGGCAGGCACTCCAAAGCCGGGATGGCAGGCACTCCATGGCAGGGCGATCAGCCGATCGGGAATGCCTCTGATGGAACGGCTGGAGGCAAGAGCGGGCAGAGGCCTGCAGCTTCTGATCGTCTGCTGCTCTGCTCTGCTAAGGTGGCTGGGTCCGCTTTGTCATCCTCTGGGCTGGGTCCATTGGGCCATTCCATCTTGGGATCCTTCCTCTCTTGAGGATGTCAGCCTCCATCTTGGTTCGCACCTTGTTGTCTTGAATTTCATTTTATTTTATTTTAGTGGTTTTTATTATCATTTTATAATTATTTTATAATAATAATATAATAATATAATAAATAATATAATATAATGTTATATTATATTATAATTTCAATATATTATATTGTCTATATATATATACATACTATAATAATTATGACATTAATACTAATAATATATGAATATTTCTTGATATGTTAATATTAATGATGTGTAATATATAGTAAATATAGTAAATAAATAAATTAATAATGTAGATTAGAATGTAGTTCAGCATTTAGGTGCGGCCCTCCATAATATTTTTTGGCTCTCGTGTGGCCCCTTGGAAAAAATAATTGCCCACCCCTGGGTTAAACCCTTGCACCAGCAGGACTGAAGAATGACAGGTCGCAGGTTCAAATCTGGGAAGAGCGTGGGTGAGCTCCCTCTATCAGCTCTAGCTTCCCATTGCGGGGACATGAGAGAAGCCTCCCACAAAAGATCAACACATCAGAGCATCCCCTGGGCAACTTCCTTGCCGACGGTCAATGCACTCACACCAGAAGCGACTTGCAGTTTTTTTTAATGGCATTACCTTTTGGAGTTTTTGCTGTGAATTCCGGGTCAAAGCAAAATGTGTCTTCTGGCCTTCCAGAAGCAGGTTTAAATGGGGGCTGAATCTCTCTTCTGTATAACTTCTGGAATGGGAATCGCAACACATTTATTATTATAGATTTATTTATATATTGTGTCAAAAGCAAATTGAGTATACAGTTATCTTGATTTTTTAAAAAACACAAAGAATGCTAAAACATGGCACTATACTAGATTTCCTTTGACCAAAAGCTGGCCACTTGGAATCCTGACAAGACAGATGTACTCCTGGTCAGTCGAAAGGCCGAACAGGGCATAGGGTTACAGCCTGTGCTTGATAGGGTTACACCCCCCTTGAAGGCGCAGGTTCGCAGTCTGGGAGCGATCCTGGACTCATTGCTGAGCCTGGAGCCCCAGGCCCGTTCCTTGGGAAGTCTGATTTGGCCATGGTGGTCCACGCTCTGGTTACATCCCGAATAGACTACTGCAATGCTCTCTACGTGGGGTTGCCTCTGAAGACTGCTTGGAAGCTGCAATTAATCCAACGCTCAGCAGCCAGGTTACCAACGGGAGTGGGGTACAGGGAGCCCTTGTTACACCAGCTCCACTGGCTGCCAATTAGCTTCTGAGCACAATTCAAAGTGCTGGTTTTAACCTACACGGTTCTGGTCCAGTTCGCCAGTTTGATGCAGATGACAAAACTATTGTGCTGGCTGTGTTTGCTTCATCTCCTTGACATATTTTTTTTTTGTCTTTTAAAAATGGTATATTTATAAAATGTCTTAACTTCACTGCAAGTAAAACAGTAATTCACACTTACATTCCAGTCAATGGTTGAAAAGAAAGGATGCCTCTTTATTTCTTCTACTCCATCAGAACCAGCTCCTATAATGAAAAGAGATAGAAGGGGTTTTTTTGGGTTTTTTTGTTAAATATTTTTATTGAGGTTTTCACTGGTATTGGAGGGGGTAAAGTAGTGGGGGGGGGAGGGGATGGGGCGAGAGAAGAACAGGTATCTGGGAAGGAAGGCTGGGGGAGGGTCCGGATGGAGCCAGGACCTGGGTGGGTTCGGGGGGGGAAGGGTGGGTGTTGTGGGGGACCCAACCGGGCGAGGTGTGAGGGGGAGGTTGGAAGCAGTCTCTAGGGGAGCCCAAAGCCCTTTCTCTTCTGGTGTTGGTCGGGTGTAGTTGGGTGGGTGCTTGTAGCACACCAGTTCTCGTTTGTGCCTGGAGGGCAGGGGGCAGCACCGGGGGTCCCACTCGCATTGGAGCTAGCTGATTCTGATGAGGATTTGGAGGGGCTAGAAGAAGGGGATTTTGAGGTAGCTGGGCCTTCTTCTCCCACAGAAAGCCTGGCCTGGGATGACGGCTGGCCTGATCCTTACGAGACGCAGGAAGGCCAGTCGGAATTCGAAAGCAGTGATAGTGAAGATTATGAGCGGCCGGGGGGGGGGGGGGGGCGAGGCTCGCAAGAAAGAATGTGGGAAACAACCGAGGGAGAGGCCCGGGAAGCAGATGGGGAGTTCGACTCTCACGAAGATAGGGAACCAGGTGTTGGGAGGCAAGGTCGAACGTTTGATAGGAGACGGAGCATTGAGGCTAGCAGGAGGGGTTGGTTCCACAGCCTAGACCGGCCGAGGGCCCGCAGCACAGATTGGAGGAGGAGAAGCCTTGAGCGTCGGGGGCCTCGTCAAGGGGATTAAGTATAGGATCCGTGGGAACGGATCCTCAGTACTTCGGCCACGTCTATCCTATACAGATGTGTAGTGAAGCCAAGTCCACGTAGCTAAGTTTGGGGCTAGTGGCCTGCCAAGAAGAGCTTGTATCGTGTAACCTTGTTTTGTTCCTTGATCCGCTAGTTAAGCGGAGCCTTGCCAAGTCTTTGGATCTTTCTTGCCAAGTTTGCTTTTGGACTATACCTTTTACCTTTTGGATTACTTTTGATAATTTTTTGGACAATTACCCTTTTCAACTGTTTTTATTATTCAATAAAGTAGTTAGCTGATTATCGTCTCTGTGTGTGTGATTAAGGGGCCGGCCTAGGTCTTGCATCGTGACAGTGCTCTCCTTTCTCCGTTGTAGTTTCTTCCTGGACCTATGTTGAGCCCCTCTCAGTTTTACATTGTTGAATGGATCAGTTTGCCCGTCAGGCACCTTCTTGCAGGACAGTCAGTCTGCTGTCTTCCTCTCTTAATTTTTAGGATCCTTCAATTCTTTGGTAAGAGTGTCCATTTCTGTTGTCCGTTCCTTGTCTTATAGTATGGTCGTATCCGTCCCTTTCATCTGCCATGGCCTCCGCCGTACTCTTTGGGAGATTTTAGACCTTCTTCATCTGCCTCTGGATCGTCACAACTTGGGGGGGGGCATATTTTGTGAACATCCCTGGAAAGTAAGGATGGTTTTTCTTTGAGGTGTTCATTCTTTTTTGTTGCGTTGTTCTCCTCCGACTTCTCTCTCTATTGAATTGCCCCCCACTCCTTTTGGCTTTATTCTTATTTGTACCCCGAGTGGGTCTTTTGGACAATGAATCAACCTCCTGATTCTTTTCCTCTTTTTCTTTTGGGGAGTAGAGGCTTGGGATTCTGATTAGTCATTTGAGTGACTCCCAGTGTGACTTCCACCCTTTCTTTGCAATAAAGTTCTCTTTCTCCTGATGCTTTCTGCCATTTAGTGACCCCCTCTACTCTCTCTCTCTAGACCTCCATGTCCTGCTGCGTTTTTTCCCTGGACCTCAGGGGTTTCTTTTCCATCCTCATAGTTGATTGTTGGCTCCAGCCTTGTGGGGGTCGCTTCTTTGGATGAATCTAGCCTTGCATATTGCGGCTGTTGCTGCATGAGTTCGAATTGCTTTTCTTGTCGGGTCATCATTAGATCGATCTTCTGTAGACACCCATCCTGTGCTTCTCCTAATTTTCGTAGTTCTTTAATGATGTCCTTTAGGGTTATTGTTTCCTCCTCTGACCACCTTCCTTGCATTCTCTCTTGATCTTTTACTTCTGTGTTTGATTCGTTTAATGTTGGCATACTCTATTGTCGGTTATTCCATTCGCTGGGAGGATTTGTTCTGCTCTTTGGCAGCAAGGATCCCTTGTTGCATATAAGGGAGGCCTTGGGAATTCCTACTTCTCTGATCCCTCTATCACAAGTGCGCCTTTTCCCTCCCACAAGATGGCGCTCCCGCCAAAAGCTCTTCTTCTTCCCTGTTCTCGGATCTATGGGAGCTTCTCCGCCTTTTATCTCTCCCGAATTGGCTTTGCCTGAGGAATTTGGCTGCCCCCCCGGTGAGGTCTTCCTGTGGGGGGGGGGGGTTGTCCCTCTCTGACTTCCCCAGCACTCACATTTGTTCGTGCCCGTCTCTTCTTCCTCTTTTGGCCCCGATCTTGGTGGGGTGGGGTGGGGTGGGCTGGCAGTTATTGCGGGTCGTCCCCCGCTTCCCGTTCCTCGACCCGCTCGCCGCCACGGCTGAAGGCCGGACTCGCTCGATCTCCCCCTCTTGAGGAGAGGGTGATCCCTGGAGTCGACGGCACCTTCCCTACGGCTTCGCGATCCCTTTAGACGTGGCTTCGTCTCTGGGAGGGGGCGCAAATCGCCCTCCGGTCGAGGAGACAGTTGGCACTCTGAGGAGCCTCAGAGTGTCCGTCCTGCCGCCATTTTTGCCCGCCGAGTCTCCAGACTGCATTTATCAAGAGATAGAAGTTTTGAAATTACTGAGAATCAAACAGTAT
Organism: Anolis apletophallus; assembly: GCA_030556195.1. NCBI lineage: Eukaryota > Metazoa > Chordata > Lepidosauria > Squamata > Anolidae > Anolis > Anolis apletophallus. The sequence goes on from JARBWK010000016.1 coordinate 32,800,396, forward strand.
CTCAATTCAACTCATCTTTATTTCTTATGAGTCGCCCTCCACCAAGGTGCTCTAGGCGACTTACACAGTTAAAATAAACAGATTACATAGTCACAGCTTGTTACTTAACAATCATAGGCTCTTCTGAAGAGCCATGTCTTGAGTGCCCGTAAAAATGTATGTAGATCGGGAGTGGCTCTTTGGTCTGGCGGGAGGGAGTTCCACAAGACTGGGGCTGCGATTGAGAAGGATCTCTGTCTTGTGGACTCCACACGGACCTCTCTAGGGCCAGGGACATAGAGGAGATTCTCATGAGCTGACCGCGGCAGTCTCTGGTGGTGGAGTGGCATTAAACAGTCTCTTAGATATGAAGGACCCTTACCTCGGAGGGCCTTGAATGCTAGGACCAAGGTCTTATAGAGCAGTGTTTCCCAACCTTTTTTGAGCCGCGGCACACTGTTAACATTAAAAAAAATCCGGGGGCACACCACCAACCAAAATGACACACAATGATACTCTAACACAGTAAAGAACAGCTGGGGGATGGTGGCCTGCTGGGAGCAGCTGCTGGGAGAGCTGAAGCCGGGGGGAGGGGGCGGAGCCAGGCCATGCCATGCCCCACCCCCCCCCCGGCTTCAGCTCTCCCAGCAGCTTCTCCAGCCTTGAGGGGGCAATGCCAAGCTGTGGGAGAGCGGAAGCCGGGGAGGGGCTGAGCCAGGCCGCATCATGCCCCGCCCCCTCCCCTGGCGGTTTCCTCCACGCGGCTTCAGCGAGCGAGGGGCAGGAGTCATGGCGGATTGGAGGCTGGCTGGGGAAATGGCCGAAGGAGGCCATGCCATGCCCCGCCCCCTCCCCCGGCTTCAGCTCTCCCAGCAGCTTCTCTAGCCTTGAGCGGGCAGTGCCAAGCCAGCGGTGGCAGAGCCAGCACAATGCTGGCTTGGCATTGCCCCCTCAAGGCTGGAGCAGCTGCTGGGAGGCAGAGCCAGGAAGGGGTGGAGCCAGACCGCGCCATGCCCCGCCCCTCCCCCGGCTTCAGCAGCAGCTTCTCCAGCCTTGAGGGGGCAGTGCCAAGCCAGCGGTGCCAGAGCCAGCACAATGCTGGCTTGGCACTGCCCCCTCAAGGCTGGAGCAGTTGCTGGGAGTGCCGAAGCCGGGGGAGGGGGTGGAGCCAGGCTGCGCCATGCCCCGTCCCCTCCCCCCGGCTTCAGCTCTCTCACAGAGGAGGAGCATGAGCGGTGGGCGGGCTTCAGTGGGCGGGGCTCCACCTCCGCGCAGCTTCAACGAGCATAGGGCGGGAGCCATGATGGATTGGAGGCTGGCTGCGGAAACGGCCAAAGGAGGCGGCGCCCCGCCCCTTCCTTTTCTTCTTCCAGCCCTTCCTTCCTCCCCCAAGCAAAAAGGAGTTCGCCGCCAAGGAAGGGGAGGCCCAGCACAGCAGGAGGTCCTCCTCCTCCCCAAGCAAAAGGAGTGGCAACCAATGCAAGCGCAGGAGGAGGCACCTCATTGATGGAAGGAAGGGGGAGGCAGAGAGCTTTTCTCGCGGCACAGCAGGAGGTCCGTCACACTAATGTGCTGCGTCACAGCAGTCGAGAAACACTGAGGACTCTGTGTTCAACTGACAACCAATGCAAGCGCTGCAGAGACAGCATTATATGGCACCTCATTGATGTTCTTGTGAGGAGTCTAAGCGGCTGTATTTTTTAATTGCACAATGTGGATCTTAACAATGCATGAAGATGGGAGGGACTGCTTGCTCGAGGTAAGCCCACATACAATGCATTGCAGTAATCCAGCCTCAACATAACTGTGGCATGGATTATCATAGCCAGCGCCTCTGTTGGTAAATAAGGCACCAATTGCCTCGCTTTGCGTAGATGAAAGAAGGCCCTTTTACTAGTGGAGGCAATCTGGGCTTCCATCGTCATTTTGGAGTCCAGGATAACACCGAGACTCTTCACAGTGGCGGATGGAGCTAGCGGTTTCCCTTCCAAAGATGGTACTAGACCGACCCATTCTGATGGGCGGCCAGGCCTCAAGATTTCAGTTTTTGCTGGATTTACTTTTAATTTATGGGCACGTAACCATCTTGTCACCGCTCCAAGACACCAGGTGAAGTTATCTGGTACTGAAGTTGTTCCAGGTTCTAGTTTTAGGAGAAACTGGGTGTCATCAGCGTATTGGAAACATTCTAATCCAAATCTCCGGACTAGCTTGGCGAGAGGTCGAACATAGATGTTAAACAGCATTGGCGATAGAATAGCGCCTTGGGGTACTCCACAGTCGAGAGGGGATTTCTCAGATACTTGGCCCAGCCACTCCACTCGTTGGCTACGCCCTCGCAAGAATGAGTTGAACCACGTTATTGCTGATCCTTGAATTCCAATAGCAGCTAATCGCTGGATCAGTAGATCATGGTCTACTGTATCGAAAGCTGCGGTGAGGTCGAGCAACACCAGCAGTACCGATCCTCCCTTGTCTGGCTGGCGACGGATGTCATCAGAGATGGCCACCAGAAGAGTCTCGGTCCCGTGTCCAGGACGGAAGCCAGATTGAAATGGATCCAGGCCATCTGTGTCGTCTAATAATTCCTGAAGTTGGATCGCTGCCGCATGTTCAATCAACTTACTAAGAAACGGGAGGTTAGAGACCGGGCAGTAGTTGGTCAACATCGCAGGGTCTAAGGTGGTTTTTCTTTATAGCTTCTTTCAGTATGAGGAAATATATTCCAGTGCCCATAACAAACATTAAATTCCCAAACATTTCTCTGCCCTAGTTTCAAAACAAAAGGAACTTTGCTAAGCGGTTCGCAATTGGATGCAATGAGCAACTAGTAAAAAAGAAACAAATGGGCACAAGTACTTGGACTTGCTCAAGACTTAGACTAAATGTTAATGAACTCTTTGGATAGTAGTTTATGAACCCCACATGGACACCAAAGTCTGTGATGTGCAAGTTCCATTATATACAGTGGAGGAATCAAATGCTATCTTCTCTATAGAAAGGAACAATCAAAGTTTGCTTTTAGGGTCTTATTTTTGGAGAGTGGAATATTTTCAAGCCATGGGAGATAGAATATGTGAATGCAAAATCCACGGACATGTCTAGCTAACATGTTTAAAGAGAAATGTGAAAGACAGCATCATCCGCAAAGGACCGCCAGGTAATCTTATAGATCAGTGGTTCCCAACCTTTTTTTGACCAGGAAACACTTGTCCAGGGACCACTTTGGCCAGGGACCACTCTCCAACATTAGTATGTCTACATTAGTCAACTTTAGATTCGGGTTTGGGGTGCTGATTCAGAAAATTGCATTGAATAGACCACATCAGCTCTAGTTTCTGATACAGAACATATGCCATGGTCAGCGGCCAGGAAGGAGTTGGCAGGCAGCACGAAAGGAGCGAAAATAAATAACATAACATAAATAAAGAGGAAAGAGGCTGACAGACCAGATTTTTGTTCTCACAGCCCACTGGTGGTCCACAGTCCACAGATTAAGAGAAAATGTTATAGACCACGGCTGCTCAAGTAGTCGATCGTGATCGACTAGTCGATCTTCAGGTCTCATCCAGTTGATCTTCGAGCCTCACCAGCCGGATGGGGCGCTCCTGCCATGAGCATGCTCCTCCTCCGTGCGCGCGTGCTCCCGGTGCCACCTTCCACCTGCGCAGGGCTTCTTCCGCCAATGCGCCATTAGTGGTCGGGCCCTGGCACTCGTCTCTTCACACAGAGGGATGTAAGGCTGCAGGAGGGAGGGAGTGTGTGTGTGTGAGACGTGACCACCCATTGGTTGCTCCTGGGGGGGGGGAGCAAGGCGAAGGTGCGCGCAGGGATAGGATGCGGGGCTGTGGGAGGGAGGGAGGGAAGGAGTGTGTGTGTGTGTGAGAGAGAGAGAAGGCCTCGCTGGAGGAGGATGGTCCCTACGGTGGGGCTGCAGCGAACGAGCACGCCCTCGGCGCCGGTGAGTGAAGCCTTGGCGGGGCCCCAGTGTCACCGAGGGCCGAGGCGAGAGAGAGACAGGGTGGAGTGCGAGGCGGGGCCCCGTCCAGGCTTCACTCACCGCTCATCAGCTGCAGCCCCACCGCGGGGACCATCCTCCTCCGGCAAGGCCTTCTCTCTCTCACACACACACACACTCACTCACTCACTCCCACAGCCTCGCATCCTATCCCTGCGCGCGCCTTCGCCTTGCTCCCGCCTCCCCCCCAGGAGCAACCAATGGGCGATCACATCACACACACACACACACACTCCCTCCCGCAGCCTCGCATCCCTCCGTGTGAAGAGAAGAGCGCCAGGGCCCGCCCACTAAAGCCGCATTGGCGGAAGAAACCCCGCACGTGCGGGAAAAGCCCCGTGCGGGCAAAAGGTGGAGTTGGGAGTGCGCGTGGCGGTAGCCAGACACGTGAGCCAGGTAGATCTTTTCAACTTTGTTGTTATAAAAGTAGCTCGCATGCTAAAAAAAGTGTGGGCACCCCTGTTATAGATGCATGAATCAAGATCCATGCAAGTGACAAAATAGTCAAAATTAATTGGTCAGAAGTATCTGGAGACTCAAATCTGCCTTGCTCAACAGTGTAACATTTTTCACGGTCTGGATTCTGGCACAGAGACTCTCTTTTACTTACAAGTCCCAAGGTGCACCTGGTATTGCATGGTCAAAATAATCCTCCTTTTCTTAAGCTCCCCTATTAATTTGGCTAATAAACTATGGTATTCGCTTAGATATGCCATCCGGTAGTCGCCATCTGCTCACGCACAGAAAGCCATATTTAATAACCTAGAGCTGATGTGGTCTATCCAATGCAATTTTCTGAATCGGCACCCCAAATAACCCCAGGAACAGGCCTAAAAACAAAGGCACCCAAGGCACCCCTGCTTCCAGGTGCCACATGAAATGGCTCCGCTCAGGGGGAGGGAGGAAGAGGAGAAGCAGCATTCAGGAGGCTTGTTGTCGTGCCTTCGCGGGTAGTCAGTAGGCCTGGCTCATTAAGAAGAAGAAAATGTTCAAAACTCGTTTCGGACGTAGGGGGCGCTGGTGATTCGATTCTCAAATGATTTCCAAAAATTTACCAAAAAATGCTTCGAAATTTCCGAAATTTCGGAATCACTTCGTTAATGGCGTTGGCCCATTGCGCAATGCACGAAAACCTGTCAGTCTGACACGGGAGGGAAGAAATCTGCTTTCAAACCGGGTTTAACATGGCTCCTGCCCCAGGTCCTTCTCCCTCGCGAGCCGTGTTAACCCGTGTTAGCTGTGTTGGCTTCGAAATTGCTTACATCGCTTCAAAACCGCTTCAAAAGTGAATTCATTCCGAATTCATTCCGATTTTCATAGCCTTCCGAAAAACCTAACCAGGCCTAGTAGTCAGCCTCTCCCCTCCCGACATCCCCATTGCCTTGGCACTATAAGAGGGTTTCGTGAGACTAGTCACTCTCGCTGCAACAATGTAGTAACAGTGAGGCTGCGGACCATATTTTAGTTCTTGGGGATCATTGATCTAGATCAGGGAAGACTGGTCTAGGAATCAACTTACCTAATCTATTTGCAGGGTTTCTTTTGAACAACATCCTCAGAAGACTCTGAGCTTCAGGACTAAGGAATTGTGGCATTCCAAGCTTTGCCCTGCACACAAAAATGAGGTTTTATTTTTAAAAAATCAGAATTACTAGACAGTAAATTAGATGAGACTAATATAAACAGTGAGGAGAAAAGGGAACTGAAATAATCCAAACACATAAAAGTGCATTTAGAAGGAATTTAAAGTATTTGGGTCATCAATACTACATATTATAACACATACAATAATAATCTATGTATATAATAAAAGTCAGCATTTGCGGAGGACGGGAGGTGTGGAAGTGCAGAGGAATATGTGGCAGCGTTTCGATTGGTTGCCACTGTGGGATTATTTGCATAAAGGACTGATTGGCCAGCCTCAGAACTCCAACATTCTAAGGCACCAGACAGAGGGGATTGGTTGTCAGTGAGGGAGTATTTATTTATTTATTTCCACAATTTCTACCCAACCTCCGAGGGGGGACTCAGAGCGGCCTAACAACGGCAACAGCGGCAACATTCGATGCCAAAAACACAGTATACATATAATAGAAAACCAAAAACAGTCAGAATTAAAATACATTAAAATACAGTTAGCATTAAATACATTAAATACAATTAGCATTAAAATACATCATATACATTCACATAAGTTAAAAACAGTATTCCGTCCATAGTAAAAGCCAGTGCTGTCCAACTTCTGGCGGGTCCAGGGCCGGATAAGAGGTCACTGATGACCTGCGGGGCCACTCGGCCCCGCCCCAGGCCCCGCCCCAGCCCAGGCCCCGCCCCCTAAAGCCACCGAAAAGGGAGGTAGGCGGCGCCAAGAGCAGCGCGTCACAGGCCTGGCGTGACGCGCTGCTCTTGGCACCGCCTACTCCTCCCTTTCGCGCCCCCCCTTCCTAGGCCGGGGGCCGCCGAAAAGGAGGAGTAGGCGGTGCCAGGGGCAGCGTCACGCCAGGCCTGTGACGCGCTCTCTTGGCGCCGCCTTCTGCCCTTTACGGCGGCTCCCTGCCCTAGGAAGGGAGGGGGCGCAAAGGGCAGAAGGCGGCGCCAACGGCAGCGTCATCAGGCCTGGCGTGACGCGCTGCCCCTTGGCACCGCCTACTCCTCTTTTCGGCGCCCCCTCCCTTCCCTAGGCCGGGAGCTGCCGAAAAGGAGGAGTAGGCGGTGCCAAGGGGCAGCGCGTCACGCCAGGCCTGTGACGCTGCTCTTGGCGCCGCCTTCTGCCCTTTTTCGGCGGCTCCCCGCCTAGGTAGGAGGGGGCACCAAAAGGAGGAGCTAGCTCTCTTCCTCCTCCCTGCCCCGCCTCCCTCCCCCGGCCGGGATTTTTAAAAAAAATCGATTTTTTTTAAAAAAAATTAAAAATGGCAGCTGAGGGCATAGGTGGGGCCGTGTCCAACAGGCTACGAGGCCGGATCCGGCCCCGGGGCCGCCAGTTGGACAGCCCTGGTAAAAGCATTGGGCCATGTCCACCAGCTTGCCATTACAATCCAATCTAAAGTGCTGCATTGTGCTAATGTGCAAACGCCTGGCCCCCATAGCCAGGATTTCACTTTTTGCATAAAGGACTCTGATTGGCCAGCATCCAAGAATCCAAGCCTCTACATTCAAACAACATGATTGGGGACTTGGGGCGGCTCACATGAGGCCAAGCCCAAACAACAAATTACAATTTAAAAAAATCAAAAACATCAGCAATAACACAATAAAAATACATACATATAAATAAAAAAACTAAATGTCAAATACATACAACGTAATGCTTCCTAGTTTATTTTGACTAAAAAAATGTTGTAAATACATCACCCTATGGGTTGTACATCACTTAAGTAGTTACTTGGTAGAGTTATTTAATTCAAATATTGTTGAGCTCCATATTCCGTCTCAGAAACAAATCCTTAAAGTTCACAACTACCGAAGTGATGCTCCTACCCCAAATATCTTGTAAACAACCAACTGTCTGTAAAGCATATGCAACACTGTAGAGATAAGTCCAAAATCTATGGAATAACAGCTTAGCATTGGCACAAACAACTGGCACAATCCCAAAACAAGTTTCCCGCAACGCATTGGCTGAATGCCACGGCTTGCGACACTGTGTCATCTCTGTCCGCAACATCCACAGCGAACCTTTTTCTCACCATCGTTTTAAGCATTTAACCATTTCCTAGCACCTTTGGCTTCCTACTTTAAATCGCAAAAATCACGGCATGTTGAAGTCGCAACAAGAAAATGAGAAGAAAATATTACAGATGGATGGGATTTAAAAGAAGAAAGCCATGGCCTTCTGTTTGCAAAACCTCCACAGATATAATAATAATAATAATAGTATCTTGGAAGCCTCCCATTTATAGTGTCTCCAATAAATGGAAGCAAACGCAGCAGCCAATGACAAGAGTGTTGTAAGCTCTTACTTTATTGGGGCTGCGGTAGGGCAATGGGTTAAACACGTATGCGGCTGAACTGCTGACCTGAAGGTTGGCAGTTCGAATCCGTGGAGTGGGCTGAGCTCCCGCTGTTAACCCTAGCTCCTGCCAACCTAAGGTAAAGGTTTTCCCCTGACATTAAGTCCAGTTGTGTTTGACTGGGGGTTGGTGCTCATCTCCATTTCTAAGCCAAAGAGTCGGCATTGTCCACAGACACCTCCAAGGTCATGTGGCTGGCATGACTGCATGAAGTGCTGCTATCTTCCCATTGAAGCGGTACCTATTGATCTACCCACATCTGCATGTTTTCAAATTGCTAGGTTAGCAGAAGCTTGATCCTGACAAAAAAGAGGTCCTCCTGGCCAGTCGTGGGACTGATCAGGACATAAGGTGGCTACCTGTGCTCAATGGGGTCGCACTCCCTCTGAAGACACAGGTCCGCAGCTTGGGGGTCCTTCTGGACTCCGCTCTGACACTTGATGCTCAGGTGTCGGCGGTGGCTGGGAGGGCATTTGCACAATTAAAACTCGTGCGCCAGCTGCGTCCGTACCTCGTGAAATCTGATCTGGCCATGGTGGTCCATGCCCTAGTCACCTCTAGGCTGGATTACTGCAATGCTCTCTACATGGGGTTGCCCTTGAAGACGGCCTGGAAACTACAGTTGGTTCAAAGGACAGCAGCCAGATTACTCACGGGAGCTGGTTGCAGGGAGTGGTCAACCCCCCTGTTTAAACAGCTCCACTGGCTCCCAATAAGTTTCCGGTCCCAATTCAAGGTGCAGGTCATCACCTATAAAGCATTGTCCACAGACACCTCCAAGGCCATGTGGCCAGCATGACTACATGGTGCACCGTTACCTTCCCACCAGAGCGGTATCTATTGATCTACTCATATTTGCATGTTTTCGAACTGCTAGGTTGGCAAAAGCTGGGGCTAACAGTGGGAGCTCACCCTGTTCCCTGGATTCAAACCTGCAACCTTTTGATCAGAAAGTTCAGTAGTTCAGTGGTTTAACCCACTGCGCCACCAGGGGCTCCCTGAGAGTTTGAAAACATCCAAATGTGAGTAGATAAATAGGTACTGCTTTGGCGGAAAAGGCATAAGACAGTCCAAACAGTCATGCCGGTCACATGACCAAGAGGTGACAACGCAGGCTCTTTGGCTTGGAAATGGAGAAGCCTTTGTCTTTGTTTATGTTCGTGTGTTTTGTTGTATTGTAACAAGGTATTGAATGTTTGCCAGTATCTGTTTACATTGTGATCTGCTCTCGAGTCCCCACGGAGAGAAGGGTGGATCGTAAATAAAATGTTACTATTACCGGTAACTTACTTTAATTTGTACATATGTATACATGCTCATCACAATAATGGATACTTACGATGGTTAATTTTCCTCACTGTATTATTTCTCACAAGTGTAAAATATAGATGATTATAAAGTATCACTAAAATACAATGTAGGTAAAGGTAAAAATTTTCCCCTGAAATTAAGTCCAGTCGTGTCCGACTCTGGGGGTTGGTGCTCATCTCCATTTCTAAGCCCTAGATCCGGCATTCTCCATAGACACTAGGCTTGGGCATTCATGGTTCTAAATGGTTCTAAAGTACTTACAAAACTGAAGTTCTGGTGGTGAACACTAGGTGGCGCTGGTGCTTTGCTTCTACAGTGTTGCTAAAGTTCTGGGGCCGAACATTTCAGAACTCTTAACAAAACTTTCAAAATTTCATTATAAATGGCAGTTCCTAATTGGTTCTGTCTTTAAAATCACCAATAATGAAATAATAATGACGTTTTTAAAGTTTTGTTTGAGTTCTGAAATGTTCGCCACCAGAACTTTAGCAACACTGTGGAAGCAAAGCACCAGCACCACCTAGTGTTCACCACCAGAACTTTAGCAACACTGTAGAAGCAAAGCACCAGCGCCACCTAGTGTTCACCACCAGAACTTTAGCAACTGTAGAAGCAAAGCACCAGCACCACCTAGTGTTCACCACCAGAACTTTAGCAACACTGTAGAAGCAAAGCACCAGCACCACCTAGTGTTCACCACCAGAACTTTAGTAACACTGTAGAAGCAAAGCACCAGCATCACCTAGTGTTCACCACAAGAACTTTAGCAACACTGTAGAAGCAAAGCACCAGCGCCACCTAGTGTTCACCACCAGAACTTTAGCAACACTGTAGAAGCAAAGCACCAGCGCCACCTAGTGTTCACCACCAGAACTTTAGCAACACTGTAGAAGCAAAGCACCAGCGCCACCTAGTGTTCACCACCAGAACATTAGCAACACTGCAGAAGCAAAGCACCAGCACCACCTAGTGTTCACCACCAGAACTTTAGCAACACTGTAGAAGCAAAGCACCAGCGCCACCTAGTGTTCACCACCAGAACTTTAGCAACACTGTAGAAGCAAAGCACCAGCGCCACCTAGTGTTCACCACCAGAACTTTAGCAACACTGTAGAAGCAAAGCACCAGCACCACCTAGTGTTCACCACCAGAACTTTAGCAACACTGTAGAAGCAAAGCACCAGCGCCGCCTAGTGTTCACCACCAGAACTTTAGTAACACTGTAGAAGCAAAGCACCAGCGCCACCTAGTGTTCACCACCAGAACTTTAGCAACACTATAGAAGCAAAGCACCAGCGCCACCTAGTGTTCACCACCAGAACATTAGCAACACTGCAGAAGCAAAGCACCAGCACCACCTAGTGTTCACCACCAGAACTTTAGCAACACTGTAGAAGCAAAGCACCAGCGCCACCTAGTGTTCACCACCAGAACATTAGCAACACTGTAGAAGCAAAGCACCAGCGCTGCCTAGTGTTCACCACCAGAACTTTAGTAACACTGTAGAAGCAAAGCACCAGCGCCACCTAGTGTTCACCACCAGAACTTTAGCAACACTATAGAAGCAAAGCACCAGCGCCACCTAGTGTTCACCACCAGAACTTTAGTTTAGAACCATTTAGAACCATGATTGCCCCAGCGCCTAGTGTTCACCACCAGAACACAACACTTTAGAAGCAGCAACACTGTAGAAGCAAAGCACCAGCACCACCTAGTGTTCACCACCAGAAACACTTTAGTAAAACTTTAGTGTAAAGCAAAGCACCAGCGCCACCTAGTGTTCACCACCTGAACTTTAGTAACACTATAGAAGCAAAGCACCGGCGCCACCTAGTGTTCACCACCAGAACATTAGCAACACTGCAGAAGCAAAGCACCAGCGCCACCTAGTGTTCACCACCAGAACTTTAGCAGCACTATAGAAGCAAAGCACCAGCGCCACCTAGTGTTCACCACCAGAACTTTAGTAAAACTGTAGAAGCAAAGCACCAGCGCCACCTAGTGTTCACCACCTGAACTTTAGTAACACTATAGAAGCAAAGCACCGGCGCCACCTAGTGTTCACCACCAGAACATTAGCAACACTGCAGAAGCAAAGCACCAGCGCCACCTAGTGTTCACCACCAGAACTTTAGCAACACTGTAGAAGCAAAGCACCAGCGCCACCTAGTGTTCACCACCAGAACTTTAGCAACACTGTAAAAGCAAAGCACCAGCGCCACCTAGTGTTCACCACCAGAACTTTAGTTTAGAACCATTTAGAACCATGATTGCCCAGGCCTAATAGACACCTCCAAAGTCATATGGCCAGCATGAATGCATGGAGCCCTGTTGCCTTCCTGCCAGAGTGGTACCTATTGATCTACGCACATTTGTATGTTTTTGAACTGCTAGGTTGGCAGAAGCTGGGGCTGACAGTGGGAGCTCACCCTGCTCCACAGATTCCAACCTGCAACCTTTTGGTCAACAAGCTCAGCAGCTCAGCGGTTTAACCCGCTGTGCCACCGCGGGCTCCATATTAGAACTTGCACATACAGAAAAGGAAAACAACGAATCGAAAGAGTCAACTGAAAATTACTTACTTGAGAATCATATTCATGGTTTCATTTCGATCTTTACCTTGAAACGGCAACGTACCAGTAAGCATTTCAAACTAGAAAATAAATAGCCCACGTTTAGAAATGTAGATCATTTCCATTAAAAAAAACAATTACTCCAAACTTTCTTTAATCCTATTTGAGCTGCTTTACATTCTTTACATAGTAGTGTAACTTTACGTAGTAGACAGCAACACCATGGCTAAAAAAAGAGTTTAATATTAAACAGTGAGTTTAATACACCATGAAAAATGTAAAATGATGGTTTATCCCTATCTTCCTCCCCCTTTCTCTCCCTCTCTGTTTTTCCCTCTGTCTCTCCAGATGTCAAAGTAATATTTCAGACAAAACCCTCTGAAAGATTAAAATTAATCTCTGTGGGAATTTTACAGTACACAAAATACATGTAATAATAGAATCGTCAACCAATCACGTCTCTATACAAAGACACTGCTCTACCAAGATGCTATAGTTGCTACTTTACTACACCTTCTTTCACTAAGGGGAAGATGTGTTTGGGCAGGTAGGTTGGGCCAGAACCATTTAGGGCAGTGGTTCTCAACCTTCCTAATGCTGTGACCCCTTAATACAGTTCCTCATGTTGTAGTGACCCCCAATCATATTATTTCGTTGCTACTTTACAACTGTGATTTTGCTATTGTTATGAAGCATAATGTAAATATCTGATATGCAGGATGTATTTTCATTCACTGGACCAAATTTGGCACATATACCCAATACGCCCAAATTTGAATACTGGTGGGATTGGAGGGTGAGATTGATGTTGTCATTTGGGAGTTGTAGTTGCTGGGATTTATAGTTCACCTACAATCAAAGAGCATTCTGAACCCCCCAATGTTGGAATTGAACCAAACTTGGGACACAAAATTCACATGACCAACAGAAAATACTGGAAGGGTTTGGTGGGCACTGACGTTAAGTTTTGGAGTTGTAGTTCACCTACATCCCGAGAGCACTGTCAACTCAAAACAATGATGGATTTGGACCAAACTTGGCATGAATATCAATATGCCCAAATGTGAACGCTGGTGGAGTTTGGAGAAAATAGACTTGACATTTGGAAGTTGTAGTTGCTGGGATTTATAGTTCACCTACAATCAAATAGCCTTCTGAACTCCACCAAAGATAGAATTGGGCCAAACTTCCCCAACACACACACCCCATGATCAACAGAAAATGCTGTGTCTTTGGCGACCCCTCTGACACTCCCTCGTGACCCCTCCAGGGGTCCCGACCCCCAGGTTGAGAAACACTGATTTAGGGCTTTATAGGCCAAAGCCAGCACTTTGAATTGTGCCCGGTAACAGACTGGCAGCCAGTGGAGCTGGCACAACAGAGGAGTAGTAGGCTCCCTGAGCCCCGCTCCTGTTAGTAATCTGGCTGCCATCCGTTGGACCAGTTGAAGCTTCCGAGCAGTCTTCAAAGGCAACCCCATGTAGAGCGCATTGCAGTAGTCTATATGGGATGTAACCAGAGCATGGACTACCGTGGCCAAGTCAGACTTCCCAAGGTATGGGTGCAGCTGGAGCACAAGTTTTAACTGTGCAAATGCTCCCCTGGTCACCGCCAAGACTGGGGTTCCAGGCTCAGAGATGAATCAAGGATCATATCCAGACTGCGAAGCTGCGCCTTCCGGGGGAGTGTAACCCCTTCCAATACAGGCTGTAATCTTATGCCCTGTTCAGCCTTTCGATTGACTAGGAATACCGCTGTCTTGTCAGGATTCAACTTCAATTTGTTAGCCCTCATCCAGACTGCCAAGCACCGATTCAGGACCTAGACAGCCTCCTTAGTAGGAGGTGGAAAGGAGTGACAGAGTTGAACGTCATCTGCGTACAGGTGTCACCGTACCCCGAAACTCCGGATGATTATTTCCTCTGTTCTCAGTTACGTCTTTTTTGTCAGTTCTAAGAATGTATGACAGAGATGAGCTAAAAATGTTTTCTGTAAAATGTGTCTATTTTCTAAGCTGTGTTTGATTAGGCCATTACTAACTAACTAACTTTATTTCTTATGAGTCGCCCTCCACCAATGGTGCTCTGGGCGACTTACACAATTAAAATAAACAGGTTACATCGTCACCGCTTGTTACTAACAATCATAGGCTCTTCTGAAAAGCCATGTCTTAAGTGCTCCTAAAAATGTATGTAGATCAGGAGTGGCTCTTTGGTCTGGCGGGAGGGAGTTCCACAAGATCGGGGCTACAATGGAGAAGGATCTCTGTCTTGTGGGCTCCAAACGGACCTCTTGAGGCCCAGGGACATAGAGAAGATTCTCATGAGCTGACCGTGGCAGTCTCTGGTGGTGGAGTGGCATTAAACGGTCTCTTAGATATGAAGAACCCTGACCTCGAAAGCCCTTGAATGCTAGGACCAGGGTCTTATAGAGGACTCTGTGTTCAACCGGCAGCCAAGGTTGAACAGGGTTAACTGGAGAAGAAAAGTTCATGTGTATGATGGAAGCAAAGTTCTCATATGTTCAACCTTTGGAATGTAAACATTTGTAGATAAGCAAACGCTCCAGTCGCCATGATGGATGTGCTTTGAGACGCAGGCTGTTAGAAAGCTCCTGTAAATTGCTTTGCTTTCTTTAACTAATAAAAGGACTATTTATAGTTCCAACCTGGCTCTGAATGATTTATCCATGACATTTTTTGTGAAACTGTTTTTATCACTCTCAGTGAAATATTGCAAACTTTCTGAGTGGTGTTCATTATTTATTGTCTTGCTTCTGGTGTTTACAAATAATCAGAATTTGAATCAGTAATCAGAATTTGTTCACTTTCACGGTTTCCTCCTTTCTGTTGAAATTGTCCATACAGCCTGGAAAATGCACAGGAACCCAGTGGTTTTGGCAATGAACGCCTTCAACAACATCTAATATCTTCAAGTTATATATATATATATTTAAAAAACAGGCAATGAAATATACATTACCATAAGGACACCAAATGACCACCAGTCCGCACTTTGGTTGTGGCCTCGCCGGTTCACCACTTCAGGGGCCATGTACTCAACAGTGCCGCAGAAGGAGTAGGCTTTCTTCTCTTGGTCGACCGATTCTTTGCTGAGGCCAAAGTCTGAAAAAGTATTATAAAGGAATACCAAGAAAAGCAACAGGACATAAAAACAAAAAAAAAGTGAATCATTGGGTTGCTGTGAGTTTTCCGGGCTGTGTGGCTATGTTTCTGAAGCAATATCTCCATGGAATGCTTCTGGAACATGGCCATACAGCCTGGAAAGCTCAGGTTTGTGAGGAACAGGTCATAGCCAGCTACAATGTCATTTTGCCACATAATCCAGTTTCAAAATGCAGATTAACTACATTGACCTGGATTGTATGTGTCCCCACTGTATTTATAATCCAGTTCAATGCAATGAGTCTGCATTCTGAAACTGGATTATCTGGCAGCGTAGATCCAGTCTCGGTCCCTTTCATTAGATATATTCCTTATTAAGTTAAAAAGGTCTTGTTGTAGGTTTGTCAGTTTGTATGGCCATGCTCTAGAAGCATTCTCTCCTGACCTTTCACAGACCTCACAACCTCTGAGGATGTCTGCCATAGATGCAGGCGAAACATCAGGAGAAAATGCTTCTAGAACAGGGGTGCTCAAGTAGTCGATCGTGATCGACTAGTCGATCTTTGGGCCTCATCCAGTCGATCTTCAAGCCTCACCAGCCGGATGGGGCGCTCCTGCCATGTGCGTGCTCCTCCGCTGTGCGCGCACGCTCCCGGCACCACCTTCCGCGCACGCGGGGCTTCTTCCGCCAATGCGGCTTTAGTGGGCGGGCCCTGGCGCTCATCTCTTCACACGGAGGGATGCGAGGCTGTGGGAGGGAGGGAGTGTGTGTGTGTGACGTGACCACCCATTGGTTGCTCCTGGGGGCAAGGAGCAAGGCGCGTGCAGGGATAGGATGCGAGGCTGCGCAATGGAGGGGGTGTGTGTGTGTGTGAGAGAGAAGGCCTCGCCGGAGGAGGATGGTCCCCGCGGTGGGGCTGCAGCTGATGAGCGCGTCCTCGGCGCCGGTGAGTGAAGCCTGGACGGGGCCCCAGTGCCGCCGAGGGCGGAGGCGAGAGACAGGGAAGAGCGCGAGGCGGGGCCCCGCCCAGGCTTCACACACCGGCGCCAAGGGCGCGCTTGTCAGCTGCAGCCCCACCGCGGGGACCATCCTCTTGCGGCAAGGCCTTCTCTCACACACACACACAACACACTCCCTCGCGCAGCCTCGCATCCTATCCCTGCGCACGCCTTTGCCTTGCTCCCGCCCCCAGGAGCAACCATACACACGTCACGTCACATACACACACACACTCCCTCCCTCTCGCAGCCTCGCATCCCTCCGTGTGAAGAGATGAGTGACAGGGCCTGCCCACTAAAGCCGCATTGGTGGAAGAAGCCCCGCGCAGGCGGAAGGTGGCGCCAAGAGCGTGCGCAAAGGGAGCGCACGCGCAGCGGCACCCACACACGCGCGCCAGGTAGATCTTTTCAACTTTGTTGTTATAAAAGTAGCTCGCATGCTAAAAAGGTGTGGGCACCCCTGTTCTAGAACATGGCCATACAACCTGAAAAACCTACAATAATACAGTGATTCCAACCATGAAAGCCTTTAACAATACATTAAAAGGGGTCTTCTTTGGTTTCCACTACAAGATGTACCCATAGTAAACAATAGCAGAAATACAGAAGTTGTATTTAGTTAACTGAACTCTTTGATTGCACTTTTAAGAAAAACGATTGTGTAACTCTCTGCCGAATAATGAGCTTTAGAAAATATGATGGCCAAACAATGTACTAAAATAGATAAAATGTCTAAATGAGGCATTACCAGACAGACAACCGCACGAACCCACCAGACTTCTGAAAATGAATGCATGTCTAGGAACAACGTGATCCCTCTGCTTTCATAGATATTTAGGCAATTTAAACAAATAATTTTAAAATGTTATACTAATCAGTTTGACCTACCTGTTAACTTGATATGTCCTGCTTCGTCAAGCAAAATGCTGAAAATTAAAATTCAGATTCACCAATACATAACAGGTATATTTATAAGCCATTTTAGTATAGCAATAGCACAAATAAGGATTAGGTTAATAATAATTATATATATATATAATTATATATAGAGTGCAGGGGTTCTCAAACTTTTTCATCCGTGATTCTCTTTTCGAAGTAAAAGTTTGTTGTGGAGACCCAAGAACTGTTTATATATTATGTTATATATATTATACAATATATATATATATATAGTATATATATACATATATATATATATATACATATATATATATATATATATATAGGCCTGGTTGATCCATGTTTCTAAATCAGGGGTGGGCAACCCACGGCCCACGGGCCAGATGCAGCCCAACAGCTGATTCTGTCCGGCCCGGGGAGAAGGGCCAAGAGGAAGGGGTGCTGCTGCTGCCATCCTATTGCGGGCTCTGTGGGGCCTGTGCCGGCAGGCAGGCTGGAGGAGTGGCGGCTTTGGAGTGCCTGCCATCCCTGGAGGTGATCTGGGACTGCAGTGGGAGCACTCGGCGACCTGCGGGGGCTGATCTCCCTAGCGACCCGGAAGACTTGATTGTCTTCCGGGTCGCCAAGGTGATCAGCCACCTCAGATCACCTACTGCTCCCCCTGCAGGCCCGGATCACTTCCAGGGATGGCAGGCACTCCATAGCAGGGTGATCAGCAGGGGAACGGCTGGGGGCGAGAGTGGGTGGAGGCCTGCAGCCTCTGATTGCCTGCTGCCCTGCTCTCCCTGCATCCTCCAGGGGCGGGCAACCGGATCTGATTCTGTTCTGCTGCGCTGCCGCCATCCCATCGCGGCTGGTGCCTGCCATCCCTGGAGCGATCCGGGCCTGCAGCGCTCACCCTGCCATCCTCTGGGCTGGGTCCATTGGGCCCTTCTGACCATCTTCTGCTTCTGCACTTTGTCTCCTCTCTGGGTCCATTGATCTTGGTTCGCATTGTAATTTAATATTTTAGTGGTTTTTATTATTATTTTATAATAATAATAATAATATAATAAATAATATAATATAATGTTATATTATATTATAATTTCAACATATTATAATGTCTAAATAAATAAATATATATATACTATAATAATTATGATAATAATACTAATAATATATGAATATTTCTTGATATATTAATATGTTAATATTAATGATGTGTAATATATAGTAAATAAATAAATAAAAAATGTAGATTAGAATGTAGTTCACAAAGAAAATCTGAACACAGTATTTCCCAAAATATCAATATATTGTGCGATAACTGCGACACTATATCAGTGCCTGATATAGTGTCGCAGCTATCGCACAATATATTGATATTTTGGGAAATACTGTGTTCAGATTTTCTTTGTGAATCTGCAGCAACCACACCCATTTTGTTATATTGTAGAATGTAGTTCAGCCTTCAGGTGCGGCCCTCCATAATATTTTTTGGCTCTCACGTGGCCCCTTGGAAAAAATAATTGCTCACCCCTGTTCTAAATGCTTCAAAAGTACTTACAAAACTGAAGTTCTGGTGGTGAACACTAGGTGGCGGTGGTGCTTTGCTTCTACAGTGTTGCTAAAGTTCTCATGGTGAACATTTCAGAACTC
The DNA here is from genome assembly GCA_030556195.1 of Anolis apletophallus. Lineage (NCBI taxonomy): Eukaryota > Metazoa > Chordata > Lepidosauria > Squamata > Anolidae > Anolis > Anolis apletophallus. The sequence continues at coordinate 32,818,951 of JARBWK010000016.1, forward strand.
TAACAAAACTTTCAAAATTTCATTATAAATGCCAGTTCCTAATTGGTTCTGTCTTAACAATCGCCAATAATGAAATAATAATGAAATTTTGATAGAGTTCTGAAATGTTCACCAACAGAACTTTTGTTTTTGAAGCATTTAGAACAATGGACCAACCAGGCCTAATATGTAATATTAAATATGTAATCTAATATATAATAACATGTTTATGTCCTATTATATTAACAACCTAGCTTTTGGGTACCCAGTTATTTAAAATAGTCAATTGTACAAAATGCATAAGGTTGTGTGTGAACTACAACTCACATCATGCCAGGTTAACCCCGAAAAGCTCTGTCAGTACTTAAAGTTTGTTATGTTGGGCAATTTTTCTCATAGATGCATCATTGGTGGGATTCGGTGTGTCCTCTAGCTGTAGGGTAAACTACAACTCCCACTATGATGAGTCAGTCCCCTCAAACCCCTCCAGTAGGTTGAGTTAGTCAGGGGGGTTCCATGTGCCAAGTTTGGTCCAGATCCATCATCGGTGGAGGTCACAGTTTCTCTGGTTGTGTGTGAACTACAACTCCCAGAAAGGGAGGTCAGTTCCCCCCAAACCAACCCCTCCAGTAATCAAATTTCGGCCTATCATGCCGGGTTTGGTCCAGATCCATCGGTATTCAGGTTCAGAGTGCTCTCTGGATGTAGGTGAACTACAACTCCCCAAATCAACATGAATTTCTTGCAAAGACCTCCAGTATTTTTTGCTGGTCATTGGGACTCTGTGTGGCAAGTTTGGTCCAATTCCATCTTTTGGTGGAGTTCAGAGGGCTCAATGATTGCAGGTGAATTATAAATCCCAGTACCTACAATTCCAAACTGTCCAGGCCAACTCCCCTCAAACCCCACCAGTATTCAAATTTGGGCATATCAGGTACGCATGCCAAGTTTGGTCCACATCCATCATTGTTTAGGTTCATACTGTGCCGCATCCAAACTGGGTTAAACACGGCTCTCAGCCCAGGTCTGATGTGGGAGGGAAGGACATCAGCATCCAAACTGGGTTAAATATGGCTCTCGGCCCAGGTCTGACACGGGAGAGAAGGACATCTGCATCTAAACTGGGTTAAACACGGCTCTCGTCCCAGGTCTGACACGGGAGAGAAGGACATCTGCATCTAAACTGGGTTAAATACGGCTCTCGGCCCAGGTCTGACACGGGAGAGAAGGACATCTGCATCTAAACTGGGTTAAACACGGCTCTCGGCCCAGGTCTGACACGGGAGAGAAGGACATCAGCATCTAAACTGGGTTAAACATGGCTCTCGGCCCAGGTCTGACACGGGAGAGAAGGACATCTGCATCTAAACTGTGTTAAACACGGCTCTTGCCCCAGATCTGATGCGGGAGGGAAGGACATCTGCATCTAAACTGGGTTAAACACAGCTCTCGGCCCAGGTCTGACACGGGAGAGAAGGACATCAGCATCCAAACTGGGTTAAACATGGCTCTCGGCCCAGGTCAGACACGGGAGAGAAGGACATCAAACTGCATCCAAACTGGGGTCTAAACAGAGGGACATCTGCTCGGCCCAGGTCTCTGACACGGGAGAGAAGGACATCTGCATCTAAACTGGGTTAAACACGGCTCTCGGCCCAGGTCTGACACGGGAGAGAAGGACATCTGCATCTAAACTGGGTTAAACATGGCTCTCGGCCCAGGTCAGACACGGGAGAGAAGGACATCCGCATCTAAACTGGGTTAAATACGGCTCTCGGCCCAGGTCTGACACGGGAGAGAAGGACATCTGCATCTAAACTGTGTTAAACACGGCTCTTGCCCCAGATCTGATGCGGGAGGGAAGGACATCTGCATCTAAACTGGGTTAGCTCTGACACAGGAGAGAAGGACATCAGGTCTGAACATGGCTCTCACGAGGTCTGAAGGACATCTGCATCTAAACTGGGTTAAACATGGCTCTCGGCCCAGGTCTGACAAGAGAAGGACATCTGCATCTAAACTGGGTTAAACATGGCCCCCAGGTCTGACACGGGAGAGAAGGACATCTGCATCTAAACTGGGTTACTGGGTTAAACACGGGAGAGAAGGACATCTGCATCTAAACTGCTTAAACATGGCTCTCGGCCCAGGTCTGACAGGTCTGACATCTGCATCTAAACTGGGCTCTCGGCCCCGGTCTGGGAGAGAAGGACATCTGCATCTAAACTGGGTTAAATACGGCTCTCGGCCCAGGTCTGACACGGGAGAGAAGGACATCTGCATCTAAACTGGGTTAAATACGGCTCTCGGCCCAGGTCTGACACGGGAGAGAAGGACATCTGCATCTAAACTGGGTTAAACATGGCTCTTGGGTCAGGTCTGACGTGGGAGGGAAGGACATATGCATCTAAACTGGGTTAAACACGGCTCTCATCCCAGGTCTGACACGGGAGAGAAGGACATCTGCATCTAAACTGGCTCTTGGGTCAGGTAAACACGGCATCTGCAAACTGGCTCAGACACGGGAGAGAAGGACATCTGCATCTAAACTGGGTTAAACATGGCTCTCGGCCCAGGTCTGACACGGGAGAGAAGGACATCTGCATCTAAACTGGGTTAAATACGGCTCTCGGCCCAGGTCTGACACGGGAGAGAAGGACATCTGCATCTAAACTGGGTTAAGGTCTGACATGGCATCTGCATCTAAACTGGCCCAGGTCTGACACGGGAGAGAAGGACATCTGCATCTAAACTGGGTTAAAGATGGCTCTCGGCCCAGGTCTGACACGGGAGAGAAGGACATCTGCATCTAAACTGGGTTAAAGATGGCTCTCGGCCCAGGTCTGACACGGGAGAGAAGGACATCTGCATCTACTCGTCCCAGGTCTGACACGGGAGAGAAGGACATCTGCACATCTGCATCTAGAGAAGGACATCTGCATCTAAACTGGGTTAAATACGGCTCTCGGCCCAGGTCTGACACGGGAGAGAAGGACATCTGCATCTAAACTGGGTTAAACATGGCTCTCGGCCCAGGTCTGACACGGGAGAGAAGGACATCTGCATCTAAACTGGGTTAAACATGGCTCTCAGCCCAGGTCTGACGCGGGAGAGAAGGACATCTGCATCTAAACTGGGTTAAACATGGCTCTCGGCCCAGGTCTGACACGGGAGAGAAGGACATCTGCATCTAAACTGGGTTAAACATGGCTCTCGGCCCAGGTCTGACAGGGGAGAGAAGGACATCTGCATCTAAACTGGGTTAAACATGGCTCTCGGCCCAGGTCTGACACGGGAGAGAAGGACATCTGCATCTAAACTGGGTTAAACACGGCTCTCGCCCCAGGTCTGACACGGGAGGGAAAGGATACTTCCAGGTTCCCAAATCGCTTGAAATCGCTTCAAAAAGGAATTGAATCTGAATTTATTCCGAATTAGAACGATTCCAAACAAACCTACCCAGGCATAATGTATTTACAATATATATTTAAATGTTTACATATTATTATATTAAGACATGTTTATATATTATTATAATTGGGTGCGGAGTCCCTCAGGTTGCTTTGCGGAGTCCGAAGGGCTCCATCGAGCACAGTTTGAGAACCACTGGCACAATCCGTTAACAAATGTACAACAAGCGACTCAATTTTCAGATGTGAATTAGAAAAATAAAACAGAGACGGAGAGCTTTCAGATTATTCTATGTATAGTTATGTCATAAAATGCAAAATAAGAATACTGTAGTAGTGGATAAAATACATTTTACTTTACTTTTCTGGCTTCAGGTCCCTGTATACAATCCCCAAGCTGTGCAGGTGATCCAAAGCAAGGGCCAGTTCTGCGAGGTAGAATTTCACATCTTCCTCTGTAAACATAACCTAATAAGAACTATATAGATTTACATTCTGATCTTGTTAAATGTCTATATATCTAAGATATTCACAAACTCCCCTGGCATTTAAAAAGATGTGATGCAGATTAGCTACTAGGTGCTGGTACGTTCGCATGATAGTTGCTCGGGGCGCATTTGCTCCAGGTGAAAAACACAATAATCTATCAAATTAACTCAGGGGTCGGGAACCTTTTGGACTCAGAGAGCCATGAAAGCAGAATATTTGGAAATTTATTTCAGCGAAAGCCATATAATCTATTTTAAGACTGAATTCTCCCATTCTGATCAAAAGGGGATCTGGCAGTCTAGCAGAGTATGGCCACACCCCCTGGTGCTAGGCCACGCCCTCTTCAACCACCCCATAGCGGTTTCTCCCCTTCACCCTCTCTTTCTCGCTCACCCGTGGCCGTGGTCGGTGGCAGCACCCTGGCCTTGCCGAAGCCTCTCACCACCGCCTCTTCCTTCCCACCTCCAACGGCAGCGAGGCAGGCCCGGATTAACTGTTTGTGGTGCCCTAGGCCACACTCTGGAAGCACCGCCCCCACCCCGGGGGACGGGGCCACGTGTGGGGGGCGGGGCTGCTTGTGGGGGCGGGGTCACTTGCGGGGGCCCCTCCTACCTCCTCACTAAAGGAGGGGAGGGGCCAACACGAGCGAGGAGGGGGTGGTGGGACTTCCCTCCGCCTCCTCCTCACTCGCATCGGCGTCGGCCCCGCCCCTCCTTCCTTCACTGAAGGAAGGAGGGGCGGGGCTGACGCGAGCAAGGAGGGGGAGGCGGGAAGCCACACCAGAGGCCCTATGGCCTATGGCACTCCGCGCACAGGCGCACCCGAAGATCAAACTTTTTTTTAAAAAATGGGGGGGCTCTGGACCTGCCGCCCCCCCCCCCCATGGCTGCCGCCCTAGGCCATGGCCTAGGGTGGCCTTATGGGTAATCTGGGCCTGCAGCGAGGCCCTTGGAGGTGGGAAGGAAGAGGCGGCGGTGAGAGTCTTCGGCAAGGCCAGGGCGACACGGCGCAGGTGAGCGAAAGAGAGAGGGAGAAGGGGAGAAACCGCTGAGGGGCGTCACCTGGGAGCCTGGCTGAAGTGCGCGAATTCCAAGGCAGCGGGCTCCCCTAGTCGCCTTCTTCTTCCTCCGCCTCCAGCCTCAGAATCTGCCCACTTCAGCCGGTGACGCCACTGCGCCTGCGCCAGGGAAGGCTCCCAGACGATCAGGGCCGGACCTAGGTAATTTTAAATGGTAAGCGAACAGTATTTTGGCACCCCCCAACCAATCCCTGATTTTGCACCCCCCAACCAATCCATATATATATGGATTGGGTGCATAGACAAATTTGGGCCCTCCAGGTATTTTGGACTTCCTACTGGCTGTTTGGAATTGTGGGAGTTGAAGTCCAAAACACATGGAAGGCTGAAGTTGGCCCATGCCATATATATATATATACTAGCTGTACCCGGCACGCGTTGCTGTGCCCTATTTAGGAGATGCGAGAAAGTATGTAAGGGTTGGAATTGATGTTACTTATGTTCTTCGTGGGGTCATGGCTGTGTCGTTGTGGGTTGTTCTGGTGGGTGGGATGTTGAAGTCCTATGGAGTTGTCGGTGTGTGGTGTTCCTGGCATTCTGCAGAGCTTGTGGATATACAATGTTTTTTGTCTTTCCATCTGCTGTGTTGATGTAGAGGTTCTGTGGTTTCCCGACTCTGGAGCACGCTACGTAGAGTTGTCCGTGGGAGTGTCAAGGTCAAGGTCTATGCCACAGATTTGTAGTGTTTGTCCTTGAGCCTTGTTTATGGTGATGGCAAAAGCTAGTGTAGTGCAGTGTCTTTCTGTTCTGGCGCTTGTTCTGCCCTTTTTGTGTGATGTATGTAGCATTGCGAGTGTGTCGTCCGATGCTGTTCTTTTTAGGAGGCATGGCTTGTCTTTTGGGTCAGCTTATGCCTGTGTGGAAGGAAGGAATGGCATACAAATGGGTTGAGCAGTAGATGCAAGGTTGTGTTATGTGCGTATTGTGTTGTGTGTAGGTATTACTTTTGTGTTATTCTGGGGGTATGTGTTTGTCAGTGGTGCCTGTGTCCCTGGTGCCCTATTTGTCTCCCTCCTAGATCTTGGCCGTGGCAGTTTAACCCTCAACTGAAATCACTCAGCATTCTAAGTGGGTTTGCCCACCGTTACTATGGTAACTGATGTTGGCCAATGGGTTTCGCTGGCTGCCGCAGAGGATGCTGGGAAATGTAGTTTTATTTTTACTCGTTTTGGGGGACTTTTAGGTTTTGGGGGGGAAGTTTCTTTGCTACAAATGTACCTTGCTTGAGGCCTATTTCTGTTGGCAAGTTTTGTGTCTCTTCACATGAGGTTTCTCTGTTTGATATACATCTTCATACATGACGGTGTCTTCCTATATATATATATATATATATATATATATATATATATATATATATTCCTTCGCACCATTTTCCCTGCTCTATTCCTATTCTCTTTGAGTGTGTGTGTGTCTATATCTATTTCCCTTCCTTCCTTCTCAGCCCTATACCCCAGAATATCAAGGCAGAAAATCCCAGATTATCTGAGTGTGGACTCAGATATTCAAAGCAGATATTGTAGGATATAGGGCTGTGTGGAAAGGCCCTCACCCTTTTCCCTCCCCTCTTCCTATTATTTGTGTGGGTCTGTACATTCCCCATCCTTTCTTCCTCCTCACCCTTTTCCTTGCCCCCTTCCTATTCTCTTTCCCCTTCTTACCTTCCCCTTCCTCCCTTCTCACCCTTTTCCCTCCCCTCTTCCTATTCTCTTTTTGTGTGTATGTATATATATGTATGTATCCGGTCTAGGCTAATTTCGGGCGCAAGGGCCCGGGGATTGGGCTAGGTGCCCTCTGGCTGGCAGACTCGTCTGGCCGCTCAGTCCTACTCCCGGCCCCCAGGTAAGGGCGCCCACGTGGACTTCTCCCTCGCCCTCATGCACCGGCAGCAGCAGTGGCAACAGAGGGAGGCGACGCTCAGGGGGCAACAGAGATGGAAAAGGCGGGTGCCTCTGCCCCCTTCTCTCTCGCCCTGCGCAAGGCATCCTTGGCGGGGACGGGGGGGGGGAAGGGTGTGCAGGGTGAGGGATGAGACGCGCGCAGGGCGCAGGGCGCAGGGCGAGGCAGGAAGAAGGGAAAGGTGTGCGCCTCTGCCTCCTCCTCTCTCGCCCTGCGCGAGCCTTCCTCCTACCCTGCCGGCACCCCTGGGGGCGTGGCGCCCGGCCCTGGATGCGCCCTTTGGCCACGTGGTGCCCCGAGGGGCCGCTTAATTTGCCTCCACTAAGATCCACTCCTGCAGACGATGCATGCGCGTTAGTGCTGTCTCCTTGAATGAAGGAGGAAGACTAGAGCATGCGCTCTCTCCACTGTGACGTCCCTCGTTTGAACTTGGGCCACTGCCCCAGCGTATTGCACGGGCTCTAGGGTTGCCACCCTATCTGCGAGCCAAATTCACTAATCAAAAGAGCCACATCTGGCTCGCGAGTCATAGGTTCCCAACCCCTGAATTAACACATATAAGGAATGTATTTGTTACACTGGCCAAAAAATGTTAAACCTGTTGATTCTGACCACCTGATTCCAAAAACGGCCCCACTTTTCCCTTATCAGCCATAGTTTTAAAGGTACAGAACATGTGAAATATACCAGAAAACCACAATAACCATATCTAAGAAACTAAAGAAGATGTGGGTTTCTCCAATGCCATTTTCTGAATCAGTGCCCCAAAAAATCCAAATACAGGCCTAAAAACCAAGACACCAAGGGGGGCAAAACCCATATTTTTGTTTGGGCTGTGTTAATCATGGATTTGTTTAATGTATCCCCAGGAAGGGGATCCAAGGCAGATATGAGACCTAAGAATTTCATATATTTTATGCATAACTCAACGTAAAGCTGTTGGCAAACATTCAGGTCAAAAGATGGTCATTTTAATCAAAATTTTGCAACTAAGGATAGATAAAAAATAAAATTGCATCAAGGCCCATTTAGTAGCCGTAAAATCATACATAGAACTAAAGGTTTCTGGTAAGAAAGAAAACTCTAAAGTCAATATCCTATATTTTCTGGTTTGGGGGTGGGGGTGAAAATAGTGTTTCTTTATGAATAAGCAGTTCTCCATGCAAATTAAATACATGTTTCTCACTTTCACACCAGGCACTTTATTGCACAAGATTGTGCATGTTTATATTGGAAATAACAACCTTCTTAAGCCCCCACTAGTTATGTGTTATGTATATGATTGCTTACTGTATTATACGCATGCACTGGTTTGCAATTTTACCTAACCTTTTTGTTGTGGGAGGGGCTGCAGACCATGTGATCAGATCTGGACATGTTCAGAACTGAGACTCCATGTTCAGATCAGTGTTTGCTTTGAGAAGCCATGTAGAATCATAGCATTTCTACCTATCTCACCTATGGGATTATCAATTCTATCCACTTTTAATCATGGGCCTCGCTCTCGTTTGTCTAATTCTATTACCATTTTTATCATTTGTTTTATTATGATTTATATTTTTATTTTACTATGTTATTACTAAGCATTCTATTTGATGTTATTGTCTTGTTTATATGTATTTTTGCTCCGTTTTATTCGTTTGGCCTTGGCCTCATGTTAGCCGCCCGAGTCCCTTTGGGGAGATGGTGGTGGGGTATTAATAAAGCTTATTATTTTATTATTATTTATTAGAGAAGCGTGTGTTTACAGCTTCAGTGAAGATAAAAGCCATTAGACTCTTAGACAGAGTAGAAGCCATCTGTTTTCACTGGGAATGTGGCGCAGCTGGCTGGGAGTCAGCTGCATAAGATCTCTACTGACCAGAAGGTCATGAGTTCGAGGCCTGCCCGGGTCGGGGTGAGCGCTCGATCATTTGTGTAGCTCATTGCCAAAAGACAGTTGCATATGTCAAGTAGGAAATTTAGGTACCACGTTGTGGGAAGGCTAATTTAACTAATTTACGAGATCATAAATCTCCAGGAAGTGTGTAAAAGGAGTGAAGGAGTGCAACAGCTCCCCCTGGTGGCCAGAAGCCGAAATGTTACATTGCCTCCGAGTCAGGGTGAGCGCTCGACCATTTGTGAAGCACGTTGTCGACCTTTTCAACCCAAAAGACAGTTGCATCTGTCAAGTAGGAAATTTAGGTACCACGTTGTGGGGAGGCTAATTTAACTAATTTACGAGGCCATAAATCTCCAGGAAGTGTGTAAAAGGAGTGAAGGAGTGTGACAGCTCCCCCTAGGCTCTGGTCATTAGGCATTATGCACCTTTATCTATGAGCCTCTGTATCCAGAAATTGTATGCCTGCCACCTCAAAGTGTATTTTACACAGGATTTCTTTAATTACCACTTGGCCTTGAAAAAGATCAGTTATGGTCGAAACGAGATGTGGGATTCCTATGGTAATCACTCCCTCGTTGGCCTTTGTGTAGTGGTGTTCGTTTTTCCAGCTGCGGCTCTGTCTCGCTTTGGATTTCCTCTGTATCAGCTTGTATGCCGCTCAAAGTGTAGCGGATTTCTTTAATTACCACTTGGCCCAGCATCTGCAACCGCCTCCGTTTGCATTCCACAGAGCGGCTTGGCTTTGCGGCAATCTTTTGGCCACTTCTTCCCATTGTGGATTTACAAACGTGGGTCCTTACCCTATGTGGATCTCTCCGTCATTGATTGTGTCTTCAGTTCCAGTTCCCTATTGAATTTTGGTCTACATTGAACTCTACCAGACCATCGTTACATTAGTATATGAACATTATGGATCTGGACTTCACATTTAAGGGTAGGAACCTGCTGTATTAGTGCGCCTCATGTGTTGTTGTTTGTATCCACTCATTTATTTATGCATTCTACATTATACCTTGATGCATATGATATATGTCAGGGCTGTCCAACTGGCGGCCCCGGGGCCGGATCCGGCCCCGTAGCCTGTTGGACACGGCCCCACCTAGGCCCTCGGCCGCCATTTTTAAATTTTGGGGGGCGCCGAAAAGGAGGAGTAGGCGACGCCAAGAGCAGAGCGTCACAGGAGGAGTAGGCGGTGCCAAGGGGCAGCGCGTCACGCCAGGCCTGTGACGTGCTGCTCTTGGCGCCGCCTTCTGCCCGCGGCCGTTTTAGGAGGGGGCGGGGCCTGGGGGCAGGGCCTGGGGGCGGGGCCGAGCGCCCCCCTAGGTCATCAGTGACCTCTTATCCGGCCCTGGACCCCGTAGAAGTTGGACAGCACTGATATATGTGATATAACCAGCACCGTTGCAATATATTGTTTATTTCTATACTGTTCCAGTGTGTTTACTCAGCTCCCCCTGGTGGCCAGAAGCTGAAATGTTAAATTGCCTCTGAGTGTCTTGTCTATACATGTCAATGCCTGAATAAAAAGAAAGATTGGCTGTCGGAAGGTGGAATGCGGAAAGAGAGGCTCTCCGTCATGAGGATGAAGCAACAGCACCCCCTTGTGACGTGATGACGTGATGGAGCAATCGCACCCTGTGATGCAGCCAGAAGAAGAAATAATCCTTCTAAATTGTACTTGTTGTATTGTAATTGTATGTCAACCGGCAGGGATTGTCTGCCATATATGTAATGTAATCCGCTCTGAGTCCCCTTCGGGGTGAGAAGAGCGGAATATAAATAAAGCGTATTATTATTATTAATTAGGTTCTAGTCAAGCACAGTGATTAAGTGGACAATAAACTCTTTTTCACATCTACTTGTGACTGGCTGTTAAGTGGCGTCTGATTCCGACACATCAGATTAACAATCCTTAACAATTATGTTCACAGTTTCCTATAATTCCCCTCTAAATTGTGCTTATATTTTTAATATTTTTCTAAATACATACCTCTTTGGATAATCTTGTGAACACGTCTCCTCCCCTGAGAAAATCCAGTATTAAATATAGCTTCCCTTCAGTCTGAAAGGCTGATGTGACAAAGCAAATACGAATCAATGGACAAATTATATACACAGAGCACATAAATTGTTAAATAATGTCTTTTATTTCAAAGTGTGTGTCTGGCATTTACAAAATTAAAACTGTTCAGGCAGAAGGAAGTGATATTCTTCCGTTTCACAAAGAATAGTGGCCAAAATGTGACACTCGCATTGTGCGTTCAGACATATCTTTAAAATGCTTCATTACTATTTTTCCGAACAAGTCATTTAAGATGGACTTGTTGGGAGTCAGCTGCATTAAAATCACTACTGACCGAAAGGTCATGAGTTCGAAGCCAGCCCAGATCAGAGTTAGCTCCCAACCATTTGTCTAGCTTGCTGTTGACCTTTGCAGCCCGAAAAACAGTTGCATCTGTCAAGTAGAAAATTTAGGTACCGGTTATGTGGGGAGGCTAATTTAACTAATTTATGACACCATAAAAATCTCCAGCAGCGTGCAAAAGAATGAGGAAGTACTCCATCGGTGACACAAGTGGACGGTGAAGAGACAGCTCCCCCGGTGGCTGGAATTTAATCATGCCCTCATGAAGCTGGAAAGTTAAAGAGCCTGTGTGTATCTATCTATATATGTTGCGTGTCTATGGCAGACCTGGGCATCCTACGGCCTGCCGGCCTATTCTGATGGCCCGGGGAGAAGGGCGCTAGGGATGGGGCCAAGAGGAAGGGGTGCCGCTGCCGCCATCCCATTGCAGGCTGTGGGGCCTGCGTCGGCAGACAGCCTGCCGCTCCGGAGAACAATCGGAGGAGCGGCGGCTTTGGAGTGCCTGGGATCCTGGGAGGCGATCCGGGCCTGCAGCGAGAGCAGTTGGCAACCTGTGGCAGCTGATCACCCTGGCAACCCGGAAGACTTGATCGTCTTCTGGGTCGCCAGGGCGATCATCCGCTTCAGGTCGCTGACTGCTCCCGCTGCAGGCCAGGATCGCCTCCCGGGATGGTAGGCACTCCAAAGCCGGGATGGCAAGCACTCCATGGCAGGGCGATCAGCTGGGAAACTGCTGGGGGCGAGAGCGGGCGAAGGCCTGCAGCCTCCGATCGTCCTCTGTTCTGCTCTGCTGCGGCGGCGGCTGGGCCTGCTTTGTCATCCTCTGGGCTGGGTCCATTGGGCCATTCCATCTTGGGATCCTTCCTCTCTTGAGGATGTCAGACTCCATCTTGGTTCGCACCTTGTCTTCTTGAATTTCATTTTATTTTAGTGGTTTTAATTATTTTTTTATAATAATTTTATAATAATAATAATAATATAATGTTATATTATATTATAATTTCAATATATTACGTCTATATATATATACTATAATATAATAATTATGATATTAATACTAATAATATATGAATATTTCTTGATATAGTAATATGTTAATATTAATGATGTGTAATATATATATAGTAAATATAGTAAGTAAATAAATAAATAAATAAATAAATAATGTAGATTAGAATGTAGTTCCGCCTTTAGGTGCGGCCTTCCATAATATTTTTTGGCTCTCGTGTGGCCCCTTGGAAAAAATAATTCCCCACCCCTGGTCTATGGCATCGAATTTTTACTATGTATATGTGAATTGTGATCAGTCCTGAGTCCCCTGAAGGGCGAGAAGGGTGGAATATACCGTATTTTTCGCACCATAAGACGCACTTTTTTTCCTCCCAAAGTGGGAGGAAAAATCAGCCGCGTCTTATGGTGCGAATATGCAGGCGGGGGAGGCGCTGGAGCAGAGGGAGGCGGCGATATACTCACCCTGTGTCGCCGCCTCTCCTCTTCTCTGGTCCGTTGCGGCGGCGGAGGGATGCTGGTTCGCTCGCCATCTGCCTCCTTTTGCTTCCCCCCACCTTTGCTTCCCTCAAGGAAAGGGCGGAGGGAAGCAAAAGGAGGCAAAGGCAGAGTGAACCGCTCGCGTCACAGCTGACGCGACGCGGTTCGCTCTCCCTCCGCCTCCTTTTGCTTCTCCCACCCTCAAGGAAAGGGCGGAGGGAAGCAAAAGGAGGCGGAGCGAACCGCATCGCGTCAGAGCTGACGCGACGTGGTTCGCTCCGCCCTCTGCCTCCTTTTCGTTCCCCACCTTTTCTTCCCTCAAGGAAAGGGTGGGGGAAGGAAAAAAGAGGCAGAGGCGCAGCGAACCAGCGAGCCCTCTGAGAAGACACCTGCTGATAAGACTTACCTAGATTTTAGAGGGGGAGCGAAAATATTTTTTTTCCTATTTTCCTCCTCTAAAATCTAGGTGCGTCTTATCATCCGGTGCGTCTTATGGTGCGAAAAATACGGTACATACCGTAAATAAATAAATAAATAAATAAATAAATTTTCAAGGCCTACTGCAAACATTAAGGCATTTAATTGTTTTCTACTGTGAAAAATATATGGGTTAAATTCAATGTAAATTTGTAAATATCACTTCTATTTTGCAGAAGCAGAACCCTCCATGTGAATTCAGCTGAACATTATTAGGACAGACAAGCAAACGTGTGCGAGAAACACACTTCGCGCCAGATTACAATTAGCACTCCAATTTGGTCATGTTGACGCAAAAATCTTACATTTAGCAGACTAGTGACAGGCTACCAGCATGTCAGAGGCTATCGCTGGTGCAAATGGCCCTGGAGCAAAGGGCAGTTTGAACATTTAAGAGCCTTTTTTTTTCTTCAAATGGGGGCTTCTAAAACTATAGCTATTTTGAGCTGGGTCAAATGTTAAAGCAGGTAGATCCTGTATTTCCAATTCGAATGCTTTGAACACAGCCTGTATACTTTCCCAAAACTACTTTTCTGTAGTTTGTTAAAAGTTAGTCTATGCCACTGAATCTGGGTTGGAAGGCATGTTATCTACATTGCCATCGGCAGGACCATCAAAGCAACTGCTATGATCCATAAAGCAACTAATTCAAATACTTTAAGCCAGGGCTGCTCAGGAAGTCGATCGCGGGACCGAAGGAGGTCGATCGCAGCCGGATGGGGCGCTTCTCAGGCTCCGCCCCTCTCTGGCTCTGCCCCTCTCTGGCTTCCACTCTACCAGCAGCTTCTCCAGGCTTGAGGATGGCAGTGCCAAGCCAGTGGTGGCATAGCTAGCACAAGGCTGGCTTGGCACTGCCATCCTCAAGGCTGGAGAAGCTGCTGGTAGAGCTGAAGCCGGGGGGTGGGGCTTGGCACGACCTGGCTCCACCCCTTTCTGGCTTCCACTCTACCAGCAGCTTCTCCAGGCTTGAGGATGGCAGTGCCAAGCCAGTGGTGGCATAGCTAGCACAAGGCTGGCTTGGCCCTGCCCTCCTCAAGGCTGGAGAAGCTGCTAATAGAGCTGAAGCTGGGGGGCGGGGCTTGGTGTGACCTGGCTCCGCCCCTCTCTGGCTTCCACTCTACCAGCAGCTTCTCCAGGCTTGAGGATGGCAGTGCCAAGCCAGTGGTGGCATAGCTAGCACAAGGCTGGCTTGGCCCTGCCCTCCTCAAGGCTGGAGAAGCTGCTAATAGAGCTGAAGCTGGGGGGCGGGGCTTGGTGTGACCTGGCTCCGCCCCTCTCTGGCTTCCACTCTACCAGCAGCTTCTCCAGGCTTGAGGAGGGCAGTGCCAAGCCAGTGGTGGCATAGCTAGCACAAGGCTGGCTTGGCCCTGCCCTCCTCAAGCCTGCAGAAGCTGCTGGTAGCGCTGAAGCTGGGGGAGGGGGCAGGGCTTGGCGCGGCCTGTCTCCGCCCCCTTCTGGCAGCAGCGCTACCAGCAGCTTCTCCAGGCTTGAGGAGAGCAGTGCCAAGCCAGTGTTGGCATAGTTAGCACAAGGCTGGCGTGGCCCAGCTCCCCACAAGCCTGCAGAAGCAGCTGGTAGCGCTGAAGCCAGAAGGGGGCGGAGCCAGGCCGTGCCAAGCCCCGCCCCCTCCCCGCCACTCTCCAACCTAGAGGAGGTAGGTAGATCTTTCTGACTTGGTTTTATTATAAGTAGCTCGCATGCTGAAAAAGTGTGGGC